>OX442432.1:1864673-1873397 GCA_949361645.1 Spongilla lacustris | reverse complement strand
AGTGGAAATTATACGTTCCAGGTACAATGTTCTTCATTGCATTTGGAGACTCTATGCCAGCATGTTTTGATACTATCGGCAAAGGCATGGACACAGTACCCACTCGTTTTGATGCATTGCAATTCAAAATATCTGAGATATTCTCACGCTGAAAATCAGCGGTTCTTTTATGGGAGTGAATACCGTCGATACTGCGATGCCCCGTTCGTTCCATTACCAACTGCTTGTCAACTCCTGACTGGTACTAGCGGGTAGCAGCAGTGGCTCTAAAAAAAATCGGCACCAAGGATTTCCATTTCTTTTTGTATACCTTCAAACGGTTGCTATGTACGTATCTAATTGCTGCGTTGAGTGATAATTTATTGGTTGCTACGTACGCGTTGCTATTGTCTAAATTGGTTAGACACTGTCACCTTCGGGATCCACATGATTTAGAATCCCCGAGGGCCCTGGGCTGTAGCGTCCCGAGCGGTAGCGAGGGCGCTACTAAGGGCCCGAGGGGATTCTAAATCACGTAGATCCCTCGGTTTCAGTGTCTAACCTTTATATAGTACCCTGACCTATATATAGTACCCTGACCTTTATATAGTACCTGACCGTTAGTAAGATTTGAGGGCCTTTTGATATTTGTGTTACTTTGCTCTTTCATGCTGGTATCAAGTGAAGGAACAAAATACCATCACACGTCAAAACCCTAAACGGCCATGCCTAGTGTGGTACAAGGAATATTAGGTCTCATGCCCCTAATATTTGCAAAATACAAGTACTGTCAGGGCTATCTTATGTATGTTATTTGAATCTTTATCAGCAATTATGTTATCAATTCCACTGTTGTGACATTTTTCACCCTAGGACAATGGGGGGCTGTTTAGGGAGATTCCAAAAAACAACAGACCGTGATTTAAAAATCCTCAGATAGACTGTGCAATAAATATTGTGGGTACATGTTTTTCCTTGGCTTATGTCCTACTACATGTTACGATGTACATGTGCAGTGTGCCTGCATATTGTTGATCATGTCTAATAATAATTTCTCACTAGAAATTAATAACCATGCATATGAGCAGAGAATTTGAATCCACTATGTCAATAATGGGTGTGGCTTGTGAGGAGAGGCAATGCATGTACATGTACACTGGACCAATAAAAGGCATTAGTTGGAAATGCTCCATATTGGCTGCAATTACATATTTGTGCTTGAGGGTAGGTCATATATTTTAGCAAGTCATACAGATTGATAATGGTTTATGCAAGTATGGAAAATACCTCATTTTACATTTTTTCATTGCATGAAATCACTTATTCATGATAAATGTGTGTGCAACAACAGGCATCAATGACTGTATTGTTGGCATCTAACCTTAATGGCCATGGCATTTGCCCTGACCAGGCGGAGATTTGATCTCCCATACAGTTCTGTATGTAATTTTATAGTTACATGTATGCATCTAAAAATATTTTCTTGATCATGCAGGCATGTATGTATACTGGGTGTCCATGAGAGTATGCAGCACTGTATAAGCTCAGGATTAAACTTAATTAACCACTTGATTTTCATTTACATTGCAGTAACATGTGTTAAGTAATTTTATCAAAACCCTCGTAAATCAACACATTCAAAGCCCTCTATTATCAAAGTTATTCAAGATTAAGAAGTTATAAGTAGTTCAAGATACATGTACATGTATGAATATTCAGTGTAGCATGTCAAGTTAGTAACCTCAAATTAACATAATACATTTATGAGTCCATTATGAAATGTAAGCAGTACCATTTGATTTACAATTGATTTGATTTGATAAATCTTCAGGTATAAAGTTAGCAATAGCGAGTTATCAAAGCTAGCAATAGCTAGTTATTAAAGCACAATGTGTTGTAGTCAGTGTGTTTTGAAGTTTGATTTGTTGTTTTGAATGTTAATTAATAAAATACTAATTAAATTTCATACATTCATGCAGGTCATTCTGCAGCTTATAAATCTCAATCCATTAAAAATAATACACAATAATATACACCCCCCCCCCCCCCCCCCCCCCCCCCCCCCAAAAAAAAAAAAAAAAAAATCCAAAATGTATTTTATCATAGACAAATGGTGTGGTATGAAGTGTTGAAAATAGAAAGTTGATAGCTTTAACCATTCAAAAATTGTAGCGATTGTAGCATATCATTTTCTATGTGTATGCATGTAAATGCTCACGTTATCATGAATACATGCAGCTCAAAGTTATATGTACATGTACGTATGTTCTGAGCACAGAAACATCACTGCTTGCTCTTCGACACTTTATGTTCCTGTCAGGTTTGACAAAGAATGTTTTTCATTCACAATCCGATAAGTCTTTCTAGTGTTGCGACATTGTGTGGTACCTTATAGCTTCATCTGACGTCATAAAACAATATCAGTGTGCATGCTATGCATCCACAGTGCAACTCCAACGTGTACGTACCCCTTGCAATATTCACGTCCTACAAAACTTCTTGTATTAAGGTGGTGTACACTCATCACAGTTCAATCTACACAAAATAGCATATATAGATATTAACATTTTGATATACATGTGTGTGCTCACTTCAGGGTACCACTACTGCCTGAGCTTAAACTGCAGTTTGGTAAGCCTGATAGCTGGTAAAGAACTCCTTTTATAACACGCAGGTGGTTAATGCAGCGTCAGTTGATCTCATTACACTTAAATTTATAACCCCTTAAATTTTCTTTTTTTTGCACATTTAATTTTAATATTCAAGTTACAGGATAAATGAACAGACTCATATTTTTAAAAATACATATTGCATAGCATAGCAGAAATAAAGCACACAACTAGATTACAAAGGGAATACACAACTAGATTACAAGGGGAATACACAATGTACTCCTTTGTTGTATCACTGGAAGCAGACTGGTTTTGACACCTTTTGACTACTGGATGATTGCCATACATGTACACTGTATGTGGTAGCAGATGGCATAATTTTCAAGTGGTTGAGGATGAAATATGTGCTGAAGTGTCATATTTAGGGTGATCATTCACAATTCCATTGCTACGTGTACATTGTCAAGTTTCCGCTCAAGATTTTACACTGTAGGATAAAAATTTTATTGTGTATGCCACATATGGAAATAACTTTGAATTTCCACTTTTGGCCCAGTGGTAGCCAGTGGCTTCTATCTCTCTCTCTTATGCCAGTGGACTGACCATGCAGCTCCGTCATGGCCTGAATCTATTTTTGGGTCTCAATCACCCTTCTGTGGTAATCACCTGTAACAGCTTTATGATGACGGTATAGGGTTCCAATCACTGTTGCAGAATGGGCTAACTGTGGTTTTAGATTTTTAATTTTCCTGGTCTGCTCCACACACAGATTTATCTATTACATTGTATATACATGTACATGTACATGTACATGTATGTACTGTACATATAGAGGACAAACTCACTTAATTCAATCAAGGTCGTGCAATCATTTAATAACATAGTTGGTGCTTTGAAAATTGTTTGATGGCGACGTCGTGTAGTAATGACTGCTTCATATTCACCTTTGACCTCACTTCAGTCAGAACATTTATGTGACGGGTTCTTATTTTGTATACAGTCACGACACAACTCTGAGGACTTCAACCTTTTCACTTTGGACGACATAGACCAAGCTTTTGACCTCATCATACAAGTGAAGTACTCACAAACTGTGCAGCTAAAAGGTATTGTACTGGGCACCTCTTATGGGCTTCCTCTCCACAGTAATTATCTCCTTTTCCCTCCCTCCCTCCCTCCCCCTCCCTCCCTCCCTCCCTCCCTCCCTTCCTCTCTCTCCACTCCTCTCATCCTTAGGTAAAGGTCATGGGCTAACCATCACGCCATTTGCTGCCGGTCACATGGTGGGTGGGACCATGTGGAAGATTGTAAAGGATGGGGAGGAGGACATTGTGTATGCGGTGGACTACAACCACAAGAAGGAGAGGTCAGCATGCATATCACCTGTTAGGGGAAGAGGTATGGAGGTCAGCATGCATATCACCTGTTAGGGGAAGAGGTATGGAGGTCAGCATGCATATCACCTGTTAGGGGAAGAGGTATGGAGGTCAGCATGCATATCATCTGTTAGGGGAAGAGGTATGGAGGTCAGCATGCATATCACCTGTTAGGGGAAGAGGTATGGAGGTCAGCATGCATATCACCTGTTAGGGGGAGAGGTATGGAGGTCAGCATGCATATCACCTGTTAGGGGAAGAGGTATGGAGGTCAGCATGCATATCACCTGTTAGGGGAAAAGGTATGGATCAGCTCTACGGGTTCTCAAATACAGGTGGCTTCTGTGATAATACCTTGTATTGGACCATGTTTGGGTGATGATGCTTTTAGTAGGATCTAGGGTAGGGTAGGGGGTCTGCATGTAGTCTTATTGGTTAGGGGTCTGCATGTAGTCTTATTGGTTAGGGGTCTGCATGTAGTCTTATTGGTGAGGGGTCTGCACACACCACCCTGTCACTCAATGACGTTCAGATGGTGCCCCCCCCCCCCCCCCACCTTTCGTTGCTGCAGGCATCTGGATGGGGCAGTGTTGGAGACTCTTTCGCGGCCTTCCCTGCTGATCACAGACGCGTATAATGCTCTAAATGTTCAGGCGAGGAGGAAGGAAAGAGACCAGGCCCTTCTCAGTGAGTAGCAACTGTGACTCAGAGTGGCTGAATGCTTTAACCTAGTAGTTAAGTAGTGAAGCACCTGGTCTTCCACCTCTCCCTCCTCCCACTTTCCCCTCCTCCCACCTTCTCTCTTCCCACCCCCTCCTCCCACCTTCTCTCCTCCCACCCCCTCCTCCCACCTTCTCTCCTCCCACCTCCCCCTCCTCCCACCTTCTCTCCCTTCCACAGTTTGGTTTGGTATAAATCACAAACCCCTTTCAGCTATTGTGGTGACCCTTGGAACTGATTTTTGAGTTTTTATTGTATACATGTATATGTATATAGTTTTTAAGGCTCAAACTGCAAAATAGAAATCAAAAGGTACATGTGCATATGTTAACACTGTTATTTAAACGTTTGCTGCTTTTTCAACATTGCAGTACCATGGCTATACATGTACATGTACGTGTACAGTGTGTGGGATTGGAAATGTAATATATTACACTGATAAGGCAGATCCACACGGGTGACATAAGCTGCATGGCATAAGCTACTTAGCATTAAAACTCTGCTCCATTTCTGCTTCTATGCACGTAAGACACACACACACACACAGCTATACATGTACATAACAAGCATACTTGCATGCATGTATATATTTTCTACATCCAAGAACAGGGTTCTTAATGTTGTTACTTTAAGTTACTTTGTACCTTGCCCATGTGAATCCAGACTGGCACAATCCTACAAAATAGGATAAATCGACACTTTTGTAAAACTGATTTATATTTCTGAAATGGTTGCAATTTAAGGGACACAAATACTCGTCCGTTTATTTGCATAAAGCAACTCCAACAATCATGATGCATTTGGTATGGCCTGCATATTATATTGAAACATCACAACAGGACTTACAAGTTGAGCAGCACTGATCTGACCTCATTCCACCCAATAATCTCTTCTACGTGTGCCTATACAATCTGTGTGTTGTCCAGTGAGTAGACTTTGCTATACTGTAGTGTAAACGTATTATAATATATGAGTTTTCCAATTATCCATCAGAACTGGGCTATAGTCTTCAAGTTTGATTTTCTAAGAGCAGGTTCTAACACTTCAAAACTTTTATCTTGGATCACAGTACACTTGTCTTGTAAAATTACAAAGAGTGCAATAAGCCTATAGTTTTTTTTATTTTTTACATAATGCATCATTAGGGTCCCTAGCCATCCATCCTGTCCTGCCCTGTCAATTCTGCAATGTTCTTACTGATGCATTCCCTTACTCCATCCAGCCAACATCTTGAACACACTCAGAAGGGATGGCAATGTTCTCATTGCTGTGGACACTGCAGGCAGAGTTTTGGAATTGGCACAACTGCTGGTCAGTCTTCTGACATTTCTGCTTCACTGGCCCCACTCTTATTGCTCCACCCCTTTGCTTCACTGGCCCCACCTCTTCTTGCTCCACCCCCTGTCCTTGATACCTATTGCACGCATTTATTTGCTTGTCATGGTATTGTACTCACCTGTATTCAGTCCATTCTACTGCTACTTCCTTCCTTCTCGTACCTACCCCATGTGCCTAAACCCTCCCCCCTCAAACACCTCCTCCCCAGGACCAGATGTGGCGCAATCAGGAGTCAGGACTGTGCGCGTACCAGATCGCACTTCTTAGCAACGTTAGCTACAATGTTCTAGAATTTGCTAAGTCGCAGGTACGCATGTATGATGTGTGTATGTGCATGGTGTGTATGTGTGTGTGCGTGTATCTGTTGTATGCGTGTGTATGCAAATGTGTTAGCGATTGTACATGTACTAGCATACAAGTTAAACAATATTTGTTCCTCCAATGCCCTCCCCTCCTTCCCATTGCCTCTCACTCTCCACATGCATCTGCATCACATGGCTGGTATGGTCACGTGCATCACATGGCTGGTATGGTCACATGCATCACATGGCTGGTATGGTCACATGCATCACATGGCTGGTATGGTCACGTGCATCACATGGCTGGTATGGTCACGTGCATCACATGGCTGGTATGGTCACGTGCATCACATGGCTGGTATGGTCACGTGCATCACATGGCTGGTATGGTCACGTGCATCACATGGCTGGTATGGTCACGTGCATCACATGGCTGGTATGGTCACGTGCATCACATGGCTGGTATGGTCACGTGCATCACATGGCTGGTATGGTCACGTGCATCACATGGCTGGTATGGTCACGTGCATCACATGGCTGGTATGGTCACGTGCATCACATGGCTGGTATGGTCACGTGCATCACATGGCTGGTATGGTCACGTGCATCACATGGCTGGTATGGTCACGTGCATCACATGGCTGGTATGGTCACGTGCATCACATGGCTGGTATGGTCACGTGCATCACATGGCTGGTATGGTCACGTGCATCACATGGCTGGTATGGTCACGTGCATCACATGGCTGGTATGGTCACGTGCATCACATGGCTGGTATGGTCACGTGCATCACATGGCTGGTATGGTCATGTGCATCACATGGCTGGTATGGTCACGTGCATCACATGGCTGGTATGGTCACGTGCATCACATGGCTGGTATGGTCACGTGCATCACATGGCTGGTATGGTCACGTGCATCACATGGCTGGTATGGTCACATGCATCACATGGCTGGTATGGTCACATGCATCACATGGCTGGTATGGTCACGTGCATCACATGGCTGGTATGGTCACGTGCATCACATGGCTGGTATGGTCACGTGCATCACATGGCTGGTATGGTCACGTGCATCACATGGCTGGTATGGTCACGTGCATCACATGGCTGGTATGGTCACGTGCATCACATGGCTGGTATGGTCACGTGCATCACATGGCTGGTATGGTCACGTGCATCACATGGCTGGTATGGTCACGTGCATCACATGGCTGGTATGGTCACATGCATCACATGGCTGGTATGGTCACATGCATCACATGGCTGGTATGGTCATGTGCATCACATGGCTGGTATGGTCACATGCATCACATGGCTGGTATGGTCACGTGCATCACATGGCTGGTATGGTCACATGCATCACATGGCTGGTATGGTCACGTGCATCACATGGCTGGTATGGTCACATGCATCACATGGCTGGTATGGTCACGTGCATCACATGGCTGGTATGGTCACGTGCATCACATGGCTGGTATGGTCACGTGCATCACATGGCTGGTATGGTCACGTGCATCACATGGCTGGTATGGTCACGTGCATCACATGGCTGGTATGGTCACGTGCATCACATGGCTGGTATGGTCACGTGCATCACATGGCTGGTATGGTCACGTGCATCACATGGCTGGTATGGTCACGTGCATCACATGGCTGGTATGGTCACGTGCATCACATGGCTGGTATGGTCACATGCATCACATGGCTGGTATGGTCACGTGCATCACATGGCTGGTATGGTCACGTGCATCACATGGCTGGTATGGTCACGTGCATCACATGGCTGGTATGGTCACGTGCATCACATGGCTGGTATGGTCACGTGCATCACATGGCTGGTATGTCTACAGCGTACATGTACACATGTGCATGTACGCTGGTGTATCCAGTAGCTAGCTACATTGTGGTGTATTCTATTGCCAGATAAATAACCTTGATAATTCAAAAGCCTGCTACTTAACAGCCTGAGGGAATTACATGTACATGTATTAACTGGTTTATTCACCGATTGTGGGGGACAACCTTTTAGGTTCAACTATTATTTTCTTAGTAACATAGCTCTGCATAGCCAGCTTACTGGTTGAAATTGCCTCGGCTTGTCTGGTTTAATTGGTCTCAGCATGAATTGTCTGGTTGCTTTCTTTGATGGTGTGTACATGTGCATGCATGCATGCATGCAGTATATTTGCATGTAGCTACATACATGTGTACATGTACATGTATGTGAGCATAGAGGGAACAATACATGTAGATATGTGAGCATAGAGGGAACAATACATGTGCTTGTACCAGAGGTTGTTAAGGTGGCTGGCTTTCCCAGTACACTTCACTTGTTGGCATTAGAGAATTTGAACAGCCACAAGACCTTTGATACCGTTGGGTGTATAATGATGTATTG
>OX442432.1:1832173-1862173 GCA_949361645.1 Spongilla lacustris | reverse complement strand
GCCTAGCCCGCCAGCTTATCGACAACCTGAAGGCACGTTCCCTTGAGGTGGAGATACGGAAACGTGTGCCTCTGGAGGGAGAAGAACTGGAGGCTTTTTTACTGAAGCAGAAGGAGGGGAAACTAGCTGCTGAAGCTGCCAAAAAGTATATGTTGACTTATGCATTATGTTTGGTTATATGTCTTAAGTATTGGGGGTACTGGAGGAGGGGCAGTTTTTTTTTAACAGTTTTCAGTGGTGCTTAGCTTGTACAATGCATGACAATGCTTGGAAGCTTACATGGGCTATGTGGTGGTGGGCTGCAGCTCTTTGCCTGTATTGTTGTGAGAAGGGAGGGGTTGGGGGGGGGGGGGGGGGGGGCTGGTGTACCCACAGACCCTTTGCAAAGGCCCCCCCCCCCCCCCCCCTATCATAATGTCTGTGTGCTCCACCCTAAGTTCCAATGTACAGCTATTACATCTGGGGGAGGGGGGAGGGGGGGTGCACTTGATGCAATCTGTGTTAGATGCATACAAGTACACAATGTATGTGTACATACCTTGCATACATGTACATACCTTGCATACATGTACTTTTTCAGTATATTTGTGTTTGCAGAGAGACCCAAATCACAGAAGACAGTGACGAAGAGATGGAGGTGGAATCTACTCCAGCGTCTAGTTCATCCAAAGTGCCCAAGCCACCTAAACATGATCTCATGATAGCGGAGGAGGTGTGTACATTGTACCTTGCACTGTTATTACCACTAACTTTATTCTCTTCATTCCTCTCACCTGTTTCACTTCTCTCGCATCTTGTCATCTCTTCTTGCCCCCGAACCCCCTCCCACTCCCCCCCCCCCACACACACACACACACATGTACCTCAAACTCCCCCGTCACTACTGCCAATAGTCCAAGGCCAGAAGCAGCTTCTTCAAACAGGCAAAGTTCTATCCCATGTTTCCCAGCAAGGAGGAAAAGCTGAAGTGGGATGAATATGGGGAACCAATTAGGTCTGTCTCCCAAACCAGTTAGCACCTGTTGATCAACCAAGAGCCCACAATTGTTCTCCCCTCTGTGCTGTGGTACATGTACATGTATGATGTCACTGGGCTGGAGATCCTATCACAGCCACCACCACACACACACACACACACACACACACACACACACACACACACTGTATGTACCATACCACTTCAGAGTCTTCTCCCACCTCCCACAGGGCAGAGGACTATGCTGTAAAGGACATAGTTACAGTCCCAGAAGAGAAGCAGGTCAGTTGGACTGGGCACCCAACATTTATGCAGTTAGGATAACTTACTGCTTTTTGCTTATTTGTGTGTACTGTAGGAGACACATTGACTTGATGCAACTCAAATGAATATACATGTACATGTAAGTAAAAGTTCCTTAAACTAAAAAAATTAAGGAACTCTTACCTATATTCATTTGAGTCGCATGTGGACTTGTGTATGGCTGGCCTTTAAGTTAACCATTTGGAGCATGAATAACTTTGTGCAGTAACAGTTCTGACATTTTCCAGGGTGCTTATGGTATGTGTGTACATGTGTGTACTTTACATGTACATGTATGTGTTGTGTGTTGTAGACTGAGGTTACGATCTGATCTAAGTTGAAATGGCGTGGTTTCCTGTGTATATAGATGCAAAGATAAAACTGTTTGGTGGCTGCATACTCTGTTCCCCACACCAGCCATTACATGTAGAGGTGATTACCTTGATTAGGTGACATCTGCTAGTTTGGGTCTGTTACCAGCTGGCTGGCTGGTCTGAAGTGGTGAAGGCCATCCAAGTGTTGTCTGAAGCCATAGCTATGTTGGCAATACCCTACCTAGAGCAAAAATTTAGCAAATAGCATTCTTGTGCCCAATCAAACATCCTTGCCAGATGTTAACTTAATTTTTTTAAATACATACAGCACACACACACACACACACACACACACACACACACACACACACACACACACACACACACACACACACACACACACACACACACACACACAGTATAATTCTCATGTGTTTATGTTGCTTCATGCCTTGTTGTGTCCTTGGTTGGTTAGGAGCAGGAGAAGATGGATGTGAAAGAGAAGAGTGGTGAGCCAACTGCTGCTGCTGACGAGAAAGCTTTTGGGAGGGGGGAAGGGGTTATATATTTTTACACTGGAGGGTACTGTAGTGTTGTAATATTTCCTTTTTGCAAGGTCCTGAAGTGTCCAATGTCCCGACCAAGTGTGTTACCAGCAAGCAAACAATATCTATCAAGTATGTGTAGGCAAGGAGTGGAAGGAGAGTGAGATTATGTTTGTGTGTGGTGTGTGCACCTATATGTGTGTGTGTGTGGGTGGGTTAGCATGTGCATCTTCAATGTGGTCAGTGTATTGTATGTGTCTCCTGTGTGTGGTTTGTATGTATGTGCTGGGCCCACTTTGCAGCACTTGTGAGTGCACACATGCACACCCATAGAGTGTCATAGCATTTGCATGCTCATTTGGATATTCTGCTACAGTTGTCTGCGTCTATCTAGGTCACTTTATCCCAGACTTGGGCAGTTTAGACTTATATTTATGGCATGTGCTGCCCTTATGTATGTGTGCTCCGTCGTCGTGACAGCAAATGACCATTTAAAGATCAAACACATCAGGGTTGTGAGACTAGAAGTTTCATTCAGTTAGATTTATTATACCAAATAATGTATAATAAGCTGTACACCTGATTGGAAAACGCGCAGGGCACTATTTGAAAGGTTTCCTAGTTTTTGGTTGCCATTAACATTCAATAACCATTAATGATTGGCCACAACAAGGGTCTTGGGCCATGTACACAACTTTATGTATATATGTGTGTGTGTGTGTGTTCAAAGCTACTTGTACATCTACTTTACCCACTCACTTGCAAAGAAAAACCACATCCTAGCATACTTAGGTTTGTATTGTCACCTGATAGGGCTGTCTGCATTATATCCATAATTCAGGTGGTTCACCCGTTGTGTTGCTTGTATCACCACATATGGCCTTTCCCTTTTCATTGTGATATTACATTTGTACCTTTGCCCTCCCCAATCCATTGGTGCCTCCCCTCCCTCCTCCCCACTCCATTGGTGCTTTCTTTGGTGTTCCCATATGCAGATGTTCCCTGTCTTACATTGACTTTGAGGGACGTTCTGATGGCGAGTCTATTAAACGGATCTTGACTATTGTCAAACCAAGGCAGCTGGTATGTAATACTGGAGGAAGGTGGAGACAGTTTTTGTGCATTTTCATAAGACCAACACATGGTACAAGGGTCTGGGAACTACACATGTACATATAGGCCATGTTCTCTGTATACTAGCCCCATGTCCTCTGTATACTAGTCCATGTCCTCTGTATACTAGTCCATGTCCTCTGTATACTAGTCCATGTCCTCTGTATACTAGTCCATGTCCTCTGTATACTAGTCCATGTCCTCTGTATACTAGTCCATGTCCTCTGTATACTAGTCCATGTCCTCTGTATACTAGTCCATGTCCTCTGTATACTAGTCCATGTCCTCTGTATACTAGTCCATGTCCTCTGTATACTAGTCCATGTCCTCTGTATACTAGTCCATGTCCTCTATATACTAGTTCATGTCCTCTGTATACTAGTCCATGTCCTCTGTATACTAGCCCCATGTCTGCTGTATACATCTACGTCTATTAGCCCACATTCTGTTGAGTCAGTGATGGTACATGTAAGAATACCATGTAGGCTGCATACATACATGTATATACACTGTATCTAAACAATGGTGTATTGACTGTTGGTCGGGCGGGGTGGGCAGGGTGGGGGGGCTATTCAGGCAGGTAGCCGAGGTACTAGAGATTTCAGTGGTTCACAGAAGTGACGTGTCATTTTCTCGCGGCCAGATAGTGATTCACGGCACAACTGAAGCTACTGAGCACCTGGTTGATTTTGCAAAGAAAAATCTTGGCATTCCTGGAGACAAAATGTTTGCTCCAAAGATTGGGGAGTGTGTGGATGCCTCCACACAGAGCTTGCTGTACCAGGTATGTGCAGTAGTGTGAGTACCTTTGGGGCTACACAGCTATAATCATATTCACTTGATTTATTTAAATGTACATGTACCCAGTGTGATTAAATTCATGGCGCATGACACAATGCTGGTGTATTGGAGAACCAGTGAACCCTTTTCACACTGCATCTAAGTGTATTATGCTGTGCACCTAAATACATGTAAGTGTTGCGTTTGACCTCTTCTGAACTCATGTGTTGGCTGTTCCTTTTCCCTTGAGTTAAATATGCGTCTTCCATGTACATGTATACAGGGGGCTGTTATTCATGCAGTCGTGAATACAGAATGCTAAACCTTCACCTTCCATGTAACCTTCACCTTAACATAACCTAACATAACCTAACATAACCAAACTTTAACCCTAACATAACTTAACCTTGCAGGTCAAACTAAAGGACTCACTCATGAGTTCAGTGACCTTTGCACAAGCCAAAGACGCCCATCTGGCCTGGGTAGACGGGCAGATCCACCTTGCCTCCTCCAGCCATAGGGCGGTGGCTGACAAGCAGACTGAAGAGGAGGGCTCTGATCAGAGAGATGTCGAGGCAGATGTTATTCCTGAGCTGGATGCACTACCTCTCAATCAGGTAGGGATGTGGTGTAGTTCAAGCACAGACGTACTGGCCTGTTTTTGTCGGGAGACAGTGGAAATGTCCTTCAACCTAGACTTGTTTTCGTACAAGCATGTACGTGTGTACAATGTATGTACACACGCACATGTACAAGGATACACATGCATCCAACAAATGTTATCCTTATAATCTCTTACCACCTACAAAGGTCAAAGGACATGGGACAGTGTTCGTCAATCCCCCAAGGCTGTCTGACTTCAAGCAAGTTCTAACAAAGGCTGGTCTACAGGTACTGTACACGAGGCCTACAGGGGCCATATTTTGATGGGTGTGTACATGTATGTACCTCCAAGTACTAAATTAAAATTACATTCTAAGTTTGGACAATTTTCCGTGTTTACCTGGTTATTAAATCGCAAGCTGGAAATGAATTTAATAACCAAGTAAACATGCAAGCCAAGAAAAATTAACGTAGTACTTAATTATGTGTTAATTCAGATTCCTAGCTGTGAATACTGTTGTGCTGGGTCTGTATTGGCTAGCGAGCTCTCACCTCAAGTGGTGGATGTGACCACAGGAAGCTGTTTCTCGTTGTGCGGCTTCTCTTTGCAATTTTGTTGAAGACTGCCGAACTTAGTTTTTTGAGGGGGTGGTTTAATTTTTATTATTTTTAGGGTTTTGTGACGTCAAACATTGTTGAGCTGTCTCCTATTTTAATGCCTTGGGAGAATCTACATGTACATATTGTCTACATGTACATGTATGTGAGAATCTACGACAATGACTTGTTTTTAACAATAGGGGGGGGGGGGGGGGAAATTTACATGCTGTGATGGTGCGTTTTTGTATTTGTATTTTGAAAAAAGGAAAGAAAAATGAGCAGTTTTTACATGTATATTTACATGTATATTTACATGTACTTGAGGCTGCATCAGATGTGATGCTTATATGGTATCTGGTGCTACATTAGTTATTGGCATTAAGTGATGCCTAATTGAGTTACCACCTGGTTTGATAAACGCTCTTTTTGACCACTATGCAGGCAGAATTTTCTGGTGGTGTTCTGGTCTGTAATGGCGTCATTGCTCTTAGAAAGGTGAGTGATGCAGTGTTATTTAAACACAGCATGTTAGGACTAGGGAGCGGTGTTCATTGTGTTTTGCCTAAGCATCAGTCAAGCATGGAGCCACCACATGACCCTGCAGCGGAGGTGCAGATGTGTGGTAGATGCTGCTTGACCACTTTTTGAAAGATCTGATTAATTTGTGTCCTTTGAATGCCTGTAAGGACAATCTGATCTTCCTTATCACAGACTGAAGGTGGCGGCATTGGGCTTGAGGGCTTGGTGTGTGAAGACTACTATAAGATCCGCCAACTTCTCTATGATCAGTTTGCTGTGATTTAAGCTGCGCTGGTTTTCTGTGTATTGAAACACTGTGTCATTTCATTCTTGACTTTTAAAATTTCAAAAATATATGGGTGGGGCTGACCACGTGCATTTGTACAAGTAACACAAAGTATGAAAGTGATCTCATTACTGCAGTTGCCTCCAATCCAATCGGGAACATACACAAACACACAACATAAATACATACAAAAGAAGTGGGCTGAATGAATGACTAGGAGTAACACACTGCAAAACAGTAAAATTAAAAAAAGAAAAAAATAAACACAGGATGAACTAGTGGTGAGAGCTGGCCAAATTTGGAGTGGCCCAATTGTATCAGGGGGCTCTGTACACATATAAACAGTCCACTGTATGTCCTTGTCCACCTGTATAATGCTGAGTACATGACTGTAACATTTTTCAGGAGGGGGGTCAGTGGTGTGTAGGTTTCCTCGTTGACAATCCAAACTCTCTCCTCACCGCTCTTCTTATTGTGGACTGTGATATGGTGGTATCAACTGATGACACTTGGCACAGTATCTTGCCCTGAACAGATGATGCTCTGGGGTCATCAAGCCTCTGTAAAAAAAAAAAAAGAGGTGGGTTAAAATAAAAGTCAACCAACCAAACAAAAGACAAAAAGATAAAGGGCAAAGCTATCTGGGGATCAAAACAACACAAACTGGGAAGCCGCATATATGTTATCAACATTTGAGCCCTCCTAAAGAGCCCGAAGGACTGCCCTCCAGCGCGCACATCAGCCCATAAAAGGAATGTGGGCTTGGGAGCAACTGTAATCATTAGCACGTGGCGACCAACTAGGTTAGGACCTGCTGCTAAAGCTCTAAATGTGTCCCACAGAGAAGCACATGTATGTGCTCATGTCCCCATGGTAGTACACAGACGCACACACACAACACACACACACACACACCAATAACAACTCGTCCCCTCACCATCAAGGCATTGTTCGTTGCATTGTGAAAGTAGAAGTTTGAGATGCAAGTGGAGTATTGCTTTAAGCAGCCTGAAGTAAGTGGGTCTGGGCACGGTGCGCAGTTGGGACTGAGCAGGATAAAGCAGGCACCGCAGGCTGTATGCTGGCACACACCCCTCTGAGAGACCGGCTGAATTGCAAGGTTGCTAAAATCAAAAAGTGAAAGTAAACATATGTATATGATTAACAATAGATGATGGCTTACCCCTGAGCCGAACAGATGTTCGAACTAGAGGCGTTGCAGTAGTTCACGGAGCAAAGCTCCATGCAAGCAGCGGGGGGAGTGCTGTTGCTTGATGACGTTGTTAGATTGGTTGGGTTCGGTGCGGGAGTCGCGGTCACAGGCACGTTGGAGGCGGTTGTTACAAGCGTGCCAGTGGAGGTCGATGGCTTCGGTACGCTAGATGTGGCCAACACGTGTGCCGTTCTGTCCGAAGATGATGTTACAGTAACCAAGGGACTGGCAATGGCAGCAGTGGTAGTAATAGCAACAGGAGATGCTGTGCTAGTCGCTGTGGAGCGTGCTACTTGGATTGATGAGGTCTTTAGAAGCTGGGTGGATGAGGTAGGTTGGATGATTACGGTAGTCGACGTCGGCCGCGGAAGGACGCTTGAACTAGAATTTCCTGCTGCAGAAGCGCACATAGCGATTAATTGAGTGGCTCGTATGCACGCACGGTGGACTTACCTACTGCAGTGCAGGTTCCCGGGAAGTATGTTAAATCGGGGAACGGTGATATGCACACGAGACCGTCCCCGCAGACTCCGTAGAAGGTTATGGACTCGAAGTTGGCAGCACACTGCTCCCCGGGACCTTTGCCACACAGACTGCAACAACCGCACAGATCCAGAACAGTTCCGTATCGACATTGCACAACGGAGCAGGCAGCTAGGTTGCAGGGCTGTGAGCATTCGGGCGTGGATGCACGAGCCAAGTACGCTCCCAAGCAGAGCAACACGCAGAGTTGAACTTTGCATAACATTTTTTTTTTCTCTCCTTTCTTAACTTTTGCGAGAGTACTAACTTGAGCGAAGAAAACGAGCGAGGAAATACGAGAATTATTATGAATTTTGGCAGCATGCGTATGGCTTCTGTTACTACGCACATTTCGGGTCCCAAGCATTAATGTGGCCCGCTGTGTGGGTCTATAACTAGATTATGTGGCCGCTCAACAAGAGATCAAAACCTTGACCAACAAACAAAGTAGCCTTAGGGGGTTTATAAACCAGGACAGGGGATAGTAAATCAGTTTATCTTATTAGCATTTTAACATGATTTATCATCACAATTATGTACCACTGAATTCACAGAAGCATATCTGTCATCTTCAAACTGATTAGAAAAACACTCCGTTTTTGTAATTTTTTTTGGTGATCCAATTACGCAGCTCTACCAAAAGTGGCAATCTTTCTTCCAGAGTGTCTCCAATGCACAATCGTAGCCCGGATAGCACTGACAATAGAACTGAATGATTCCATTTGGGCTGGCTTCAAATTCTTCCAGAGTCACTCCTTCGTCTAAACAAGACCAGACAAAGCTGACAGTACAATGTGTGTCTACCCCAACCTCCACCCAACGACACCTTTGATGGCTGTCAGTGGCTGAACTACCATTCTTCGTGGCAACTTGCGAGCCAGAACAATCTTTCTCAAAGCCAACCAATCCTCATCAACTTCAGAGTAGTGAGAGAACAGGGTTCTTCCCCGCACCTCATCTGCGGTAGACTTGAACACCTAGCATGCAGTAAGAAATGCTATCAATGTAAGGCCCTCCCCCAAACAAGGGCATTATGCACGTGTCCACTTCAACTGTACAAACGTAACTTTTCACACATGCAGCCTGTAACATGCAAGCCACTAACTAAAAATTTTTTTTAAAAAAATGCAAGCTTCTCTGACAGCCATAAGTGCCACACGTTGCCACACCCCTGCACCCCATTACCTGAAGCTTCAGCAGGAAGTCTCCAATCGCTGGCTTTCCGTGACTCTCTATCTTGCTCTTGTCCAATTGCACGATAATATCATCTCTACCTGGTCCTATGGTGTTCACCTTCACCACACCGCCACCATTTTGCAACAGCACTTGCAGGATGACATATCGTGCGTGCATGTGAGCCTGAAACAGAGAGCAGTGGCATGGGGGCATGGGGGCATGGGGGCATAGGTGGGTCATCTAGTGTATATTATCATTAGAGGGAGGGGGAGTGGTCATCCAACTACATGTAAGAATAAGGTACCTCACTCACTACCACATGCCCCACCCTCTCTCCCTCACCCCTGCCATATGATCATAAGGAATATTTAGATTTTAATGCATAAACAGATTCATATACAGAATATACATATGTGCACATCACACACACAAACACACAAATACACACACACACAAATACACACACAAATACACACAAACACACACACAAATACACAACACACACACACACACACAAACACACACACAAATACACACACACACACAAATACACACACAAACACACACACAAATACACACACAAATACACACACACACAAATACACACACAAATACACACACACACAAATACACACACAAATACACACAAACACACACACAAATACACAACACACACACACACACACACACACACAAACACACACACACACACACACAAACGTGTGGCGGATCCAAAATAATTAAAGACAGCTGCATCCTTTGTTTTCGATATTTGGTGGGAGGGGATTTCTCACCATGCTAAAGGCCCCAAGATCTCAGGATTGGCACCCAGGCCCTCCAAACAAGACGCTCTGGCCATGGTTCAAACCATTGTTGGTCCCAGGCAACTGGGATTCATAGCTAGCAGACCATCCCAGTGATACCTCAAAGGGAGATAACATACAAGATCATATCGAGGACCTGGTTTCTAAAACAGCTGCGCAACCCTACACCAGTGGCGATACATAACGCCCACGTGTGAGGGGCCTGACAACACGTGTTCATGCCTCACATTAGGGGCCATGTCTCCCCACCGCTCAACGTGGGCACTGAACACCAGATAAAGAACATTAAGCTTTAAAAAAAGAAATTATGATTTTATGCCCTTGCACTTTTGCTACCGTTCTAAGGCTATCATTGTTGTCTCCCCACCCCACCCCTCACACCACCACCAATAGCACACAGACCACACCCAAAACATGCCAAACTTGTTGCATGCACCACCACCGCCTCCTCCCCCCCCCCCCCCCCCCCTCCAGATTACCTGTCCCCACTTCTTGGTGTCGGGCGAATAGAACTCCAAGGCAACCACTCCTGCCCGCACCATGTTCAGCCAGTTCACATACACAATGTCCTCAGCGTCAGAGCCCTCATGTCCAAATATCCTGCACAGAGGAAGGGACAGCTGGAGCAGTCACATGACCAACATGACCCACACAGGTTCAATGAATGCCAGGAATCTAAAAGAGATAAATGTACATGTAGATGGTCTATGGGAGGAGGGAGGAGGGAGAGGGGAGGAGGGAGGAGGGAGAGGGGAGGAGGGAAAAGGGAGGAGGGAAAAAGGAGGAGGGAGGAGAGTTGAACTGTGTAAAATCCTAGAAATGAAGTCTCCTGGGAAATCCTGAAAGGGCCAGGTATGAAATAGTGAACAGGATTTACAACACTAGCATTGTCCAGCCACACACCCCTCCAGCGAGGGTGGCAATGGGAGGGGCATGCCGCATGTAACACAAGTACACTTATGTCAGGTCAATGACATAAGTGCCTGCACATGGACATACATGTACACACACACACACACACACACACACACACACACACACACACACACACACACACACACACACACACACACACACACGCACACACACACACATGCACACGCACAAAAGGACATGTACTGTGTGCAGGTACTACACCTGGTCAAGAACATCTCCCTTTCCCCTCCTCTTTCCCTCCACTTCTACACCATTGTCCTCACCTCAGCACCTCCTTGGATAGGCAGAGGTACAGACCCACACACTCCGCCTTACACTCTTCGTAGGGTGAAGCCAAAGAGCTGAACTTGGTGTCCCACGTTTCACCTGGCTTGTACCAGGAGGTCACCTGTGTAAGAGGTGTCATATGAAGGTGTCAGTGAAGGTGTCAGCAAAGGTGTCAGTGAAGTGTCATTTTATGACAGTGAAGGTGTCACATGGTGTCAGTGGTGTTACATGAAGGTGTGATATAAATGGCACTGGGCAAAGGTACTGCAACAATGTGAAATGACAACATAAAGACATCCTGAAGGAGGTGTACACACACACACACACACACACACACACACACACACACACACACACACACACACACACACACACACACACACACACACACACACACCTTTGTACCATCAAGAGGGTTCACCACACTGTCTGTATCAAAGTTAAGCTTTCCATCTTGGTCCTGGGCAGAATGAAGGAATGCAATTATTTGATGTACACAATTCAGCATTCCCGAAGAAACAAGACGATTGAGTGACAAATGTAATACCACACACAGTGGCACACTCCCACCCCCACACATCCTATCCCCCACATATCCACACATCCCACCCCCACACATCTCCCACCCCCACACACATACACTCTACCTCTTGGAACAGTTTTCCTGTGCCATGTCCCAACAGCTCATGAAGTGCAACCTGTACATCAAACGATGGTCCTTTCAAGGTGATATAAAGATCCTGCAGGCACAGAGAACAGTTCAGTACTATATGAATTACTATCCACTGGTCCTGATATGCAAGCCTACGTCACTGGCCCTGATATGTATGCCTACGTCACTGGCCCTGATATGTATGCCTACATCACTGGCCCTGATATGTGGGTCATTCCAAAAACGTTTTTACCACCCTAGTGTCTAATCTGCATTATATTACCCATATTTAATACCTACTTAGAAACATACACTTTCACAATATAATTGTATACCCTATCACTCTTTGTTTACCAGATACACTGCCTTGAATAATTAATTTTCCCCCTTTTTTGTTTGCTTTGAATGACTACTGCTTCCCCCTTACAGTGAGCATGCTCATTTTTTGTGCACAAGAGGAAGGGTTTTATGGGAACACACCCTTGAGCATGCAAATGCACATTGTTTGTCATAAGGGGGAGTGGCAATACATTCATTTAGCATAAGGTTGTAACATTGCCAAGAATAAGAAAAAAACTAGGACACCATTCTTTGTTTGCTAGATAGCTGCCAACCTTTAACAGCTTTCTGTGAATTCAACTTTTTGGGATACTGATCACATGGTCTGGGATTTTGATTTTAAGTCAGGCTGCCATATTTAATCTCCCTTTTGCATTCATATCAATTGCATTCTTGAATTGCTTTTATGAAAACAGAACAACCACAAAGTCACAGAACAATCAAAACAGACACTTCACAGTTTACTCAACCTTGCTGTTCGTTTCTCACTGGCTTCCTGCATCTCTACTTTGTATGTAACATATCTTCCTGTAGCAGCTTGCTGTAACACAAGTCAGAACATCTGACAGGTCTACATCCAGCATGTCCTCCTGCTCGGGGTACACAAAGGAGGGTGCTGGGATGCAGGGGTGTAAAAATGTAACAGTTACGCAACATTCAGCCTCATGCTCAGCAACAAAACAGCCAAGCCAGCATTGTTCGTTGTACACAACAGTTGCATAACCACCAATTGTTATGGCTAGTGATGGTCAAACGACTGCACTGCATACATCAACCCGTTCTCTTCTTGACACCCTACTGGAAGAAAACAGTTTCACCTCAGAAATAGGTAAGTTTTTGAGTGCTGCTGCTCTAATTCTTTGGTTTCAAGGTCATGTTCTTTGCTTTCCAAAAACTGAAAGTCCAATACCTTTGATGTTGTTCAGAGCAAATTGGTATAGATCTTGAGCTGACAGAATGTGGTCCTTTGTAGGCATGTTGCAGGCTTGCTTTTGTTGCTAGTCGCTTAAGAGTCCTCCCAGCACCATCTCCAGCACTTTTGCCATGGGAGGTGGCAAAAAAGTGCCACTCTGCAGGCACTCCAAAATCAGCTTCATGACTGCACAGATTCAAGAAATTCTTGCAATTTTTGTATTGTGCAGCGCATCCATCAGAAATGTAGAATATCTTCTGTGGTCTTCTACCTTGCCTTCTTTTGGTCAAGAGCGTGATCAGCTTCTTTTGGAACATGTGAACTGCAACAGTGTCATGTTGTGTGCTCTCTGAAATGATGATGTAACACAGGTGACACAGTTATCCTTTCTCCCTGTAATAGCACACAAATGGGTGTATAGTTGCGGACCCGTTATTCCAATGGACAGACTATACAGCGTCTTGCACTACAAAAGAAAAATTCTCAGAAAAGTCTGCAATGATGAGAATAACGGGTCCATTGGAATAACAGGTCCGCAACTATACACCCATTTGTGTGCTATTACAGGGAGAAAGGAGAACTGTGTCACCTGTGTTACATCATCATTTCAGAGAGCACACAACATGACACTGTTGCAGTTCACATGTTCCAAAAGAAACTGATCACGCTCTTGACCAAATAGAGGCAAGGTAGAAGACCACAGAAGATACTAGATCTACATTTCTGATGGATGCGCTGCACAATACAAAAATTGCAAGAATTTCTTGAATCTGTGCAGTCATGAAGCTGATTTTGGAGTGCCTGCAGAGTGGCACTTTTTTGCCACCTCCCATGGCAAAAGTGCTGGAGATGGTGCTGGGAGGACTCTTAAGCGACTAGCAACAAAAGCAAGCCTGCAACATGCCTACAAAGGACCACATTCTGTCAGCTCAAGATCTATACCAATTTGCTCTGAACAACATCAAAGGTATTGGACTTTCAGTTTTTGGAAAGCAAAGAACATGACCTTGAAACCAAAGAATTAGAGCAGCAGCACTCAAAAACTTACCTATTTCTGAGGTGAAACTGTTTTCTTCCAGTAGGGTGTCAGGAAGAGAACGGTTTGATGTATGCAGTGCAGTCGTTTGACCATCACTAGCCATAACAATTGGTGGTTATGCAACTGTTGTGTACAACGAACAATACTGGCTTGGCTGTTTTGTTGCTGAGCATGAGACTGAATGTTGCATAACTGTTACATTTTTACACCCCTGCATCCCAGCACCCTCCTTTGTGTACCCCGAGCAGGAGGACATGCTGGATGTAGACCTGTCAGATGTTCTGACTTGTGTTACAGCAAGCTGCTACAGGAAGATATGTTACATACAAAGTAGAGATGCAGGAAGCCAGTGAGAAACTAACAGCAAGGTTGAGTAAACTGTGAAGTGTCTGTTTTGATTGTTCTGTGACTTTGTGGTTGTTCTGTTTTCATAAAAGCAATTCAAGAATGCAATTGATATGAATGCAAAAGGGAGATTAAATATGGCAGCCTGACTTAAAATCAAAATCCCAGACCATGTGATCAGTATCCCAAAAAGTTGAATTCACAGAAAGCTGTTAAAGGTTGGCAGCTATCTAGCAATCAAAGAATGGTGTCCTAGTTTTTTTCTTATTCTTGGCAATGTTACAACCTTATGCTAAATGAATGTATTGCCACTCCCCCTTATGACAAACAATGTGCATTTGCATGCTCAAGGGTGTGTTCCCATAAAACCCTTCCTCTTGTGCACAAAAAATGAGCATGCTCACTGTAAGGGGGAAGCAGTAGTCATTCAAAGCAAACAAAAAAGGGGGAAAATTAATTATTCAAGGCAGTGTATCTGGTAAACAAAGAGTGATAGGGTATACAATTATATTGTGAAAGTGTATATTTCTAAGTGGATACTAAATATGGGTAATATAATGCAGATTTGACACTAGGGTGGTAAAAACGTTTTTGGAATGACCCATGTATGCCTACATCACTGGCCCTGATATGTATGCCTACGTCACTGGCCCTGATATGTATGCCTACATCACTGGCCCTGATACATGTACATGTATGTAAGCCTACGTCACTGGCCCTGATATGTAAGCCTAGGCTGATATTTAAGTTACATGTAATTACCTTTCTGTTATTGAATTACTTCCAGGGGCAAGGTTCAACAATTACAAGCAACAGACCAGATCACAGAGAAAGTGCTGAATGTGTCCATATGTAGGGGCTATTTCCCTCCCTTGTGCAATGAATATTCACTAATTTCATTAATTTTAATTATTGCGTTGAACTCTGGGGCAATACACACTTTTGAACCCCTCCACTTCCGTACCCATAAATGGAATGATCACGTACAAGTAGATCAAACCAGTCAGGGACATTTGTGTCTCTCTCACATCATATACACACACATACAGAGGTGAGAGGGGAGGGGGAGGGGAGTGAGAGGAGTGGGAGGGGAGGGAGGGGATAGGAGGAGGGGAGGGAGAGGGGAAGAATTTACACATACATACCCGGTCTTCAGGACGAAGAAATGTTACGCGCTTGTCCTGACCAGCACTTGATATCACGTTGCCCAGGGAAACATTCTTGAACCCTTCGTTCTGACGTATATCATCATCTATAGGCCACAGAGCCAGCATCAGGGGTGGGGGTGGGGGTGAGGGTAGGGGTGGGGGGTGGGGGGTGGGGGTAGGGGGTGGAGGTAGGGGGGGTGGCACATGTGTGTATGGTCACTGCTCACAGTTAGGTATATTGATTCCAGAGGGAATACCACTGCTTGCGTAGGTAAGCACGTCCAGAGATGTAAAGTCAGGTCGAAGGAAGCGGTCTTTCTCAAATGACTTTGGCCATGGCAGCTTTGCCAGGAATGGCTCGGCGGATTCAACCAGAGTAGCAAACTTCTCACTCATTGCCTTGTTCACCAGCGCCACAAAGCCTGGACATTTGTTAAGAGGCTCGGGTCACCACCAGCCCCACCTCACACACACCAGCCCCTCCTCACACACACCAGCCCCTCCTCACACACACACCAGCCCCTCCTCACACACACACCAGCCCCTCCTCACACACACACCAGCCCCTCCTCACACACACACACCAGCCCCTCCTCACACACACACCAGCCCCTCCTCACACACACACCAGCCCCTCCTCACACACACCAGCCCCTCCTCACACACACCAGCCCCTCCTCACACATGCCAGCCCCTCCTCCCCATACCATACACCATCACTCACATTCATATTCTCCACGGACTCCATATGGGTCTCGATAACTCTCAATAAATCCAATGTACCTGTTGTTGAGAGTTGGTGATTAAGCAGACACATTTTGTCAACAGTGCAGATCTTTTTGTCATGTTAGACAAGTACAACCAAACACTGGCATGACAACAGTGATGTAACAAGTGATAATAGTGAGGATATTAGTCATTAGTTATGTAACAGTGGTGTGGATATTAGTTATGTGAGAATATAAGTTATGTAACAGTGGTGTGGATACAAGTTATGTAACAGTGGTGTGGATATTAGTTATGTGAGAATATAAGTTATGTAACAGTGGTGTGGATACAAGTTATGTAACAGTGGTGTGGATATTAGTTATGTGAGAATATAAGTTATGTAACAGTGGTGTGGATACAAGTTATGTAACAGTGGTGTGGATATTAGTTATGTGAGAATATAAGTTATGTAACAGTGGTGTGGATACAAGTTATGTAACAGTGATGTGGATATAAGTTATGTAACAGTGGTGTGGATATAAGTTATGTAAGTTATGTAACAGTGGTGTAGATATTAGTTATGTGAGAATATAAGTTATGTAACAGTGGTGTGGATACAAGTTATGTAACAGTGGTGTGGATATAAGTTATGTAACAGTGGTGTGGATATAAGTTATGTAAGTTATGTAACAGTGGTGTGGATATAAGTTATTTAACAGTGATGTGGTATAAGTTATGTAACAGTGATGTGGATATAAGTTATGTAACAGTGGTGTGGATATAAGTTATGTAAGTTATGTAACAGTGGTGTGGATATTAAAGGACGAAATTGATCATGAAAACTGTCCTGTATGCAAGGTACAGGTACTTGGAGGGGGGGGGGGGGGGGAGAGGGGGGGGGGGGGGAAGGGAGGAGTAAGAAATAGGAAGATCTCTAACAATCACTGATTGATGCCTGACCACCTTTGTGATGACAAGGGACCATAAAGTGACCACACTGATTCAAGCCAAAGGATTGGATCACCTAGCTATCTACATCACATATGTTAATCAGATTGAACAAAAAGTTTAAATCCAAAACAACATTCATGTACATGTACATGCAATAGAAGACCCAGGTAGTCCTGTAAGGGGGACCCAGTTAGTCCTGTTAGGGGGACCCAGTTAGTCCTGTTAGGGGGACCCAGTTAGTCCTGTTAGGGGGACCCAGTTAGTCCTGTTAGGGGGACCCAGTTAGTCCTGTTAGGGGGACCCAGTTAGTCCTGTTAGGGGGACCCAGTTAGTCCTGTTAGGGGGACTGTTAGGGGGACCCAGTTAGTCCTGTTAGGGGGACTGTTAGGGGGACCCAGTTAATCCTGTTAGGGGGACTGTTAGGGGGACCCAGTTAATCCTGTTAGGGGGACTGTTAGGGGGACCCAGTTAGTCCTGTTAGGGGGACTGTTAGGGGGACCCAGTTAGTCCTGTTAGGGGGACTGTTAGGGGGACCCAGTTAGTCCTGTTAGGGGGACTGTTAGGGGGACCCAGTTAGTCCTGTTAGGGGGACTGTTAGGGGGACCCAGTTAGTCCTGTTAGGGGGACCCAGTTAGTCCTGTTAGGGGGACCCAGTTAGTCCTGTTAGGGGGACCCAGTTAGTCCTGTTAGGGGGACCCAGTTAGTCCTGTTAGGGGGACTGTTAGTCCTGTTAGGGGGACCCAGTTAGTCCTGCTAGGGGGACCCAGTTAGTCCTGTTAGGGGGACCAGTATATGTACATGTGCTCCCCTACTTTCATGGGGTGATCACATTTCTAATGCAACCAATCTGATTTGGCTCCAATCATTCACACTTTCATCATTCAACATGGTAGAAGACAAACAGACCCAATGGGCCCTTAGATCAGAAGTACGATAAACGTCACGTCCGGAGTAAAAACCACAGCGGTTGCCTAGAGACATTGTGTCATGTTCGCGGACCTTTGTGTAATAAAATGGCAACGCTAGTAGTCATTCCTTTCCGCTCGGACAGTGATCCTTCGGCCGATCCAGTTCCTGGTCAAACTATGCTGCCAACAGTAAGCTTGACAGAGTCTGACATACCCGGAGCCTTTTGAAAATGGATGGCTTTGAAAAGGCTCTGGGTATGTCAGACTCAGTCAAACTTACTGTTGGCAGCATAGTTTGATCAGGAACTGGATCGGCCGAAGGATCAATGTCCGAGCGGGAAGGAATGACTCCGATTTTATTATGCAAAGGTCCGCGAACATGACACGATGTCTCTAGGCAACCGCTGTGGTTTTTACTCCAGACGTGACGTTTATCGTACTTCCGATCTTTCATGCAAAGGGTCCATTGGATGAGAACATTAAAATACTTTATCTTCATAACAAGTCACATATGCTTTGAGAAGGCAACTACTATACATGATTAGGTAGGGTGGGAAGAGGAGGGGGAGGGGTAGGATGGGAAGAGGAGGGGGTAGGGTGGGAAGAGGAGGGGAGGGGTAGGGTGGGAAGAGTGGAGGAGGGGGTAGGGTGGGAAGAGTGGAGGAGAGGGTAGGGTGGGAAGAGTGGAGGAGGGGGTAGGATGGGAAGTGGAGGGGGTAGGGTGGGAAGTGGAGGGGGTAGGGTGGGAAGTGGAGGGGGTAGGGTGGGAAGTGGAGGGGGTAGGGTGGGAAGTGGAGGGGGTAGGGTGGGAAGTGGAGGGGGTAGGGTGGGAAGTGGAGGGGGTAGGGTGGGAAGTGGAGGGGGTAGGGTGGGAAGTGGAGGGGGTAGGGTGGGAAGTGGAGGGGGTAGGGTGGGAAGTGGAGGGGGTAGGGTGGGAAGTGGAGGGGAGGGGTAGGGTGGGAAGTGGAGGGGGTAGGGTGGGAAGTGGAGGGGGTAGGGTGGGAAGTGGAGGGGGTAGGGTGGGAAGTGGAGGGGGTAGGGTGGGAAGTGGAGGGGGTAGGGTGGGAAGTGGAGGGGGTAGGGTGGGAAGTGGAGGGGGTAGGGTGGGAAGTGGAGGGGGTAGGGTGGGAAGTGGAGGGGGTAGGGTGGGAAGAGTGGAGAAGGGGGTAGGGTGGGAAGAGTGGAGGGGGGGGTAGGGTGGGAAGTGGAGGGGGTAGGGTGGGAAGAGTGGAGGAGGGGGTAGGGTGGGAAGAGTGGAGGAGGGGGTAGGGTGGGAAGAGTGGAGGAGGGGGTAGGGTGGGAAGAGTGGAGGAGGGGGTAGGGTGGGAAGAGTGGAGGAGGGGGTAGGGTGGGAAGAGTGGAGGAGGGGGTAGGGTGGGAAGAGTGGAGAGGGTAGGGTTGTTTTCTCTAACAATCTCCAAGGCCCCCTCACCATTCCATGAACCTAACCTCACCATCCCATTAACCCCTACCCTCACCATCCCATTAACCCCTACCCTCACCATCCCATTAACCCCTACCCTCACCATCCCATTAACCCCTACCCTCACCATCCCATTAACCCCTACCCTCACCATCCCATGAACCCTACCCTCACTATCCCATTAACCCCTACCCTCACCATCCCATTAACCCTACCCTCACCATCCCATTAACCCTACCCTCACCATCCCATTAACCCTACCCTCACCATCCCATTAACCCTACCCTCACCATCCCATTAACCCCTACCTCACCATCCCATGAACCTACCCTCACCATCCCATTAACCCCTGCCCTCACCATCCCATTAACCCCTACCCTCACCATCCCATTAACCCTACCCTCCCCATCCCATTAACCCTACCCTCACCATCCCATTATCGTCCTAATAAATCTCCCTATGCCAGTACCTCACTGGATATATTGTTCAGTGCTCAGGACAACACGATGTGGTAATGTTGAGTACGTATAGACACACAGGACAGCTACAAGTGCGTGTACTATTGAAGAAACAAAAGTGCATTATTTGGAGTAAAAATTAATATTTGCATCAATGTTGGGTGTGCATTAAATGGAAAAGGGAAAAGCATTAAAGAGGTCAGTAAATGGCAGACCAACACTGGATGACCCTGATATGCAAATGGGCACAGAGCCTACATGTATGTCACAATAAACTAACTGGTCAGTGGGCAAGCTATTAGCCCTTAACCTATCTGTGACATCTCTGATCAATTCTTTTTGTTGTTTTTTGAACGCATGACTGTCATCAGGAGTAGCAGCCAGGTGAGGAAATGGTTTTTATACCTACTGTTGCTGAGTGCTATGGTACCTCACTATTGAGCAGGCTGAATATACATGTACAAGCCATCTTGACCATCTGCCTTCATGATATTCTACAGTATATTAGCCACTGTACCTCACATTGGGCAGTGCAAATGGTTATTACAAACGGTTATTATTAATAAACAAACCACTTACGTCTCAACGGTGGGTCCTTTGTTCTTGATCCAGTCCCGAGAGCCAGCCTTGTGGTCCTCAATGGACCCAGTGGTGAAGCTCCTGATGTAGCCGGACAGCATGGACCGTTCCCTGTCATTGGAGGCATATAGCTGGAGCAGAACAGGCATCCCAGATTAGAGTAATGAGCACACGTGTGCATGTGTGTGCCCTCAGCTAGGCAGTGACTGAACTAGGTACTCCAGGGCAGCAATGACTGAACTAGGTACTCCAGGGCAGCAGTGACTGAACTAGGTACTCCAGGGCAGCAGTGACTGAACTAGGTACTCCAGGGCAGCAGTGACTGAACTAGGTACTGCAGGGCAGCAGTGACTGAACTAGGTACTTTAGGGCAGCAGTGACTGAACTAGGTACTCCAGGGCAGCAGTGACTGAACTAGGTACTCCAGGGCAGCAGTGACTGAACTAGGTACTCCAGGGCAGCAGTGACTGAACTAGGTACTGCAGGGCAGCAGTGACTGAACTAGGTACTCTAGGGCAGCAGTGACTGAACTAGGTACTCCAGGGCAGCAGTGACTGAACTACATGTAGGTACTCCAGTGCAGCAGTGACTGAACTAGGTACTCCAGGGCAGCAGTGACTGAACTAGGTACTCCAGGGCAGCAGTGACTGAACTAGGTACTCCAGGGCAGCAGTGACTGAACTAGGTACTCCAGGGCAGCAGTGACTGAACTAGGTACTCCAGGGCAGCAGTGACTGAACTAGGTACTCCAGGGCAGCAGTGACTGAACTAGGTACTCCAGGGCAGCAGTGACTGAACTAGGTACTCTAGGGCAGCAGTGACTGAACTAGGTACTCCAGGGCAGCAGTGACTGAACTAGGTACTCCAGGGCAGCAGTGACTGAACTAGGTACTGCAGGGCAGCAGTGACTGAACTAGGTACTTTAGGGCAGCAGTGACTGAACTAGGTACTCCAGGGCAGCAGTGACTGAACTAGGTACTCCAGGGCAGCAGTGACTGAACTAGGTACTCCAGGGCAGCAGTGACTGAACTAGGTACTCCGCGACTACAGTGTGGTTAACCTACACTTAACTCCATAACTGTCCCTTTCCAATAATATTTACTTCCCCAATGTATGTGTGCATCCTTTCCAATGTGAGACGAAAGCAAAATGAATACCTTGACAGCATGTGAGGGGGCAAGGGGAGGAGGGGAGGGGAAAGGGGAGGAGGGGAGGGAGGAGGGGAGGGAAAAGGGAAGAGGGGAGGGAAAAGGGAAGAGGGGAGGGGCAAGGGGAGGAGCAAGTGGCAAGGGGAGGGGAAAGGGGAGGAGGGCAAGGAGAGGGAAAGGGGAGGAGAGGGCAAGGGGAGAGGAAAGGGGAGGAGGGCAGGGGGAGGAGGGAGGGAGCAGAGGGCAAGGGGGAGGGAGGGAGCAGAGGGCAAGGGGGAGGAGGGAGGGAGCAGAGGGCAAGGGGGAGGAGGGAAGGAGCAGAGGGCAAGGGGGAAAGAGTGGAGGGAAAGGGGAGGAGGGGCAAGGAAAATGAATAAGGTCATGAACTTACATGCACATTATGATGGGTGACCACACAAAAGGCAGGTCACCTTGGTACTGACACAACACATCAAGGGGTCCCTAATCAGCAAAGATAACCTCTGGAAACCACATCATAAGGACGTGGGTATCATCCACATGGGCTCTAACAAGGCAGACCTCCCTGCAACACATGTCCAGCCTTGATCCTGAAGCAGACCCAACACAAGATGCCTTGAGACTGCTGTTATTACAACAGTAATGCAATAAGAGTGATCAGTTAGGACAGCAAGGCAGAGGAGCATCACGTTTGATCACTGTCCTGATTCCATGGTCACCAAAATGACAGTCTGCTCATGGTTGTAAGTAGTGCACACACACCCTGCACACTTGACACACAGCCTACACACACACCCTACACACACACCCTGCACACTTACACACACAGCCTGCACACTAGCACACACAGCCTACACACAGCCTACACACTTGCACACACAGCCTGCACACTTGCACACACCCTGCACACTTGCACACACCCTGCACACTTGCACACACAGCCTACACACTTGCACACACACCCTGCACACTTGCACACACAGCCTACACACTTGCACACACACCCTGCACACTAGCACACACAGTCTACACACTTGCACACACAGCCTGCACACTTGGCTCACTCGTACCTACAATCACCTCCTACACAATTGCAGTGAACTAGATATTGTTGAGATACATATGCAGAACATAATGTAGGGACAAAGAGGCTGTAACCAAGGGGCTGTAACCAAGGGGCATGGCATAGGCTGTAACCAAGGGGCTGTAACCAAGGGACTATAACCAAGGGGCATGGTATAGGCTGTAGCCAAGGGGCATGGCGGCATATGATATAAAAACACCAACTCATTAAAAACATGTATATCCTTCTGAATTTGCACATTGAATTATGAAATAAGCAAAAGGTCATGATTAGTCTGCATGCAGGACGCAGAAAATGCATCTTACAACAGCTGCATGGTTTTAATACACAAAAAATATCCATATGCCTTCATTTGCCAACCCCTTAATTTTCAGTGTCCATTGAACACAAGACATTCTTCAATAGGACCTCACAGAGCCACATTTCAGAAATTCTATCTATACCCCTAGCTATGAGCTCGCGGTTGGGGAGGAAAAAAAACATTAGAAGGCCTCAAATGTTGCTACTGTTGTAGTTGTGTTTGTGTGCAAGTTTATGTGTGCAGGGAAATGCATGACGGTAACTGTGTTAGTTTAGATAAAAGCAGTCGATTTTGCACAGGGTACTTGGGTACTTAGCTATTGCTTAGTGTTGCTCCATAGGTATTTTTGTTAGCTAATGACAGGAGGATGGGCTACATGTAAACAGTTGATTGTAGTATAGGGACCTACGATAGTAGGTCCTATGTAGGATTTGAAGTGTCATGAAATGAGGTACAATCAATCAATTAATCAATCAATTAACAAATACCCGATTCCATTATTGTGGACTGACCATGGCCTATATTAAATTATAGCATGCATATTTGGATAGAGCCAGTGATTACCTACAACGTAGTGAAATGCCGACGCTAAGAAAGCTCAGACAGTAGAGATAATTCATACTCGTTCCCACACTCTATTGCGTTTTATCTTTGTCACGATTTAAGCCTAATGTTAGTGGTTACGGTAAGACACTTGACAAGACAAGTTAGGAACTTTCTGCCGAGCTTGTTTGGTGTTGTGACGTTCTGAACTAGAGTTGTGTTCAATACAAATTTCAATGGTTATGTAAAAGCTTGCATGATCTTAATACATGTAGCATCATTGTGAGGTGTCTTTGGTTTGACACCTTCTGAATCTATTGCTACACTGCCAATTATCAGTATATATCTGATCAGATTAAGAGGTATAAAGCGCTATATTATACTCGCGATTTAAACCAAATGTTAGCGGTTACGAAAAGGCACTGGAGAAGGCAAGTTAGGAACCAGTTGGTCTGGTATCATGACGTTCTGAACTAGAATTGTGTTCAATACAAATTTTGATGTTTAGGCAAAAGCTTGGTTTTAATAAATTAGTGGTAGAGCGATACATGTAGCGGCATTGTGACCATAAAAGTGGGGTCTGTGGTTGAACACCTTCTGAAGACGGCTTCTATTTCTTCTGTTACAATTGCAAACCATAAGAGTGCGGGGTTGGTACTTTAACACATACAAACCATACCAGCGGGGTGGTCTGTAGTGTAATAGCACGTCATGTTCTATTTGAGTCACGTTTTGAATGCTGATGGTTCGTACAGCTCTTATCAGTGGTCTGCCACATTCTGACTCTCCTCACACCATTCGTCAGAACATGTAACGTTTTAAATCTTCTTTGCACTATTCTTTTCTTTCCGTTAGAAAGCCGATATGAAAGTATAAGAAGGCTTGTGAAAAAGCCCGCTACCAAGCCCCGATCTTCAGCACGGATGTTAAATGAAAGCTGTATAGACGAGTTGCAAGATATTGAATGTGCGGAACATCAGTGATATTTTTATGGAATTAAAGAAGAAGTGTGACCAGAAACGCTATGCAGAGGATCCATAGAGTAAGAAGTCTTACGAAAAGGCTGGGCAGCTTGAAATAAGAGCGACTAAACAAACATGGTATGTGGAGCGTGATAATTTTTGTGCATGAAAGGAGCGCGACAAGAACTGCTACGCAAACGTAAGAAGTCTTACGAAAAGGCCCGTCGGCTTGAAGAAGGAGCTGCTGAACAAATACAATACCATGCAGGACAACCCCGAGCCTTTTAGAGGGCACGCAGAAAAAACAAAGGTTTATGGAATTTATGCTATTGCGAATTTAGGATTTTAAGTAAGGTAATAAAAAAATAGAATAAAACAAGATATATATATATTTAATATAAATAAATTGGGGGTGCAGGATTTCATAAGTATCAAATTATGTAAAAAGTAAGCAAACAACGGATTCCTGAATTTATGCCATTACGAATTTATATTTAAAACATACCTACATTTAGCATACAACCCATTTTGTTCCATGGATTTGCTAAATGTAGGTATGTAATAATTTATAAATTCGTAATGGCATAAATTCCAGAATCCCTTGTTTGCTTACTTTTTACATAATGTGATACTTACGAAATCCTACATCCCCAATTATTTATATATATATATATATATATATCTTGTAGGGAAATAGGAGCTCAGATTTGTCTGTCACACACACACACACACACACACACACACACACACATGCAAACACACACACGTAGATACAATCAAGCAGTAATCACAAATTGTAACATGGTCATACATGTAGAATCTTAAATGTAACAGTGAAATGCAGGCAGAGGTGTTTGATCTGTCTACATGTATGTCGATTTGAAATTTTTGGGCTGGCATCAGTGGGTTTATTTTTATATAGAAAATACGAAGCATACAAGTCCCTAGCCCTAATTCATTGAATGTATCAGTACATGTCACATGTATGAAAACCAACAGGAATTCTGCAACATCCTGAATGTTTAAATACTCTCATTTAATATCAAGCATATTTTAACATAAATGCAGCAACACAAGACCATAATGCTCAACGTGGAGTCAGTTAAGTAATAGCTCCAAACCGCAACCAGTTCGAATTACATGTACGCATCACTTTACTCACATGATAATGTATACACCACACAAACAGAACCACCATCACCATACTGTACAAAGTATGTACCTTGGCTTTTTCAAGGTTTTCACACATCCTCTGCATCAGAGGGGCGTAGTCCCCTCTCGATATGATGATGGTTGTACCTTCATACGTGTGGGAGCCAAGGAGGGGAGCCACGTTGTCATGGTCATCAACTGGTTCACCTGAAGCAGGTCAAACACATCATGAGGTGGACATGTGTGCATCATGTGCATGCATTATGCATGGATCTCCCTAGCAACACGTATATGCATGTAGTATAGAAAATTGAAATCAAAGTAGACCAAGTCACAAAATGTTGGTGATTGCAAATTTTTGTGGAGCCAAATACAAGGACATACAAAGTACATGTTGGTGTAAAGCAGCCATTCACTGTCATAGGAACATCTCAGAGTGAAACAATTCAAACGGAAGTTAATAAGAAAGCGTTCCTCCTAAGAGACTTGATTTGAGAACAATGCCTACTCAGGATGTAACATCAATTAACATTCCCTCAATTTGTCCATTCGACCATTTTGCAACCACTGCAGCACAATATTGCTTGGCTTCCCAAGTCTTGTTATTACTAACTTACTGTAGGTATTTGTCAAGCTGGCCCAGGAAGGCTGACATCAGCTGGTAGCATTTGTAAACTATTGTTCTCTAGATTATCTAATTTTGTGGAAGGTGGCTTTGTTCTCAGCTTGTCCCCCACTGGGTGGACAGATATCAATATGGCACTTAGATTTAGGCATTTAAAAATTTGATTGTTGCTTGAAAATATATATTACATAATGGTCAAGCCATTGCCTTATGAATGCTGCTTGCTTAAAGCCAATATCACTTGCTATGGGGCCAACCATCCCTTGCTATGGGGCCCAGCCATCACTTGCTATGGGGCCCAGCCATCACTTGCTATGGGGCCCAGCCATCACTTGCTATGGGGCCAGCCATCACTTGCAATGGGGCCAGCCATCACTTGCTATGGGGTCAGCCATCACTTGCTATGGGGCCAGCCATCACTTGCTATGAGGCCAGCCATCACTTGCTATGGGGCCAGCCATCACTTGCTATGGGGCCAGCCATCACTTGCTATGGGGCCAGCCATCACTTGCTATGGGGCCAGCCATCACTTGCTATGGGGCCAGCCATCACTTGCTATGGGGCCAGCCATCACTTGCTATGGGGCCAGCCATCACTTGCTATGCCAACTGGGCCCCACAGGTGTCCCCCAGGCATGCTCCCATAAGTGTCATGTGGTCTCTATCCATACATTAGGTGTCCCCCAACAGCCCTGCAAGGGTCAAAATGAATATATATCATTAGAGGGATAGCCCCCCTGACCAGGGTGATGTTATCAGTGATAGCAAATGATGGTTGGGCTGATAGAAGCTGAACTACTGTAAGTATCAAGGCTACATCTCCATCATGGCTATAATAACCATAAAATAGTACTTCTATGACATAGGGCTCAGACAGAGATACTGCATTTAACCAGCAATGTTCAGAGTAAGCCTTCAAAGTATACATGTATGTCATCAAATTAACCGAAGTTATGGGGAATATGAATCATATTATTAAAATTAAAAACAAAGTTAAATTTTTCATAAACTTACTTAATTGAAAGGTTAAAAAATTAATTGATACCAAAGTAACAAAAAACTTCAAAACAGGCCATTTGAAATTAATTTTGAGATTAATTGTAGATCTACTTCGATGGGATAAATTAGTCATCAACTACCACCTTAAACATGAATAACTTTTGACACAAAATCACTTTTTAGTAGGTAGATAGTCCACTGATATTCCTAGTTTAATTACGCTACTTATAATTGATTATTTAAATTAATTATTACTAACCTTAATCTTGAATAACTTTGATAATACAGGGCTTTGAATATGATGGTTTTGATAGATTCTTGGATTACTAGTATTTCCCTGGCAACTATAATGTACATGTATATGATTTTAATCTATAATCGACGAGCGCCCGGACAATTGACAGGTTAACCTGGCAACTTTCACTAACCCATACAAAAACTAAAAATGGCTTCTCGAGGAGCTGTTAGCAACAGCTTTCAGCGCCAAAAGGAAACAACACTTCAACCTTATCCCACTCCGAAGCTTCATGATGAAGTATCGCGGCAGGGCAGACAACTTATGAAGGCAAAAGAAGCACTAGTGCGTACGTTAGGATCCGGATGGATGGAGTCTAGCTTAATGGGAAAGGTGCTTTCTGTCACTAAAAATTATCCTTGGTACTTTTAAACTTATAGGTTAGAGTTGTAAATAACCCTCTAAATTTGACAGGTTAACCTGTCAAAATCCTCGTCACTTATAGATTAAAAGTTATATTTCAACCCTGATACAATGTATGTTGTCAACTATTTATTACTGTAGCTAGAGAAAATCCTCCCCCCCCCCCCCCCCCAAGCAAAGGGTTTCCCCTCATCTATACCTGGGTACAAGGGGTTGCCCTCATAATATATATAGATATATAAGGAGTACAAGGGGATGTCCCTGATGTGTACTACATGTACATCAAATGATAAAGATAGTATAGTCCATACATGTAGTAATCTGCTATTGAATACCATTACGTGGTAACTGAACCACATCACTCTAGTGTTGGCTTGCTTACTTGATGTAGCTGAGGAGGCTAATCGAAGGTTGTATTCAAGGCCAGTTTGAGAGGTAACTTTGAACAGACGAGTGTTGTAAGGACTAAGGCCCTGCAAGAGATACATGTAAGGACTAAGGCCCTGCAAGAGACACATGTAAGGACTAAGGCCCTGCAAGAGATACATGTAAGGACTAAGGCCCTGCAAGTGATACATGTAAGGACTAAGGCCCTGCAAGAGACACATGTACGGACTAAGGCCCTGCAAGGGATACATGTAAGGACTAAGGCCCTGCAAGAGACACATGTAAGGACTAAGGCCCTGCAAGAGATACATGTTAAGGACAGTATTTGTGTTTTGCGAATGAAACTCAGATTGGCAAAAGGGAAGGGACCATGCAAAGGGTAAGATTGGCATTTGGGATTGGAACCCTGCAAGGGGTAATAAGGGGTAATATCACTGTAATATCATAAGTCAAACAACTACAAAGTATGATGGTGCTAGGCAGCGACATGATGTTCCAAGTCTGTGTAACAGCTGCGCTAAATGTTAGTGTAGTCCCCAGCCCTTAATAACTGTGCATGCACATCTGTTTATACTACTGAATGTATTAACACTGCGTCTGCGAGTAAAGTGGGTAAATTTAGGTCATTTTAGGGGGAATAAAAAAATATAAAAGATCCGCTGATGAAATACAGGAATGTGATACTACAACTCTTGAGACAACATTGGATGCATTTTATGAAAGATTAGTCAGTTTGTTGGATGCTACAAATGCGGTGATAAAAGTGGTCCATGCTAATGAAAGCATAGTTTATAAAAAAAAACGACATTTTATAAGCCAAATTGAACTTTTAAACATTTAAAATGCTTTTTCAATCGTATGCATTGTATTATTTTTTTACTGTGTGTATGTGTTCTATTGTGTCTATACATTACCATTGTGCAATTTAACTTTGCTGCTTTGCGAGTCTGCATGTACATGTAATTTTTATTTTCAAGGAAACCAAGAGCTGCATTGATATACATGGCTCATGCATGCTTTTGAATTTACAGTCAAGGAGGGAAGGGGTGCGAAATGATAAATTGATAAGTGTAGTACCGCACTATTTTATTAAAAGTGTGTGCATCAAAATTGTGACAGTTGCATCAAGACTAGGCTAACCTAACATCAAGACTAGGCTACCCTAACATCAAGACTAGCTACCCTAACACCAAGACTAGGTTACCCTAACATCAAGACTAGGCTACCCTAACATCAAGGCTAGGCTACCCTAACATCAAGACTAGGCTACCCTAACATCAAGACTAGGCTACCCTAACATCAAGACTAGGCTACCCTAACATCAAGACAAGATCACAGTCAGACCAGAGGACAGGGTCCACAAATAGCTGCCCCTCCCACAGCTGCCCCAACAGTCATGTGTGCTATTTATTGAGGGGTGGCACTATTGCTAATAACCAAGATTGCAGCCTTAATCTATTGTTGTCGTTAACCTGCAACATTCCCAACATTTAGTTGAGGCTAGTTCAGTTGTTGTAACAACATCAATACACATGCAAAACTTTTTTGTGCAAAGATTATGTGCGAGGAAAATAAAAGTGGTGGACACCATCCTGAAAGTTAAGACCCTGTCTCCCTTCTCCCTTCATCTATAGGCATGCCCATTTATGACCACAACCATCTATTCTATTATCGGCCACACCCCTCTATTGCCCAGGGGCATGCCTAATGACCAGTCAACTGA
>OX442432.1:1714673-1829673 GCA_949361645.1 Spongilla lacustris | reverse complement strand
AGGCTGTGAGGCGGGCTTACTCGTGCAAAGTTTCACAGCTGCACCTGGTCAAGGCCTGGGATGAACTTTGTATCACCAAAGCTCCTGTAGTTGCCCAAGTTGGTGAAAAATGCACTGGCGTAGAATAGAAATGCCTAAAAAGGGGTACGACCATTTCGAACGTTGGAAAAGTTGCAAACATGCACACTTCTACGATGGGCTATATTCATATCATTACATGAGCTTACTATATGCATGGAAGCAAATTTACCTGGAACTCCTGGTCGCTCACTGAATGACTTGTTGCTTCTTTCAAAGACTCCACCGACTGCCTGGAAAACACTTCCTTCAAAAGCAGAAAAACAGGAGCAGACTCAGGCGACGTCTGGAGCAAGCATATCAGCCCGCCATCCCAGCCCGCGCGCGACAAGAAATGAGAATAGTATTTCTCGCGGTCCGTGAGCCCTTGGAAGGCCTCCCTGCACTCAAGCTTATTGATAGGAGAGTCCGGCGATATGACAAAACCAGAGGTATCCATTGTTTAATAGTGCAGCCTCATCTAGTAGTACGAATATTAATTTTATTAATTACCCCGGTATATATACAAGTGGCACGCGCGCATGTGCACGAACTCTGCATCGTAAAAAACGAGAAACGGGTGTATACATGTACATGAAACAATTTTTAGGGCTGAGATTGAAAGGATAAAAAGCTGATACAAGTCATTTGAAGTGGTGCTGCCAAAGGCGCTGTGATTCATTAGCAGTGAGGCTGCGGTTTAATTGCTGCGCTTCATCAGAGATAATATATTATCTCTGGCTTCAAGACCGCTTCTCTAGCGTCTTCAGAGGAACAGTGGAGATGGACACATTGCGACCACAGAATGCCTGATGCGGTGGACATAAGGATATGTGTTAGGGTGATGAACACTCCTATGATTGGACCACTAAACTTACAGTGACATTGATATTCTGCAGATCAGCAGTGTGAAGACGATCACTGCACACACACACACACACACACACACACACACACACACACACACACACACACACACCATACACACACACACACAACACACAACTTTAAGCAGGTACACAGTCCTATGTCAGCATACCCGAAGCTGGCTCCACTAATCCTTGATGCATCAATAGCTGACACCTGGCGCTGCTTGGCTTCCTACAACACAGCAAACAGTGAAGGTCAAGCCCTTCCTCCTCCCCTTCCCCTCACCCTCAGACTAGAGTGATTTGATGTTCGGGTGATGTAAGCTTCTCTGTCCTTCTGGGACTTATCATGTTGCAGCTGAAGTTGGATTATCTGATACACCAAAAGCAGATCCTTAGATCAGGAAGTTTATGTTGCATGCACGTTGCATGCATGTGCACAACTGAATAACTACATGTACAGTGAATAAAGCTCCTAGATGATATTCACGACCCGTACCTTGTTGTAATAAGCCTTCTCTTCAGCAACATCCAGTTCCTGCTGCTTATCAATGATCTCATGCTGGTTAGGAGGACAGTTGGGGGAGAACATGTGGAGACAAGGGGAACGTGTGGGAAAGATTTGGGGTCAAGGGGAAACATGTCAGGTCAAGGAAAGATTTGAGGTCAAGGGGGAACATGTGGGGTCAAAGGGGAACATGTCAGTCAAGGGGGAACATTGAGGTCAGAGGGAACATGGAGTTAGGATGTAGGATTAGTGGAGAACGTGGGGTCAGAAAGGTACATGTGGGTCAGGGGTCAGGGGTCAGGGGGAAACATGTACCCAGGTCAGGGAGAACATGTCAATCAGTTGCAGAGGTTGTAGACATAGGCCTAACCTGGTGCTTCAACACCTCCTCAGCCTTTTTCTCATACACATTCAATATCTCCTGAAGACACTCCTGGTCAGGTGTGACAGGTCGCAGGCCCTCCTGAGCCAGTTCCCCCGCCACCTCATACCACACCTCACCTGACTAGATACCAGTGTGAATGGAATGTGGAAAGAAAGAGAATGTGTCTGAACTGTAGATACATGCATATTGTAAGAATATGAAGCTGTTTAAGTAACAATGCAAAGGGGTATAGTTCATTTTTTTATCACGAGAGGAAACAACTCACAAGTAAGTGACTGTGCATAATATGCAAGAATTCATTGGTTGCCAACACAGTAACAGGTCACGATAGTGAAAAAGTCCCAGCTCAAGACACAATGTAAAGCACATTCATTGACAGCTTGTGTGAGCTTAAAATGACGAATACAATTCTTAATGAATGTGCCTTTTTTTTTTTCGCTATCTTTAGCTACGACTTTTTCACTACTGTGCACAAAAAATAACAATAACGGATTACAAGTATATGCTACAACACATTTGGGTACTGAAATGGTTTGGATATACCTTAAAATCTATGTAGTTTTGTATAATGCAAAAGGTGATCTTGTCCTCTGTGCTAACTTTTTCATTTGGAAGCTGAAAACCTTTTCATTGGGATAATTTGTTGTGAGATGGATGATTGAAAATGGACAGCTGGACCTACCTAGCTTGCAACAAATTGCATATATTTTAGCTCTTATGTTTCCAGTCACATCCAGTACAGCAGGAGATGGCTTTCGTGTCGAAGAGATTTCAGAACTGCACTCACTCTGTTGGGAGCCCACCAATGGCTGCACAGTACCTAAGGATGCGGGGGGGGGGGGGGGGGGGAGAGGGGGTGAAGGAGAGGGAGGAAAGGAAATACACAAAGAAGGGCATGGAAGGGAAGTAGAGAGAAAGATGGGGGGGGGAGGGGGGGGGGGGCAGTAAGATGAAACCATCAAGAGACTGAACACTGAACACAAGAAGGCATGCATCAGGACATCTGCTATACCTGCCAAGGTGTGCTCAGGCCCTCTGGGTACACCAAGCTCCACCTCCTCAGCCCTCCAGAGCTGGGCCAGGAGGGACCAGGCACTGCTATCGTCACCATGAGCTCTCCACGACACCACAAATGGAATGGTCTGAAGGGGAATGAAGGAATCGTTGGACTCAAGCCCACACAAGTGCCCCCCCCCGTTAAGATGGGTCACCTTCGGGTTCTCACACAGGTCCACAAGTACACCCAACACCAGGTTCTGCATGCTTGAGGGGCAAACCTGGAGAATTTGAGAGTGTTGAACAATTTACAACTGTATTTATCAATAGAGAGGTATCCCCTTTCGGGCTTCTCCCTTTCAGAACCCAAACTCTGTCACTGAAATGTACTTTACTGATGCACTTTTTGCTTATAGCAAGCGAGAGGGGGAACTGTCCTAACCTTTAGAAGGTCCAGAAGGGCAAAAGCCCCTCCATTCTCCAAAAAAATGTCTTCCACAGATGAGCTTCCAACCACAGTACACCACACGCAGTCAGTGGCAGCCAGAAGCAGTCTGTGGTGGCCCAGACCACTTATGAATTCTCCAATATCCCTCTTCAAGTACTGTACCAGAAGGGGCACTCCATCATAGCCCCCAAAGAGCTCCTATTAACCCAATGCAAGGTCATGTAATCACATGCCCCCCAAACCTGAAATTCATGCCCATACCATGTACCACACACTCCATACACATGTACACACTCCATACACATGTACACACACCCATACCACACTCCTATACAACACCCCATACCACACCCCTATACCACACATACACACCATACACACACCCCATACCTCACCCCTATACCACACACCCCATACCACACACCCCATACCACACATACCCATACCTTTCTGTGCGTGTCCTGCTCACAAAGAGATGACAAGACAAGGAGGGTGTTTGCCTCTATCTCAATAACAACTGGTTCATTTGCACCCTTTTTCAAGTTCTTTAGCAGACCTACATGTACATGTAGAGGTAGTATTACATCACAGCAGGCAAACCATTGTACAAATGTGTGGTTACAATATCAAGGTTAAGCCCCTAGTTAGCTGCACTCAACAATTTGCCAGTACTTGGGTACAACCCATAAACACCCCAGCTGAATCACTTCAACACCCCCCCCCCCCACACACACACACTTACTGATGAGGATGGGGATGGCCCCCTGCTCATGAAGGTCCTGATGGATCAGCTCCACTTCTGTGTTGCACATGTTCAGCAACAGTCTGAGGGAGTAGAGCAGCTGGGCATGCTGTGTGCCCCTCGTCCCTGTGCCATGGAGGCTGTTCCCATGACCTGCAAACATTCCTACAAAGAAAGACACACAACATAACCACATCCACCCCCACCCACACCCTCCCCCTCCAATCATACCCTCCATACACTTTCTCATACAGACAAGTGTGTAACATTGAGCACAAGAGGATACGATGATACTGATAGTGCATTGATGCCTCTTTGCAGCACCTCTGCTTGCTTAGTGATTACTTACACCGTTAACCCTTCATTTCCCCCTCACCATTAACCCTTCATTTCCCCCTCACCATTAACCCTTCATTTCCCCCTCACCAATAACCCTTCATTTCCCCCTCACCATTAACCCTTCATTTCCCCCCTCACCAATAACCCTTCATTTCCCCCTCACCATTAGCCCATCATTCCCCCCCCCCCCCCCCCCCCCCCCCACCAATATTCCATTATTAACCCTTCATTTCCCCTACACCACCACATAACGTTATAGGGCTGCACTCGTACCATCAGGCTTCATGCACCACTCCACCAGCAGCAGTATCCTGGTGTTCCCTTGGCAGGTCATGTACTCCTCAGTGCTTAGGGGAGCCATCAAGCACAGGCAGGAAAGGGCCTGTCAGATATGAAGGTGAAAAGCAAAAAATAAAATACATGTAAGCCTATCAACATATGACCATCCTACCCAGCCTAGCAACATAGACAACATACAGAACAGCCTGCCTAACTATAAGCTAGCCTTCACTGTACCAACGTTATACACCAGCCTACCAACAACTGGAGCTCCTCAAACTGTGCCTCGTTCCACTCAGGTCCAGCCTTGTCATTCTGAACAATGAACGATAGCAGGTGCCTAAGGACCTTGTGGGTAGAAAGGATCTGATTGTAAGAGAAAATGAACCGAAAGGATTAAATGATGCCTACTGCCTGGTGGTCTGGGGACTGTACCTTAATGGCAGCAGGATCAGCCACACTGAGGGTGGTGAGGATGCACATGAGGGTCTTCTTCAGCTCAAAGTCCTCTGCCTCCTGTGTGTACCTAAACCTGCCTAGGGCTTCCATGTTAGGCCTGCTCACTGCAGGGGAGGAGCACAACCTTGAGCCCATGTATGGGGTGCACGATCTTATGCCCATGTACGGGGTACACTACCTTGTGCCCATGTATATGTGGATACACAACCTTGAGCCCATGTATGGGGTGCACAACCTTATGCCCATGTATGGGGTACACGACCTTGTGCCCATGTATGGGGTGCATGATCTTGTGCCCATGTATGGGGTACACAACCTTGTGCCCATGTATGGGATGCATGATCTTGTGCCCATGTATGGGGTACATGATCTTATGCCCATGTACGGGGTACACGAACTTGTGCCCATGTATGGGGTACACTACCTTGTGCCCATGTATATGTGGATACACAACCTTGAGCCCATGTATGGAGTGCACAACCTTGTGCCCATGTTTGGGGTACACAACCTTATGCCCATATATGGGGTACACCCATGTATGGAAGCATGCAGCACTTGACTTACGGTCTGGATGAGTTAAGAACAGGCATAGATCGGCCAAGAATCCAGCCTCCTTGTAGATAAGAAGGGGAAGGGAGGGGCAGGAGGAGGAGAGAAAGGTGGGAATGAGGGAGGAGAATGGGGAGGAGTCAGATAATAATGACTATGTCCTCTAGGTAGTGGTAAGAGGAACATACCACAAAGGGCGCCCCAGGACACTGGGAGGCTATAAGGCTGCATGTGGCCAGCACATCATTACGCAGCTGCCTGGTCTGCTGGCTATTGCCACTGAGCATGAGGTCATACTGGGCCCTCTTCAGAACACTGGTAAGGGAGGTGGTGGAAAGCACAGTGCTGCCATATATGTACACATATGCAAACATACCAAGACATACATATGTACATATACATAGACATGTATACAACCATTTGCACACACACACACACACACACACATGCACATATGCACTCACATAGATACACGTATGAACACAAACATGTACAAATAGGTATTATCTCGGGCCCAGACCGACATGATGCAGTGCTTATCATATGATGTATAAGCCCACGGATGTGCAGGTCTGGGCACGAGACTATATGCACATATATGTATGCACACACCGGTACACCATGACCCATTACCTCAGACACTCCAGGGAACTCAACTGGTCCATAACCTGCAAATACCCCAAGAGTAATAGCTATCAAGCACACCCCAGTGGTCATACCTTTAGCCTAGGTCCATGCTCCACCAGGTTCCATATAATCTCAGCACAGGCAAAAGTCATGCTACCAGAATACACATGTACAAACATTTTGGGGGAAACTTTTGCACCTACTCATAGCGGTCAAGGCCCGCATGAGCCAGCAGGCCACAGATGACATGCCCTCCTTGGGCGTTCAAAATGTGGTCACAATTTATACCTAAAACGTTTCATTGGAGGCAAACTGAAATGAGAAAGGGGCATGCGGTTAAAGGGATCCGAACGGACCTGATGTGGAAAGCAATTGCAGTGTGTGGAGGATGTCTATCTGGGTCAAGTGGTCCTTTGTACTATGCAGAGCCTAAGGATCGGGTGTCATCATGTAGTTGCCATATGGACGCACACACTAGTACTACCTCCAACATGGACTTTGCTACGGCACTTTTCTCCACAAGGGTTACGTTGAAGGACTTTTTTGTCGCCTGGAGGCCTGAATTAAAAACGTGCAAGGGTGGCTCGAGCACTTTAAATTGGTCAGAAAAATAGCTAACCGTCAAGCTCCAACGGTTCGGGTTCGCCCGCGTAGAAGGTAGAGACGGATCGGGCCACCGCCCTCCGCAGAGGATCTGTGCCAGACTTCGTCACAGCGCCCAGCGTCCTAAGCAGCTCGATGACGTCCGAGGTGTAAGACATTTCATCCGACACCTTCTCTTTTAGAAACGGATGGCTGCGGAATTAGAAGATGGTTTAAACAGGTCCCCTCGTTCGTATACCGCCAAGTCAAGTGCACGTGCACTGTCTTACCAACCTGCAGAGCTCAACTATTCTGCACAGAGGGTCTTCGTACTCGGGAGAAAGGTGAAGTCTCTCTGTGCACAAGGTGAGCAGCTGACATATATCTGGCACATCCTTTAGAAACTGGGTGACTTGAGTTAAGATTAATGTCTTTTTTAGTACAGTTTATTACACATTCAGGAGGATACATATCCTTTTTCGTTGTCGTGTACAATTCTATTGAGAGCTCTGACGTGTCTTTCAATCATGTTGCACTACGAGGTGATATCAGGGGTTGAGCCCTATATTTAGATAAGTGTCCAGATTAATACTTACTGAGTGTTTGTGTTTCATGAGCGATATGGTTTTTGGAATCGTCACACTCGAACTCGAGCTCGTGTCCATTTTGAAGCTATGTGTTTACGATTATACCGTTTCCATGGCAAGGGGCGGGTGATTTATAAGTTAACGGCATGCATTGTACAATATAATGATATGCGCGTGCGCGTTTACGCAGTGGCGCTTGGAAAGCTATATAACATTGCTATATTTTCAGCTCAGACTAGACCGATACCTTGAAGCTTTCAGTTTGGAACCAGTTATCAAACGTCGGTGTGCGTTTAAATTTAATGGTACCATATTTGTATTTTCGGTCTGGGCACTATAAAATTTAAATTGCTGCTACGGATATCCACGTGCACATTAAGTATTACTACTATGCCTGGGAAGAAACGGTCAGCCTTAGCTGTATACAACGAACTGAAGAGTGAAACACCACAAGATGAGAAGGAGGTTAGATGCCGATGTCTCAAACTAGTTAACGATATATGTCGCTCTGGTCTTCAGGACGTCCAGGTAGACAGCGGTGCTAGTAGCACCCGCGTAGCGAGGACCAGCACGAGAAAACCCAGCGTCAAGCGGAAGTCACTGGAGAAGAGGCTCGCGTCGAAGGAGAAAAAGAGAAAAGTGGAGTCCACGGCAAAGGTTGGCATTATATTATACCACCTTAATAAATTTTTGGTACAACCAAACCAAATCTACTCCAACATTTACACCTGCTGGTACGTGTATGCTATTGCACAGACGCATTGCTTGTCACAAACTCTGATCTTGCATTGGAAAGAAGGCTAAAATTATACATGTTTTGAACGTACATGTAGTTTTGACGGGCTTGTCTGACGAGATTCTGAAAAATGTGAATGTATAACAGTAGAATCCCAAGCACACAAAAAAAACACACACACACACACACACACACACGTACATGCACATACATACATACACACATGCCATGTGCACACATACACACACATAACACACACGTGCATACACACCACATTCTCATAAGGTTTGTAAACTGCACTGTGCTACATGTTGGTCACAGACAACAAACATGGAGGATGCTATTCTGTTGTCACCTGCTTGCATGTGGCAACAATCCGCACCTTTGGATGTGGAATTTGAAGGGCATTCCAATGCAGGCTGTTTGCAGATCATAAGCAGATAATATATAGGAGATTGGGAGCTAGATAATTAACGCCTATCCTAGCTAGTGTCTAGAATCCACAAAAAGTCATCAACTATACACATCAACTATACACTTCCCCATCAAAGTTTTTGCTGTCTGTCCTGGCCTTCTGCAGGTTCATTTGCGCAGCTTTGTATACTTCTATCCATGCTGTGGCTTGTGAGAAACCTTGAATGCAAGCCCACATGTCAATAACCATGCCCAAGAGGTATAAGCGCAGCACTCTTGTTTCCAGCAACACCAATTATTGACCATGTAAGAAGAGAACATCTTTACTATGCTTCAGCTTCATTTTTATCTCACTGCCAACAAACTTAGGGCACCACTAAGGCGACACCACCAGACTTAGAGCACCAGCCTTGCTGCATTCCGAGTATTTATGACGGTGACTGAGGCAAAATTTTCTTCCCATCGTGCAACTTTGATAGCGCATGTACAGTGTAAATGTAACCTGTTATTGATCAAAATATGCCTACCTCACACTATCGACTTCACTCTTACTTACTACACTCACCTTAAAAGTGTTGGGGTTCTCCACAAACAAAGCAAAAGGTACAGCAAATGAGGACCCTCAAAATAGTATAACTACTTCAACCGGTGACGCTCAAACAATCGCTACACCACCTAGAAAAAAAAGAGTGTGCAATGTATGGTCGCAGTGCTGAAAGGCATAGGTAGTTGTGGCAAGACGATGAAGCTACAGAGAAAATCCTTTCAAAATGCGACACTAGAAGAAATGAACTTTGTATAGATAGGACAATGGCTCAAAATGGTTTATCCAACAAGTATTAGTGTCAAGCAATACAGAGAATGCATAAAAATGAAGATATCGTACGCCTACTATGGGGGGGGGGGGGGGGGGGGGGGCAAATGCTTCTTTCTGCCTTGGTCGATCTCAATCTGCCCCTTTTGACAAGTTCGGAAGTGTGATTCGCACTCTGTATGCATAGCCCGCAGGCATACCATTGCATTGAATGTATTATCTCTGATTGTAGATACACCATTTGTTTATATAGCATTTTGGAGTTGATGGCTGCTAGCCTGTAGAGTCTCAGCAGAGGACTGGATAGCTGAATGGAAGAGATAAAAAAAATCTATATGTAATATTACATGTATTATTGCAAATTTAGAGTTTTTTTTTTTAATTGGTTGAATAGAATGATGACCCTGAATTAAACAATAATAATAAACTGAGCGAGCTCATTGAGAAGTGAATATTCAATGGTAAAATGGCTTTGGTTATTAATAGTACACTTTATCTGAAGTGACAAAAACTCAAGTGTTTGGAGGAGAAAATGCACTTATGTTGGAACCAGACCTCCATTCCTTAACATTGCTCATCCCTACAGGGATTGTAGCTAGACATGGCCTGTGAACCTGACTAGTAGGCAGTGGCTTGGTCCTCTGCAATATGTACCAAATGTACCATTTAATAGGGTTAAGTACTTGTTTCAGTAGTGGCCTCATGTTGGGCGTTAATGGTTACCGACTCCGCAGGTTGAAGTTGAACAGACAGCTACTTCACCACCTCAGAAGCTGACACCTTCAAAACAGGTAAAGAAGAATAAGCAAGCAAGTCAGGGCAGGACAGCTAAAGGAATGGCTGCAGAAGGAAAGAGAAAAATATCATTTATTGTTGAAGAAGTGGAGGAGGGAGGAGGAGGCTTGGGCGCGGAGGCACAAAATGATCACGTTTATTTGGACACGGAATTGACCGAGGAGAGCAGCGGCAAGTCTGCTGGTGGTGTGGGAGCTGTCCCTGCTACCACTTCACCACCACCAACGTCAAAACCCTCCAAACAGGCAAAAAAGAAGCAGGCAAATGTGAAGAAGATGAAGGCAAAAGAAGAAGACACAAAGGTGCTGATAGCTGAAAAAGAGGAGGATGGGGAGGAGGACAAGGGTACCCAAGTTGATGGTCTTTGTGAGGAAGGATTGGCTAATGTCGAGAGATTGAGTACACCCTTTTACTCACAATTCAATCCTGAGCTGTTTGCAGACAGTCGTGTAGCTGCAAATGAGTTATTTGATATGATGATTAGGCCCATCCCTGTTGAGCAGTTCTACAGGTCAGTGAGTCAGCCATCACGTGTGTTCAATGTCCTGTGCATGTAGGATCACTTTTGCAGAGAGGTCTGGGAGAAGAGACCATTGCTGATCAAAAGGCATAAGCCACACTACAATGACGGCTTGTTCAGTTCTGGAGACCTTCAACGAATCCTTGCTGAGGTGAGAGCCACGTTTATGGTTTTGTCATTGATATTCGGTTTTATGCGAAGCCACTGTGTCATTACAGCATTACCTTGAATACTCGGTCAATATTGACATCACCAGCTACAAGAATGGGGAGAGGTTGACTCACAACCCTGCTGGTAGGGCTTTCCCATCTGCAGTCTGGGAGTCATTTAAGGTCAGATTGTGCTCATGTACATGTACCTTGTCTCTGACTCTTTTCTTATGTGAATTTGTATGTTTTTAATATTTATTTTAGGATGGCTGTTCGGTGAGAATGCTGAATCCTCAGACATACTCTGAGTCATTGTGGCGACTCAACTCCACTCTTCAGGAGCACTTTGGATCATTTGTGGGAGCCAATATGTAAGCTGGGCATCTTGCTCCTGCTTCTGTTCTGTTACCTTTGCTACCATTTATCTCTGTATAAAGCTACCTCACTCCGGCCGGCACCCAGGGCTTTGCACCACACTATGATGACATTGAAGCGTTTGTTTTGCAGCTGGAGGGTAAGAAGCAGTGGAAGCTCTACCCACCAAGGTGTGTGTGGCCATAAGTGTGTGAGACCATACCCTTGGCATACATGTGTAGCTGTAAGTGCATGAGACCATATATTGAGTGTAACTTTAATTAGGTGGAGGGTAGATTAAAGGGAGATAGGGTAGGCCCGAAGGGCCCCTAGGGTTTAGGGTTTAGGGTTGTGCAAAGCGCACTAGGCATGCAATTTTACACCTGGAGCACGAATCCGGTGTCAAATTACACCCAGGGTGCCACCCAGACCCAAACATTGAAAGAAACCTGTCGAGCAAAAAAATATTGATCCAGCTCGTCCCCAGTCTCCTTTGGGGACGAGCGCCGTACTGCGCGCTTCGTGTGCCATATAGCAAAGCCTAACCTTGGTATGTGTGGCTGTATGTATGTGTATGTATGGTCTAGTGTGTAGTAACCGCTGACAAGTGGCTATAACCTGTGTTTATTCATGTACATGTACACATGTAGCTGTGCTGCTATATTTTCTCTTCCTTTTATCATCCCAGGAATGGCAGTGAGCTGTTGCCAAGATACTCTAGTTGTGAGTACTGGTAGAGAGACACACATACATTGTGTATGGAGTCTGAATGTTTTGTACATTTTGGTATAGTTTATCTATTTATTGTTAGAGCTTTCAGGGGTATGCTGTGTTGGCTCATGCACAAGGTTACTTTGTGTGGTGTCATTTGTGTGTCTTGTACTGTTCCTATAGCCAACTTCAGCCAGGATGAGATAGGCACCCCTGTTATGGATACAGTCCTGGAAGCAGGGGACCTGCTGTATTTTCCAAGGGGCACCATTCACCAGGTACCATGTGCACTTGGCAGGCTTGATGTAATTACTGCCAACTATCGGCAATAGGCAATGTCCCTGCCAGACTGTCACTCTCTTCACGTCACCCTATCTACATACCAGAAGAACACATGGGGTGACCTTTTGGAAAAGGTGAGAAATATTGTTCCCACCTTCACATAAATTTGTTGTTATGGGCGTGGGGCTGAAGAGAGGCCTCATGATTTTATGCGGCTGGATTCCGCTGGAAGCCAGGTTTAAAATTTGAGCGTTATGTTACATGTACATAATTGTAAAGAGATGCCTCATTACTGCGTATATATGTTTCAAAGCTGGTAAAGACTTGGTACAACCAGCAAATCCAAATATGTAAATACATTCAAACACTACACAAATTCTGTTTACACTATACACGCACATTCCAAGTAGTATGGCAATGGTTTGCGCAATATTTTTGCGGGGTGTTTATAAAATTTGGTATAGTGGACTTATTGCACTAGTTAAACCTTAAGGTAAGCCAACTATAGCGATGAACAAGAGGGGTGTGGCTGTCAGAATCATCGAACCTGAAGTTGTGACATATTTTCTGCCATTCCAAACAAAGCGCTCGTATTTTAGGAATAATTGATGCCAGTACTGAGTTATAATATATGAAAATGTACATGTGATTACAGGAATGTATTGCCACATCCATCAACTGCCCAAGTACAGCAGAGGGCTAAAAATGTGCAAACAGAAGCAAACAACCAGCTTTGATTGCAAAACAAATCCTATTATTTAGCATCAGCAGCTTTATGGATTAGATCAACATACATGTACATCCTGAACGTTTCTGTGAGCATTTTAATGCAAAGAGCCATTAGTGCTTTTGACAGAGAGGGTGCATAATCATATCCTTTCCAAATTTTATGCTGGGTTGAATTCAACCATCCTTGGATCCTACCTCTATCATGATCCACCTCTCACCTGTTCCGCTAGGTACATGTACATGTATGTACATTCAGTTTACAGTCCACAATACTATCAGACCAGCAGAAGGATGATACCATATTCTTGTTGAGCCATAGACAAATGGTCTACCCTGCTCCGTATCGTCAAATAAGTATTTTAGATACCAAGCCCACTGCTGTATGTTTGTGCCCCATGCATACCACATGTCTTGAGCAGCATTGCTGTAGCGTAGCTCAACTCCAGTTCCATTCCTGGTTGTTACGAGAAAGGAGGGAGTCCAAGTGAATTAGCTTCTTCTTGATCATGAGAGCCACCAACGTAGGACACATGACTGCTGCATCCATTTCATCCACCTTTATTCCTCTATTACATTGTTCTAAGCATCCACCAGAAGGCATCTGTTCTGGAACTTTCTTCAACAAACGGTAGAGAGAAGACTGAGAAATCTCAAGCAAGTTTGCTGCTTGGATGTGTGAGCATGCAGAGTGCCAAAGCTGAGACGATTCTTGCTCTTCTCGTTTAGCCAGTGCTTGGCAACACTCTCTAATGACTCTGACTACACATGTAGTCGACAGTGTTCCATCCCTTGCTTTGGGAAATGAACAAATGCACAAAAAATAAATAAATAAAAATGCTTGCACGTGTATATGAAGTCAAAACAGTGAATATGATTCACAAAGTCGTGCTTGCAATAGGATACTAATACTTCATATTGTTCAAACCACCAGTCATATAACTTTAAAAAGGAAGTGAGGAAATGCATACCAAATTTTGGACACAGCTGACCAGTTTCATGACACTGCTAAGGTTTCAAACTTTTACATCTATCCATGAAGCTGCATATAGGAGGGAACAACAGTTGTTGATCTAATATGTAATAATGACAAATGTTCCATAAATAAGATATGGTATATAATAGTGGTGTCAAAATAACTCTAATTGTAAGTAATTGAGATGGACAATTGCGCACAACTTTAAAATCAATTTTACTTTCTCAGTAGGCAGGCTGCTTTATTTAGGCTGATGTTGAAGTTTTGAAGCTTTGATATTCCATGCAAATCCTTTTCGAATGTACTATTCAATCCTACAAGTGACAGAATTGCAAACAGCCAGATTATTTGAGATGCTTAATTAGAAACCATGCATCTCTATAGCATGAAAACATATTAATGGTGTCATACTAGGTAGTTTCCTAGACGATGGTAACAAGTTTTCAAATCTTTCAATTTCCAATGTTATTTACAAAATGACATTGGAGTTTTCAGAATTGATCAGTCATACATTTCTTTTCTTTGCTTGCCTGGAAGTTTCATAAGCATCCACTTCAAATTGTCAGCACAAGCAAAAGAAAAGTAATGCTTGCGTAGAAATGTCTGACTTATTTAAAATTTAACTCCACGGTGGGCAGCCACCTGTTTCAACGAGCATATCGACGTAATCATGAATGCTAATGCGTACCATTATTTAAAATCCCATTTCATTCCTGATTCCTGAAACGTTGAAACAGGTACGCGGAAGTATTAAAGGGAGGCTGCCACGCGGGAAAAAAGAAATTGTTTTATTGCATTTTTTTTTAAGCTTGGCCTGACCACTGCTCACTGTATTGTTTTTACGTTATTCGGTCCACGCGTTTCTGCAAAACTAAAGGACGTTTTTTTGCTATAATTGCATTCTTCCGGTTGCGGCGAAAAAAGGGCGTGGTTTCATCGTGACGTCAGAAAAGGAACGTCGTGTTTTATCGTGCATGGGAAAAGCTGTACTATGAGTGATAATAGCAGCAACTCGGGTGATCTAAGCCTATCCTGTTCGTTTTCTCCGGTGGAGAGTGATCAGTCAGACGTTTCTGAAGTTGAAGATGGTCTTCAAACGATCGAACCGTATCAGTTTGAACCAGTGGCTAGTGAGTCTGACAGCCATACCGAACCAGAGGCGGTCGTTGTTGATGATGGTGACCCTGGAGACGAAGAGAGGCTTCACAGTAGAAACTGTTGAGAACTAGAGTGTACGTATTAGCCTTGTAGACACCAATTTAACTGCTATATTCAACCACGTAGGTGTCAGTGCGGGCAATGTGTAATTATGCCCACAGCTCGAGAATGCGTGTGCTGCTGTGAAATTGAACAAGTGATGTCAAAGAAGGAAGAGAGTGCCAGGAGGATTACATGCATCACCGAACATGAAGGATTTGACTCTGTGTGTCTGAATGTATGGGTACTACAAGCAGCCTACTTCAGCTATCGATACCATTATGGCAATACCGAAGAAAGAGAAATACACGAGTACGGAAGAATTATGTTACATAATTCTGACACGTACATGTTCTTTCTTTCTATATAGGCAATATCGATTTATTGCGTACAGACAGCTGGTTGGTTGGTGTTGGGGATGGCTTGGTCGACACGTTCGAGTAGTACTTCCAAGCTGTGTTGTAAATAAAATTAGGACTACATTTCCCTCTATTACCTATGCTGGATTTAAATATCCTGAGATATGATATATATCTAAAGCATACTGAGTACACATTGTTCATGGGTGTCAGCCTCACTGAGTGCTAAATCTAGTTCTGTGTCTTTCTATTGCAGAGATTTTGTCGGGCTTGTCGTAACAACTGCTAAGGCTATGAGGTTGTGGTAACTGTTCGAGGGGTAGGACATTTCCATGTTCGCATACTCGCACAGTTTCATTCATGAGTTCATTGATGTAGCCTATAGAATAAGGAATATAGCAAATGGTTTGTGTGCTGTTCAGTGCATAAATTACCATATGTTGGATCCTTCAAAACTTTTCGAACAACGTAACCACCCCGCTTATACTTTGGGAACACAATATCATATCTTTCTTCACCCTTTGTGGTGACTGCCTGCTCTCGATTTGAATTTTCATTGAAATGGAGTGCAGCCAGCTTTAACCTGTGTAAATTATGTTTTACATACACATGATTATGAGTGAAAAAAGTAAAAGGGAAGGTGTTAGTATATATATGTACAAGTGTGGAAATGTGTGTGTGTGTGTGTGTGTGTGTGTGTGTGTGTGTGTGTGTGTGTGTGTGTGTGTGTGTGTGTGTGTGTGTGTGTGTGTGTGTGTGTGTGTGTGTGTGTGTGTGTGTGTGTGCATGTCTTTGATAGTGTTTTTGATTACCTGCACTGCATTCCCTGGTATGAAAATGCAGTAGATTTGGGTGCAAAATGAATGATGACAGTGTGAAATGCTTCCAGTGATGATGTTTGGTATATGGGAGACAATTTTGCTATGTCTTTCTTCAATTTGGTGTTCAATATTAGTGCTGAAACTTTCTCGCTGGCCTTTGAATCTATAACAACATAAAATGAAATTCTGTGGTGCATAAATCTATTTCACTTACGCCTCTTGAACCATTTCTTTGTTCTGTCTTGCCCAACTAGCCTTTCATGTGTACAATTTGCATGCAGTTCGTTGTGTCCTCTGTGCTTATTGTGAATGTGGTTTTCAAGTGACAACCACTTTGCCACAACTGTATCGCCATCACCACATGGAATGGACAACACACACCAGTACATATGGTTTACCATGCTCCGTTCCCACTCTCCAACAAGTTCACAATCCTTTTGCTTTGCTACTGCCTTCACTTTCTTGCGGAAACCTTATGAAGAGAAGAAATAGATTTGGAAAAATATATTGGGTTCATTGGAACACTGATATGTGATAGTGCAACATACCTTTAGCTACATGCCAAACATCATAATAGTGTGTAATATTGGGATGTTGCTCCCTTATATACTTAGTGATCTGCTGGTGCCTATCTGTAACTAACACCCCCACTTGAAGTTCCATCTCATCCAAAAATGTCAATACTCGCTGAAGACCTTCTTTCTCCATATGATTACTACAGCCAACCTCATTACTCTGCAATAAATTCAGTTTTGAAAATTATATTGAAGACAATTACACTAACCTGAACCAGTTTAAAGTCAATGATCTTGTTGCAAGTTAATTCTAGCACAGAATATGAACCATACTTTGCACTGTGACCAGGACTATCTGACCTTCCATCACCAGCTAGTAACAGAGGACTCCCTTTATCTTTCAGTGATTTCAATAGCAGCTCCTGACTACGCTTCCAAACAATATCAACTGATGGTTGAAGATACTGAGTCTGATGGCGAAAATATGTTCTTTGACTGATCATTGCAACATTGAGGATATTATACATCTTCAGAGCAGTGGATGGAAGAGTACCAGAATACAGAATTGCAGCAGAGGTTAGGATGTTGCCAGCTGGGATATTTCCAATGTATGGTTGGCTCTCCCAAGTCTGGTATTTGTCACAGTTGGTACACGTCTGAGTTATGCGCAACAATGAACCATTCACTACCTTTGTAACTTTTGTTGGATGGGAACAATGCATGCATGAGGAAAATAATGAAAGGAGAGCTGTCTCAAACACCATATAGATCATCTGTCTGTTACGTGTGCTGTTTGATGCTGGTAATTCCTGGGATCTGGAAACAAATATGCATCATTATTTTACCTATCAAAACATATGCTGCCTTTTATGTCAATGTGCAGCATGCATAGTATGTGTGTAACCAAACGTTACCACTCTTATACAAGCATTGTGAAAGTACTAATTCAAACTATGCATACATCAAACTACTCTGGCTTTCTTGTGAAAGGTGATATGTTTCTGATGATGAACATTTGCCAGTTTCATGATGAGCAACTGATAATTCAGAGTCAGACATTGGATTATAATCTCTCAATGGAGTTGACATGAACAATGGTGTTCCCATGTCATGTTGTACAGATGCATCCACCATTAATGAGGAATTTGAACTCTGAAAATCACACTGTACTCCAATATCCATAACAATTGGTTTAGTGTCCACCTGCACTGCTAATTACGAATTGAAAGGGTTATGTGCATTATCTACAAATAGCACTGCATGATGCTTACCTTTACAACATGATTTTGGAACTACTTGAGCCTTAGCATTCCTTTTCAACGTAGGAGTATTTGTGCATGTTTGAACAGAAACACTTTTGGTTAGGCACTGAGGCTCTATTGGAGAGTCTTCTGGAACCTCAGCAGGGGGACATGAGGCCGACGTTTCAGCATCAAGTACAGCTGGTACTGCAAGCAGTTCCGTGACAATCTGCACACAATAAAAATCAAAGATTCTATTCAACTGGGCTGATCCCTATCTGACCTCCTGCCTCTCTCTCTTCTCAGCAGCTTCTCTTTTTCGTTTGCATATTGCATCCACAGCCTGTGGACTGGAACCTGCTGTCCTTTTACGCGACGTCGACGGTTGATCCTCACTGTGCTCCGTCGATGGCCTATGAAATACGGTGGGAACAACTCCAGGCTTCAATCTCCTCCTTTTCTTCATTCCGAACTGTAAAGCAAGTGCTGAATCGACTTCAAAACAGTCCTCGTTAAAATGATCACTGCAGAGATACGAGTGATCGGTTGCCTTCCATTGAGCTCGGGTTCGCTGAACCTGCTTTTCCCACTTCCGTCTTAGAGTGGCATCGTTTGGAAACTTAAATAGGCTTACAAGATCGCTGGGAGTATTAGAACAACCAGCAGCCACACACCTATTCACCATTTGAGCGTTCCTTTTCTGACGTCATGTTAAAACCACACCCTCTTTTCGCCGCAACCGGGAACGGAAGCAATTAAAGCAATTAAAGCTCAAAAAGATCCTTTATTTTCACAGAAATGGGTTGGCCGGAAACTGTAAAAACAATACAGTGAGCAGTATTCAAGCCAAGCTTTAATAAAAAGCACTAAAATGTGCATGTTTTTTCCCGTGGCAGCCTCCCTTTAACGATTAACAAGATACGCTCATTTAAACACAAACAATTTTTATATTTGTGGGGGGGGGGGGGGGGGGGGGGGGGATAATCACTTACATGTAAATCTGAACCTGGAGCTGTAACCATTCAATGTAGTCGCCAGAATTGTGAGAGAAATTTTACTATGTGGGGTTTGAGGCCGGTTTTATATGATGTGGTGTGAATTTGATGTTCCCTTGCTGGTTGCAGCTGGTGCCTGCAGCACTTCATTCAGCCATCACAGAAGATGTTGAGCTAAGAGGAGGGTTGCCCACAGACTACCTGCAGTACATGGGAGTTATCAACTCAGACATGGTCTGTACTTGTGCTCGGTGTGTATAAAAGCTAACTCTGTGTGTATGTGTGTGTGTGTGTGTCTGTGTCTGTGTCTGTGTGTGTGTGTGTGTCTGTAGGATGATCAGCGTCGGACGTGGTTTTGTGACAAGGTGGTTTCCATGGTGTCCAATTTGCTCAAGTACCTGCCTGTGGATGCTGCTGTGGACCAGGTCAGAGAGCTCTCACATACTTGTACAGGGTGTTCCAATTAGAGAACATGGGCTTATTGGTTTAATGAGTTCTGATAGGCAGTGACCCCTATTTGAGCAAGGTATTACCCCTAATGCCATGTGATATTATATAGAAAATTGATTGAGGTCATTTAATACCCTTGTGTGCTTTGTTCAGTTTCATAGTTCTACTTAATTGTGCCAATTTTTCAGATTTCCACTGACCACATGAACAGTTGTATGCCTCCATGTCTTACTGCTGGTATGTGTTGGTTCATAGTATATGTGTGTCCCAATTCATTGTCTTCCACATGACAGGTGAGAAGAGCTGTGGTGTGTGGTCACAAGGATCCAGATGGCAGGATGGGGTGATCACTGATGGGCCTAAGCTGACGGCAGGCACTCAAGTGAAGCTACTGCGTCATGGCATCTTACGGTACAACCTTACTGTCAAGCTTACCTGTTTGCTGTCCGAAAGGTCACATTTTAAAATTTGTTAGCATGGTCGTGGAGGAGGTGGGACCAGTTATCTACCACACACTGGAGAATACAAGGATCTACAAGGAGAAGGAGGTGGCAGGACTTGCTATCAGGGACGTGGTCAGTGTTCAAACAGCGTGGCATTCAAGCTTGCTCAGTGTTGCCTTAACCTTTATGTAGGATGCTCCAGCCATTGAACAGCTAGTTGCTTTGTACCCTGATCCTATTGCAATAGACAGCTTGGCAATAGAGGAGGGTTCAACTGAAGATAAGGTAAACATTTTTTGATGGACTGTTATGATGACGGGTGCACTAGAAATGTTGCCCTGCAGATCGAGCTCTGTCAGCTCTTGTTCAGTCAGGGCCTTCTGCTGGTGGTGGGTTAAGTTGGCTCCTTCATTGAGTGTTTACTAACAGTGTGCTGGGAGATATACAAATGTGTTGTGTTCTTTTTTCTTTGGCTGAAGAGTTCCACAGTGCACTGTGTGTTATATAGTGTGCATTATGTAGAATGAGATGGTCATTCTGCATAATCAAATGTTGTATTATCATTGGTGAAATAGTTGGCCATGACTTCTGTGTCAAGTAGACGGACAGGATAAGTAGCGTGTATACTTCTGTACCAATCTCTACTCCTGACACCAATATAACAGCAGTGGTATAATTATAGAAGGAACAGGGTAGAACAGGTATGAAAAGGAGGAAATATAGCCTTTTATACTAATACATGTAGATACAGGTAAAATTTTGACTCTACACGTGATCTGCAATAGCACCAGGACATTGTTACACAATAAATGTGCAGATGCTACAAAACTGACTGGAACTTACAGACCATTTGCTTCAAGCATTACACTACTAAGGCCAAGGTATGGGAAAAAGCACTATCATTTGGACAAGGAACCATTTAAAGTGTTCTACCGAAATAAAAATGTGAACTTGGAGGATGGCAAACTGTCTCCAGGCATGCTATGGTCAAATCAGAACACAGCTCTCTCAAAGTGCACCACCACATCACTCACTCTGGCATGCCTGTCTCATTCCAAGCCATCAGAATTTTGAGGTCCATGTAAGCACTGACACTCACCCAGAGGTGTACTGGCATTTGGTGGTACATTGGACATTATTAAGTTACAACAGAATGATGATGAAGTGGGTGTGGCAGGCCAGTCTAACTAGGAAGGATCAGTGTACTGCTAGTCACACTTCAAGTAGTCTTTGGGACCAGAAGAAGTGTTGCTGGTTAAGGGTGGTGTTATAATTATGTTGCTGGAAAGATGCCAGCCAATCAGTGCCTTCACGATGCAGGTATGTCCCCAATACATCAATACTGTTACAACATTGCATCGGCATTCACCATTGCAGTAAGAACGTGCTGCTGCATGGTCCAATGCAATGCACACGCATCCTGGGGCTCTAACAGTAACACCTCATGCATGAGAATAAGTATGTGGTTGTTATTGCTGGGGACTATTTTACAAAAAGGACGGAGGCATTTGCTTGGAAGCTGCAACAATTGTAAGCATTTTGTGCACAACTATGTGTTTCTAGGTCATGTGAGTGCTTCTACCAATGTCTGCCCAAGTCACTTTCTTGGATAGTGGTCCTGAGCAAGAATTTCTCAAACTGTTTAAATTGGTGATCTACATTGCTAAAAGGATAGGCTCTTAAACATGCAGAACATCACCACCAGGGGTGTTAAACAGAGATAGTTATGCATCAATCTTCTACACTGGCTTGTACAGTAATACATGTAGTATAGATAGCAATCAAAGTGACACATGTAAAGGAGGTGGGAGGTGAGGGAGACGTGATCCATGAAGATACCACTTCCTTTTCACTAGAAAAAGGAAGCCTATTAATCAAATAATGATACAACATGATTATATTGAAATCCTAGAGTGTCTGTATCCTAATCATTATTTAGCTCTCATGGGTTCCACAATGATGGAAAATTGTTTAAAAATTAACCGCAAACAGTACAATGATTTTATAACAAAACATACATTGGTAAGGCATAGAGAAAATAAATAAATACAAAGAAGAGTGTTAATCAAAGCTAATTAACTGAAATTTTTTGTTGTTAAAATTATTCATGAAATAAATTATTATAAAATTACATCTATGATATGCTACCAGAAAGAATGGCTAATACTACTTATCCTGCAGTTGAAGGTGGAAGCTAAGTTAGCATGGAATGGAAACCTAAACTTTACTTCTCCTGTTCCACCATCAGACACAAAGCAGAAGGCATGGGTCACACCACTGGTACAAGCAACGTGTGATCATCTCCTTGAAAATGCATCTGACACCACATGTTGTGCACGACTTTTGGCTGTTTCTGCCGAAGAGTCAGGTGCATGGTTAAATGCACTTCCACTATCTTCTCTTGGGTTACGGATGGATGATGATGTAATACGAAGAGCTGCCATCACGGCAGTGAAACAGTACATGCAGATGAGCTAGGCCTTCATGGACTCAGTTGTCCCAAGAGTGATGGCCGTTTACCTCACCATGCTGCAATAAACAGCATAATTCATATATCTTTGATGGTGGCTTGAATTCCATCAATTTTGGAGCCTACAGGTCTATCATGCTCTGATGGCAAATGACCTGATGGTGTCACAATTGCACCATAGAAATCAGGACGTCCACTTGCCTGGGTTGTGACATGTCCTGACACTTTGCAGCCTCAAATGAGCTACAGGCAACATCAGAGGCAGGGGCTGTTTTGGCTTTGGTAGAGCGGAAAAAGATGACCAAATACAAGACCATAACACGAACACATCTATTCTGCCCCATTGCTATCGAGACATCAGGTGTCTTTGGCCCAGGTGCCTCTGCAATACTATGTGATTTGGCTCGCCAAATCAAAGATGTATCTCTAGTGAGCCAAACTCAAGGGCATACCTGTTCCAAAAAATTTCTGTTGTGGTGCAGAGAGGCAATGCAGCAGCTGTCCTGGGGTGTGCTGGTTTAGATCTAGAAGTAGTGTAGTTATATATGTATTGAACTTTGTGTTTCTTTCATTCTGTACCTTTATTGTTATTAATTGGTTTTCGAAAAGAAGAAAAAAAAAAAAAACTCAAAAACCCTCTTAAATCAAGTACTTTCGCGGAATAAAAAAAAAATCAAGATTGCCAGTTTTGAATAATGCATAAATGGAAGTAACGCATAAATGGAAGTATCCATCTGCTCTAATCCCAAAGAACCCATAACAGATGCAGCATCCACATGAATTGGTTGTACAGCCTTTGAAGAAGGAAGGGGTATGGCACTGCTTTCTCCTGAAGCCAATTTAAGGTGATGACCAAAGCTACATCTTTATTACCCTTACTCCTTGAACCAAGTCTTCTGGCAGTTGTGCCAAGGGTACAAGGGATGGTATACATGTACCACACACAATTCACTGAAGGTGAGCAAAAACCTCCCTGACTGTGGATTGAACCCAGGAGCTCCAGGGTGTGATCACACTGCCTTATCACAGTATATCTGTACGTAGGGGAGATGCCGTATGCTATACGCACGTGTGTGCAGTTTTTGGCTTTGCATGCAGCTTTTGCATTTACGTATTCAGTCAATTGCAAAAAAAAAAATCGCGACACTTCAATTCTATACCGTATTGGCCAGATTTGTATGAACCAAATGTGGTACCAGCCCTCCTTTGTGGTAGGAAATAGAACTATGTAGTATAGAGAAAGACTTTAACCATATTTGTTTTCATACATCTGTAGTTTGTGCATCGCCCAGCAGCTTTGCAACTTCAGTTAAAAAATTTATGTCTTGCATTGCAAAGAAATTCGTGACGTTTCTTTCCTACGCATTGGCCACATTTAGTACTTTGTATGAACCAAATAATAAAAATGTGGTGCCAGCCTTCCTTTATCAAGTAGGAAATAGAACTATGTAGTAGAGGAAGACTTTAACCACATTTGCTTTCATTGGGACTTCGATTCATTAATGCAGGTGAAGATATCATTGCCACATAGGAAACTTGCTATCATCCTAAGCCAACGAATGCCTTTCACATTCGAGGAAATGCGGTGCTCCCCCTGACCCCCTATGGCAACTGCAATCCCTTTCATTCCTCCCCTACTTGTGGTACCAGCCTGATGACTTCTTAAATGCTTCCTATGGGACTGATGTTGCTCTCAAATTCTACAGGTTTGCCCCTCAAGCATGCAGAACCTGGTGTTGGGTGCACTTGTGGACCTGTGTGAGAACCCGAAGGTGACCCATCTTAACGAGGGGGGGGGGGGGGGGGGGGGACACTTGTGTGGGCTTGAGTCCAACGATTCCTTCATTCCCCTTCAGACCATTCCATTTGTGGTGTCGTGGAGAGCTCATGGTGACGATAGCAGTGCCTGGTCCCTCCTGGCCCAGCTCTGGAGGGCTGAGGAGGTGGAGCTTGGTGTACCCAGAGGGCCTGAGCACACCTTGGCAGGTATAGCAGATGTCCTGATGCATGCCTTCTTTTGTTCAGCGTTCAGTCCCTTACTTCCCTTCCATGGTCTCTGTCCCTTCTTTGTGTGTGTTTCCTTTCCTCCCTCTCCTTCGCACCCTCTCTCCCCCTCTTTCCTCTCCCCCCCCCCCCCCCCCCCCCCCCACATCCTTAGGTACTGTGCAGCCATTGGTGGGCTCCCAACAGAGTGAGTGCAGTTCTGAAATCTCTTCGACACGAAAGCCATCTCCTGCTGTACTGGATGTGACTGGAAACATAAGAGCTAAAATATATGCAATTTGTTGCAAGCTAGGTAGGTCCAGCTGTCCATTTTCAATCATCCATCTCACAACAAATCATTCCAATGAAAAGGTTTTCAGCTTCCAAATGAAAAAGTTAGCACAGAGGACAAGATCACCTTTTGCATTATACAAAACTACATAGATTTTAAGGTATGTCCAAACCATTTCAGTACCCAAATGTGTTGTAGCATATACTCGTAATCTGTTATTGTTAATTTTTGTGCAGTAATGGTTCAAAATAGCGAAACAGTCAAGCTAGCAAACAAAATAAGGCACATCCATTAAGAATTAGATTCGTCATTTTAAGCATACACAAGCTGTCAATGAATGTGCTTTATTTATTGTACATTGAGCTGGGATATTTTCACTATCGTGACCTGGGCACATGTTTCCCCCTGACCCCTGACCCTGACCCTACATGTACATTTCTGACCCCACGTTCTCCACTAATCCTACATCCTAACTTCATGTTCCCTCTGACCTCAATGTTCCCCCTTGACCGACATGTTCTCTCTTGACCCCACATGTTTCCCCTTGACCCCAAATCTTTCCCACATGTTCCCCCTTGACCTGACATGTTCCTCTTGACTCCACATGTTCCCCCCCAACTGTCTTCCTAACCAGCATGAGCTCATTGATAAGCAGCAGGAACTGGATGTTGCTGAAGGGAAGGCTTATTACAACAAGGTATGGGTCGTGAATATCCCCTAGGAGCTGTATTCACATCTCACCCAGCCTAAATACTGTACATGTAGTTATTCCGTTGTGCACATGCATGCAACATAAACTTCCTGATCTAAGGATCTGCTTTTGGTGTATCAGATAATCCAACTTTAGCTGCAACATGAGAAGTCCCAGAAGGACAGAGAAGCTTACATCACCCGAACATCAAATCACTCCAGTCTGAAGGTGAGGGGAGGAGGAAGAGGAGGGGGAAGGGGAGGGGGAAGGGCTTGACCTTCACTGTTTGCTGTGTTGTAGGAAGCCAAGCAGCGCCAGGTGTCAGCTATTGATGCATCAAGGATTAGTGGAGCCAGCTTCGGGTATGCTGACATAGGACTGTGTACCTGCTTAAAGTTGTGTTGTGTGTGTGTTTTGTCTGTGTGTGTGTGTGTGCATATGCGTGTATGTATTGATGTGTGTTTGTGTACAGTGATCGTAATTTGCAGAATATCAATGTCACTGTAAGGTTAGTGGTCCAATCATAGGAGTGTTCATCACCCTAACACATATCCTTATGTCCACCGCATCAGGCATTCTGTGGTCGCAATGTGTCCATCTCCACTGTTCCTCTGAAGATGCTAGAGAAGCGGTCTTGAAGCCAGAGATAATATTTTATCTCTGATGAAGCGCAGCAATTAAATCACAGCCTCACTTCAAATGACTTGTATCCACTTTTTATCAGGACTTTCAATCTCAGCTCTAAAAATTGTTTCATGTACACCCATTTTTCTCCAATTTGGTTTTACTATATTATAATTAGTATTTGTAGATGCGGCTGTGCTAGTGTGCATGCTTGCACACTTTTCCAACGTTCGAAATGGTCGTACCCCTTTTTAGGCATTTCTATTCTACGCTAGTGCATTTTCACCAACTTGGGCAACTACAGGAGTTTTGGTAATACAAAGTTCATCCCAGGCCTTGACCAGGTGCAGCTGTGAAACTTGCATGAGTAAGCCCGCCTCACAGCCTTTACTTGCCCCACTAGGAGAAGTTCAAGCTTATAGAGACCTCCAGTGTCTTCAGTCGGACCAAGCCTGACCTTTTGAATGAGCTGTGGACTGCCTGTGCAGAGGCAATTTATTCCCTAGAGCCGCCCAGAGTGAGACAGCTAGGATTTGGGGAAGAGGTGAGTGTGTTGGTGAAAGCATTCTACTTGTAACATGCATAGGCATTCAATGTGTGAGTACATGTGCACAGCTGCTTTTCAGTGATGTTAAAGGCACATTTTTATGCATATAAGCAGTGCGTTTTTTTGTTTGTGTAGTTGTGAAGTCTCTTTCTAATGATGAGGTGGTGTTAATACTGCTGAAAGCTGCAGTTAAAGGATTGGCATCACCCACAGATTATCAAGAATTTTAGAATTCACCAGGTATTTTTCCCCCAAGTAAATAATACATGTATCTGTATCTGTAAGGACAGTTGCTCTGATGTTGTTATTGGTATGTTGTGTGTTATTTAGCATTTTGTGGTGGTGTGTGGGTAGGGGGAGTGGAGCTGAGTGTGCACTATGGGTGTTGGTGTGGTCAAGTGACCATGCAGCTTGTGTTTGCCTTCTAACAGGGAATATCCACCTACTACTCTAGCAATTGCACCAAAGCTGATGCAGAGTTTGTGCAGAGGTTTATGCAACAGCAGGTCAGTTATGTTTATGATGTTTATGGTGTATGTGTACATGTGCATGTGTGTATGTGCATGTGTGTATGTGCATGTGTGTTCGTTCATAAGCATGTACATGTTTGCTTATGTGTTTACAGGTTTGTGTGCATACATGTGTGTTTTATGGCAGGTAGGGTTAAAGTATCCATAAAAGTGGCTTACAAATTTTGTATCCATATACATTGAGTTGTATGTTGCCTAGATATAGTGGCCTTTAGTCTATATTAGGGAAGGGTATGGCATTACTGGAGGGAAAGGTATGGCATTACTGGAGGGAAAGGTATGGCATTACTGGAGGGAAAGGTATGACATCACTGGAGGGAAAGGTATGAAATTACTGGAGGGAAAGGTATGACATTACTGGAGGGAAGGGTATGACATTACTAGAGGGAAAGGTATGACATTACTGGAGGGAAAGGTATCATTACTGGAGGGAAAGGTATGGCATTACTGGAGGGAACGGTATGACATTACTGGAGGGAAAGGTATGACATTACTGGAGGGAAAGGTATGACATTACTGGAGGGAAAGGTATGACATTACTATGACATTACTGGAGGGAAAGGTATGACATTACTGGAGGGAAAGGTATGACATTACTATGACATTACTGGAGGGAAGGGTATGTTAGTGTAGGAATGTGGCCTGAGGGCTATAAGTGACCACCACTATTCATGTCCACCTAATTGAATTGACCTCCTTTTAGTCTTTGTTCTCACCTGATTGTCACTAATTCTGGTGCAGTGACCTTTGGAGTGACCATTACCTCTCTGTGAAGTCACTTTTCCCATTCTGTGCTTCTATTACTTCCCTACCGCTCCAAGGTCACCTTTTCCAATCACCTAGACAGGCTCTGTGCATTGCATCTGTCTCTTGAGAGATCTTTCCAACTTAGCCTCAATGACCATGCAATTTATTATTATACCTGCTGAAAGGGACTTTGTGTGATGCAAAGTGCATTAATGCTAGTACTCACAGTACATGAAGGTGTTGACACGTGTTGTGAGGTGGTGTGTACTTGGAGGTTGTTTATACATGAATCATTTAATTTGGTACCTGGATGTATGTGTACATGTATTTAGTATATGTAATTGGTACCAGTATCGGCGGTATGTGTGTATTTAATATGTGTATACATGTACATGTGTGGGTGTGAATTGGTGTGCGTATGTGTGTGCATGTGTGTGTATGGGAAGTACATGTACATGTATGTATATGTCTGAAGAAGATGCACACGAAGAGATGTATAGTGGTCATTATCTGTGAACCAAAATAAAGAGGCCAGTTCATTTTGAAATTAAATTGCACCTATAATGATTAAACCCGTTATGAAACCAAAGGTAATTACGATTGAGGCATGTACCTATAAAATCAAAATCAATTACATTTTTAGTTATCTGATTTGACCAGTTAGTGCATGCGATTTGATATCGTATTTAGTACTGCAGACCAGTTTTATAACTAGCAAACAGTTCAAAGCCTATAAATCTCTGGAGGCTTTTAATCAGCTTGTTTGTGGATGGGTGAAAGCGTACAAACGCATGCACATCGTCTCGGGAAAGTATGTGACTACAAAACGGGAAAGTATGTGACTACAGGACGGGTAAGTAATGTCTGAATAGAAACGTACAATCACATTGTCTGCAGCAACTCCAGGTACAATGCACTTTTTATTCTCGCTGATTAGCTGCGTTCCGTCTTTTCGAGTACCTAAGACTTAAGCTAAGGAGCCGTTTAATGTTAGTCTGACGTAGCCACACCCTCGCGCTTTGCAGAGCGCGAGGGTGTGGCTACGTCAGACTATAGTTTAATGCCGCTGTTACTTTATTTTTATTTTTACATACACCCGTTAGTTGAGCCAGCAAGGCAGCCAATCTAGGTCAAACTCACTATACAGTGACTGTGCAGGTTTACCCTTGGTGAAGTGCAGGAAACATATCCGAGCGTTAAGAAATGACGCTGAGTTTTTGCGACCAATTGCAGCCAGGAAACCTTTCCTTCGTCTTTGTGACAACTCTAACTCGTATTCCCCATTGTGGGTTCTTACCTTAGGTATCCTGTACAATCTTGTACCTTTGGCTACCATAGAATTTGGTCAAGGACTGGTCGACAACGCAGACTCCAATTTCAGCCGAGCACCAATATGGCGGACACGATAACGTCATTACATTTACGTGATTAATTGCATTTTGTCATGTGACCATGAAAGAGCTCTATTCAAAGGTCTATCTCATCTGATCTTCCCAATCGTAGTTTACATAGTTGTAATTATACACATGAGCGTAGAGTTATTTTACTATTCTTAGCTAACAACCTTATAGGATAAGTCTAAATTTAAAAATAGCTTTGCGAGTGTGATTGGAATTTCAGCTCTATAGTGCCAAGGGTCACTTTTATCTGCTAGTGCAACGAATCCGGTAATGTAAGTTATATCAAGCGGTATGCATATGTGTATGTGGGCAGTAGCTAGTACTACCGTTCGAGTTCGGGAATAGCCACCTGCATGATAATGTAATAGTGGTGTTGAATTAAATCTACCCCTCATAGCTTTGTTTAATCAACAAATCATGGCAGCTCATGATCAGCTGATCGTGATCATGAGGCGTGGAACTTGAGATGAATCATCTATAGTAGTGCTGCATCGCCTGCATGTGAACTAGATATCGGGGGGGGGGGGGGGGGGGGGGGGGGGGGGGGGAGCGAATCCCCCTTTCCTATGAACAATTACGTAATGCATACCGCGATCTACATGTACATATGTATGCGGCTTTCGAAGTGTTTGGGGGCTATATCGCCAAGACCCTACAACTAACGAAGTTTAATGCGTGGTTAATTAGTTTTAGCAAGGACACTTAATTATTCCATCGAGGAAGTAAGCGTAAACATACGCCATATAGTCTAATCAGACTAAATTTAGTCAGTACTAAAGTAGAACATATGTGAGTCGTTTAGACCGACATGTAGCTAGTGGCCACGTGCACGCTTAGGTCACAAATTCATAATAGCTTTGTGTCACGAATTTGATTATAGAGCAGACTGTAGGAACCACAACATTGTAAAGGATTGAAGAGTTTAATTTCTCGTCTCTATCCACGCAGGCTTCTAGTAATCCGGATATAGTGCTTACTAAAGTAGTTACCAATATTTTATTAATTTGTTTTGGGCATCACGGTTAAAGGTATGTTCATTTTCATGCTAAATAAACGCAAAAGTAAAAAAGCGGCTGGAGGGAGCTAGCTCTTCAGGGGGTTCGGAGAGGGGGGTGTCCAATCTGAATATTGATCGGGGCGGGAGGTGGATTTACCGCGCTTGAAATCTTCATCGGGGTCTGGGGCTCCGCCCCAGAAAAATTTGGCGAGTGATGTATTAAAAACACGAGGAGTTTTTGTATCGAAAAGATTAATTAGCTATATAGTGCCATGCCGATAGCGAATTACTTAACGGTATATGTACACATACGTACATTTGATTAGCACCGTCCCATACATTATATATACCGGGGTCCGGGGCGGAGCCCCAGAAGCTGGAGATTTTCATACAGGAGATCGTTTAAAAACAGGGGTCAAGGACAGATGCTGCATTTTTTAATGTATTAAAACAATGTATTTAGGGAGTCATATCATGTGCCCTAAAACAGGCCTGCCCTACACTAGTACTTACATGCATTATGTTATATAGCCAATTTAGATTTCTACATTACTAACCAACCTCACTTACATGTACTTTTTAATGCGGCCCTTATACGGTACATGATGTTTAGCCTATAGGCCTTATTCAGCATGAATTGGTTTACGTGTAACGGCGCTGTAATAGTTTTTATACCAATGGGCTACTGTCCTTCAATGACATACAGTATAGCCTCACAAACCAGCTCTTTCGCAAAATGCTACGTCATTATAGGGAGAAGAATCCAAGAGCTCTGTAAATGATGAGGCATGCAGTGCCCTTAGAAGTTGAACATGCATCCCTTTGGTTGTGGGAGTGTTTGGGGGATGGGGCATTGAAGCTATCGATGTGCTGTCTAAACTATCCGCAAAAAAGATGCCGGGCCACCCAGCAATTAAAGTCCTATACATGTACGTTTCGGTGTGATTTGCATACTTGTGTATAAGGTGACGAAATCGCTTAAAAGCATACGCGGTACTATAATTACTATCACGTATTTATATATTCATCAACGGTTCCAAACCCTGGACCCCCCCCCTCCCGTATCCACCTCTGGCTCTTGCTGTTTTCCAGAAAGGTAGCCCTGGATCCACTCCCGGATAATCACATAGACCTTTTCTGGGGTTAATATATAAATTTATTTAAAAATAATGTACAGATGACTTTGCACGTCAAAATGGCAGATAAGTTTATATAGCTATGAATAAATTATCGCCTGGAGGTCTTTGTAGTTGGGCGTGGCCCGACTCGGGTAGGCGGATGACAAGCCTATCAAGATTTGTTCTGTAATTGCACATATAAATAAAATACAAGCAATACAAAACAAACCCTTTTGACGATACCATGGACTATATGATGTAAGTCGAAGAATGCAAACAGCAAAAAATAAAAAAATAAAAACCCGTTTGACAACTCTTTCAAGCGTGCATGCATGGTTTGAACAGTACAATGAGTACATGCTCTCCATCTGCATGAGCGGCACGTGAAAAGGTAAAGCAGTGCATATCGGTGTTGGCACTATTGCACCATCCAGCAAGGCACACATGTGGGGCACATTAATATGTTATGTATCGATTTCACCTACAAGGCTACAACTGACAGTTTTGATATACGCGTATGATGGTGCCCGTTCCCGCAAAGAGCAGTATCTAGATTGCTATTCACCTTTAAAAATACTTTTGCAAGTACCTCGTTTGGCATTTATTTTGCAATATTAATTTTGCCGGTTGCAAAATATTGTATTTGAAAGAAATATTTACTGGGACTAAGTGTTTTGCTGGTTTCTGTTTATACGGCTATACATTATGTGTGCTACCCTTTTTTTTTCTAAGCAAATGGTATCTTTATATCGAGGTATGCATGAGCATGAAGATAATATAAATAAATTACTGTTCCAGCTAACATTTTTCCTTTCCCTCCATCTTAAATAGATGTCATCAACTCAGATCTTCTATGTCCCTGTATCTATTTTATGCTTTCTTATCTCGTACAGCTATGGATGGGCTGCTAATGACAATTTAAGTCAATGTACTTACATTGTAATTCCCAGTGGCACGTGTATGGATTCTATCCCTGTACCTTGTAATACACTTGGCTACTACATGCAAAATCCACATATTTACTTTCAAAGTTACAGCATAGTTTGTTTCTTGTCTGGCATTCATGTACTAGACACTGGAACTGCCACTATTGAGAACCTCTTGAACATTACCTTCATTGGTTTAGGAACATTTGTTAAAAAGTCAATTCAGGAGAAAGTAAATGAATTTAACTTCACTTTAAAATTTGATGGTGATCCACTCATCACAGTTATTGAGCCAACAGCCAATATCCAATGTGGCAACTCTTCAGGGTTTCTTTTTAGAAACATCATAAGCCTATCACTTATCAACCTCACTGTATTGAACTGTGGAGTAAATGTGACTGACACTTTATCATACATTCAACAGACCAGTCCAATTGATACTATCAATACTCTACTTCACTATGTGGCTGTTCTAATGATTAATGTCTCCAATCTCAATATTGAAGCCATTTCCATACAGAACAGCACAGGGTATGGCCTCATGGGGATAAACATACTTGGACAGTCTCAGATCACTAGATCATCCTTTGTGGGGAACAATCAGTTTGTAAAAAGCAACCTCCAGCTGTATAGTGCAGCTGCCACATACTGCAATGATGGTTCCAACTATAATACCCCAAGCTTTTATGTCAACAGTGCAAATGAAGGAAAAAATGTATACCCTGGGGGCAATGCCATATTTATTTTTGATGAACTATATGTATCAAATTATTCAATGAGGCATGTTCTGAACATATCATTTTGCTTGTTTGCTCTGGGCATTGATGGTTCAATTGGTTTGAGCAATGGTAATGTTTATAGTACATTTACTAGCATGGGCACTGGACTAGGAATTTGGATGATGCAGGATGCACATAATTTCAACATCATCATCACCAACACAGTGACATATGCAAACCAAGCATTTTCAGGTGCCAATATTTACCTTATGGTGAATCCTGCAAGTGTTGATGTTATTTTATCAAATGTTCACAGTGCTAGAGGTATCAGCTGGATAGGAGGTGGCTTGTATTTTAGTATAAACCCTACACTGTACACTGACATTGGCCAGAATCAAATAGTAATAACTAATTCTTCATTTTCTACTGATTACAATCCAGACTTTGGTATATATATTACAGTTTTAAATCAAGCTGCAGTATCAGTACTTGTACGTGTACAGATTGAGCATTGCAACCTGTCGAGCAATTTGGTGGTATTTTCAGCCTTTAAGAATGTTTTGGCCATTATTGATAGCTCATATTTTAATACACCTGGTTGTAGTGGTGGAATAGGAGCATATTATGCTTCACTTCAGCTTTCAAATTGCACCTTTAATCGCACAAACCTTTTTGCATCAGAAAGTGATGTCGAGATTGCTGATGGAATATTTGCAAATAGTCTATTCAGTCCCAATGAACTATACTACAGCCATCTTATCCTAACAGGGAATGTTACATATGTCAACAACAAAGTAACAAAAAATGGAGGGGCTCTTTCCCTGTATAATTCCGATGTTACCATCACAGCTCCTGCTAATCTTAAGTTTCTTAACAATGTTGCTCAATTTCGAGGTGGTGCTATTTATGTTTACACAAAAGATGGTGATACAAAATGCTCCTTTATTTTCAATGACCCCAATGGTACCCTAGATAATCCTGGAGTTCACATTTACTTCGAAGGTAACATTGCAGCTTCAGCTGGCAATGTACTCTATGGAGGAGATATTGATATATGCTCTTACAATTGTACACTAACACCAAATTATGAACTGTGTACATCATATGGCTATATGGCAACTATTTTACGTGAAATAACTAACTATACAAATAATGGTAACACTACGGCAATGATATCATCTGATCCCCGAAGTGTATGCAGCTGTACAAATCTCACAGTAGATTGTTATTCAGCACCTGGTCCCACTAGGGCAGTCTACCCAGGGCAGATCTTTAATATCCCTATTATTATAGTTGGTCAATTGCTGGGGGCATCACCTGATATTGTTTTGAGCTATACGTGTGAGGTTGACAACCATCAGAGTAGCCTACTTGCCTGTTCTATCCCTTCACTGGATGACCAGTTTCAGCAAACACGACAATATTGTACCAACTACAGCTACCTTGTTGTGGGGGATGATCAGGTCCACACGATGGAAGTATCTCTAGTTCCAAAAAGTGCATATATTGAAAGTTACTTATATTCATCATACTCCACATTCATCGTGGTTCTTCCATGTCCATTTGGGTTTATGTTGGATAACTCATCAAAAATGTGCACCTGTAGCAGTGTGTTGAAAAAGTATAACATAGAATGCAATATTGGCAACTTGAGTGTTTTCAGAACGGCAAACTTTTGGATTGGAAATAATTCAGCTGAGGTCTTAGTAGTTCACAATCACTGTCCATATGACTATTGTACTCACACTGATATGTCCTTTAGTCTTCTTCATGACCAAGATGAGCAATGCAACCATCACCACAGTGGCATCCTGTGTGGAGGATGCAAGCCTAACTTTAGTGCAGTGTTTGGCAGCACTCAGTGCAAACAGTGTAACAATCAGTATCTTTGGGTAATCCTTCTCATCTCTATCATGGGTCTGGCCATGGTGGCTTTGATATTTCTTCTCAACTGTACTGTGTCTGCTGGAACACTTAATGGACTCATCCTGTATGCTAACATCATCAAACCTGGGATAATAATCTTTGTACACAGCAACAGCCAAAATGCTTTTGAAACGTTTTTTGTGTTTATAGATTGGCTGAACTTAGACTTTGGTATTGAGACATGTTTCTATGATGGCATGGACATGTATGCCAAGACCTGGCTGGAGCTTCTGTTTCCTCTGTACATCCTAGCCTTGGTGGGAGCCATCATCATTGGAAGCAGGTGGTCATCCAAACTAGCATGGCTCAGCAAGCGCAATGCAGTACCTGTTTTGGCAACATTAATTTTACTTTCATATACAACGTTCTTACAGTCTGTGATTTCGATCTTGACATACACACAGTTGGACAGTGACATCATTCAAAAGGACAGTAATCCTCCTGTATGGTTGTCTGATGGCAATGTTCTGTATGTCAATGGAAGGCACACCTACCTCTTCATAGTTGCACTAATAATTGTTATAGCATTTATTATTCCATATACTTCCATCTTGCTTTTATCACCATGGATGCAGACTAAATCACACTGGAAAGTGCTTTGTTGGGTGAATAAACTGAAGCCATTTATTGATGCTTACCAAGCTCCATTCAAGGATCGGTACCGTTACTGGCCTGGGATACAACTTTTGCTACGTGTTGTTTTGTATATTGTGTTCACCACTAATCAAGCCAATGAATTATATATTAATCTTTTGGCTTGTGCATTAGTTATCGGCATTTACTGTGGAGCAGCAAACTTCTTCTCTATCTACAAGAATGTATTTCTAAACATACTTGAGATTGCTTACATGGCTAATATATGGCTATTATCAACCTCAATGTTGTATATTCATATAGCTAAAGATACCCAACACATTCTTACAATAATCAGCATAGCAAGTGCTTTGCTTGTTTTTGTCATGATTCTGATATTTCATTTGAATGATTTGGTCCAAATGTACAAGAAATGGAAACAGAGTAAGACTATTAGCAGGGATATTCCCCCCATTTCATATGCAGCATTAAAAGCAGCAGATCAACAAAAATTGAACTATTATGCTGATTTTCGAGAACCACTTCTTGATGATAATTAAACTGTGCATTATCAATATATGATGGATTTGTATTTTAAAGATTTGTGACCATTAGTTCTTGTATAGCCTAATCAATGAACATTGTATCACTATACGTCACTTGTGCGGCATTTCGTTTCGTTGCAAATGTTATAGGTTTTTATGACTGTAACTATTAAAAGAACATTTTCTAATATTTCAAAGGTCACCCTTCATACGATAAAGTACTTTATGGTACCACTATGATAGTTACTGCATGTATACGTATTAGTCACCAAAGGCTGTAAATAAAGCAGTGAATGTAAGTAGTACTAATTAGTTCAATTGAACCAGTTAAAAGCTGCGATGGACATTTAATTATTAAATCAGTCTTAAAATAAACGATTTCGACGATAATAATTTTTTTTTACGTGCGACGACTCAAAACATGATAAGAAAACGATAGCAAGCTTAGCTGAGTTGGCGTTTTTTTTTTAATTGGTGTAATATTTATAATAATAACCGCTTGCTGTTTCAGTTGCCTTATCATTCTGTATAAATTAGATTATTGAATCTACACCATAAATCATTTTCTTTCATTCCACGCGCTCTTAAAGATGTCCGAGCTTGCTCCATGGCTGCTGACATGTGTATACACCTCGTAAAAAATGTCACTATCAACTAACAAAGTTCCATTTGTTTAATATACATACAGCTAATGTAACAATAAATCCTTTTATGATTTATAATTGCGCAACTGTACTAAAGTATAGGAACCGGAGATCATTTGAGTAGACATCGCGGCTTGATCATGCCAGAAAGGCTCTAGCATTGTAACAAATCAGAGATCAAGAGCAGCTCAGCTTTAACCTTATCATACAAGTTGGACAAAACCTGCATAATTACATTGCTTCATTGCGGGACATCATTTGCGCATGCGCACGATGGTTGGCTTTATAAAAGGTACGTATCCATTATGCTTTATTTACAAGAAGTCAGCGTTGTAAGAAGGTGGATAACGTTTGGATTGTGTGGTAAAGATGCCACCGAAGCGAAGGAAGTTCGAATCTACTTTTCCTGCGGTGAGAGCGTATGGGTGTGCACCAATTAGAGTACCAGCCCGAACACTGGGCCTGTTACTATATGACAATGATCGTCGTTGATGGTTGCACATGTTTGAGTGCTCCTCTGCTTGCTATCGTATGCAGGCGCGCATCAAGAAGATTATGCAGCTGGACGATGACGTGGGACGTGTGGCTTCCTCCGTACCAGTCCTGATCTGTATCCTCTTCCAAATAAAGACCCCCCTCCGATCCATTCATACATCGCTGCACAATATAGCCTTGCTGACGTTGTTACCGCCTTTACACAAGCCACAGCACGAGCGGTAGAAATATTCCTTCAGGCACTTCTGACACGAACCGCAGACCACGCATCGTCTAGGAATGCCAAGACACTGTCGGTGAATCACTTGTAAGTCTCCATACTGGGAGGTCCCGCGTTCAACTCTGTCTATATCCTTTTGCCCTTAACCCTCCACCAGAAAGTACTGCATTGAGCACGAGAAGCAGTGGGACTTTCTGAAAGACCTTACGGCCAACATATCGGACGTGGGTATGGAGGAGGAAGGAGAGGAGGGAGCTCCAAAGAAGAGCCGGTACGTAACGTACGTACCTGTAAGGGGCACGTGTGCTCTTTGGCTGAATCGTACAATTAACCAGTTTTAAGTTTAATTTTTAATTGGAACCTATATTAGGCTTTTAAATTGTAGCATCCAGTGTTTGTGCCAGCTCCTGTTAGCACAATTGAAGACACTAGAAACGATCTGCTCATTTTCACATCATCATAACATGATGCCATGGTTGGTGAAGTGGCTATTGAGGCAGTATGAAGGGTCTCTGGTTCACAATGGTCATGTCCCATTTTATTTATAAAATTGTTGGGGCTATGAAGAGCATAATTTTGGTATGATAGATGTGCAGACGAAACGTTAATTTAATTTTTCCAGGCATTATTGGCATGCCCCCTATGCCTGTACCTAGTGAAAAATGTCAATTTGATTTTGATTACTAACAATAACTATGTCAAGCTATTATTAATAATGGGGTTTGATGTCAGCCAGTTCATATTAACACCACATCCATGAGAATCGAATACTTTTTTGGCCTGTTTTGTCGAATTCACTTTTTGGAAAATTAGTTGGAACAGCACCAATTGCCAGTGTACAAAGTAGTTCAACTCCTTAGACGATCTGCCAGCCTTGTAGCTACTTCCGCTGAGGACCTACATTTATTTAGAGTCAAGAGGGTAATACCGTTACCGGAAACGGGACGCTTTTATGATAAGGATTCTGAGTTTAAAAGCAGTATAGACATGCTCAGCTGGATTGGATAGGTAGCGTTTGATGGCAGTAAACTATCATTCTAGCGTTGAAACAAACACTAAAACTTCTTTGGATGCACAAGCCTAAACACCTAACATTTGGCCGTACGTAATGGTTATATGATCTCAGTTACACACCTACGTCACTGAGTACTGGACCCTGGTCTGCATTAGGTGACACTTTGATGGCTTGAATTTAAGTCGGGTAAGCACTTCCCTAAGCTGTTCTAGATGCTCAGCCACAGATTTACCAAAAACTATTATGTCGTCTAAATAGACCAAGCAAATGGACCAATGGAGGCCTGAAAGTACATGTTCCATAAGGCGTTGAAAGGTTGCAGGGGCATCACTGAGCCCAAAAGGCATCACGTGGAGTTGATAGAGACCAAATGGGGTAACAAAATGCAGTTTTCTCTTGGTCCTTGGGATCTACCTGAACCTGCCAGTATCCACTAGCCAAATTAAGGGTTGAAAAGAAGCACACCAAGAGTATCTAATGTATCGTCAATCCTTGGCAAATGCTGTGCATCTTTCCTAGTGACCCCATTAAGCTTTCGAAAATGAACACAAAACCGTGTGGACCCATCTTTTTTTCTTAACCAGCACAACTGGGGATGACCATGCACTGTGACTAAGTTCTATAATTCCTCTAGCCAAATATAATCTAGTAGTTCACGTACTTGATTACATTGAGAGTATGGGAGTTTTCTAGCTGCCTGACGCACAGGCACTGCATCCCCTGTGTCAATTGTATGGAACACCATGCCAGTTTTTCCCCAGTTGAAATGACATCATCAAACTGCGATAGAAGGTCCCTCAATTTTCTTTTATCCGAGTCAGAAATGTCGATGGCAGTGGAGACCAGTCCATCAATGGCATTCTCAAGGGCTTGTCTCTCCTGAGAATCCTTTTCTCCTTTCTCCTCGATCAACTCCACACTGCATACATCTTGAAATGGCTTTAAGCATCCCAACTTTTCACCTTTTCTTAGCACCACTGGTATTCGGTGAGGATTCAAAACTAGTACAGCAATAAGGTCACTGCCTGTTTGCATAACAGCATGGGCTACTGCTAGCCCGTGTGTCTCCATAAAGTTGTTTTTTGGTTCAAGCAGAACATCACCACTCACTGTTTTCCCAGAACTTTGGATAACTCTAGAACTAATGTGCTTGCTAGTACTGCGTCTGCCACAGCCACATGACACACCCTGTCCTCATCTGCATTAGGCTTACATACAAGCAGCACGGATTTCCCTGCCACAAGCACCACGTTGCACTGCAGATCAACAATACAGCCATGTGCTGTAAGAAAATCAGCTCCTAAAAGACAATCATGAGTTAAACTTTTAGTGACCAAGACAACATGCCTTACCACCATTTCCACCTCACCTTGGCCAGACAGCTCCATTTCCTGTCCATTAGCAGCAACCAATGTGTGTACAGGAGATTCCAGAGAATCATACCCCACCTCCTCCCACACATTTTCCCTTACCATAGTTACGGCTGAACCTGTGTCCACCAACATCTTTGTGCGGCGACCTGCTATGTACCCAAACACAAATAACAACAAACTCACAGCAGCCATCTCAGATGGGGTCTTCTTCTGGGTACTTTTCCGTGATGGACAATTTCTTTTTAAATGACCCGACTTCCCACGTGCCCAACATACAGCACCTTGATGGGCTCCCCCTTGCTTCCTATCACCCCATGTTCCTGTCTGTGAAACATGCCGCTTACCTGTAGCTGTTGTCTGTTCAGAAAGTAGCTGTTGGACCTGCCTTGCAAGCTGTTAAATAGCAGCTTCGGTCCGTTTCAATTATTCTGGCAACCTCTATTCCCCCCTAATTCGCCCGGATATAACATTACTAGTGGACATGGGCTCATTGAGTTCGCACGTTTCCTTTTGACTCCTATCTTTCTGCAATCTCTTTTGGGCTTCCTCAACTGTCTGGATTAGATTTGCCATTGTCAGTGCGTCTTCCAAAGATGCTGGCATCTCTTTCATCAGTTTTAACTGGACCAACGGCGAGCAGACACCTTGGACAAACTGATTTCGAAGCACCTCCCCGCACTGTGAAGTTGACCATTTTGGATATGCTCTGTCTGCAAGGACATTTAAAGTGCCAACAAATTCAAGAAGCTGTTCCGACTGCTTCTGAGTCCTACTCTGAAACTTGCATTGCCATTCCATTTCATTTCCTACTGGGGCATAAAAATCTCCCAAACACTTTATTAAAACCTTGTATTCCGTAGAACTGACCAGGCCTTGCTGGGACACTACGTGAAACGGTTCGTCTTCTAACAAAGACAGCAGCTCACTTACCCACTGGTCTTCCGTCAACTTCACCTGCCTTGCATACAACTCGAAACGAGAGCACCACAGTATGAAGTCCGTCCCCGCAACGAACCGTGAAGGTGGCCAAAGGCTCATCTGCACCACCTCTTTGGCGCTCGTCAAGGTTCCTGCTTCCAGCGACATGGCTCAGCAATCCCCCTTCTGACACCAGTGTAGCAGGTTCACCACTATGCAGCTAAGCACCTCGGCAGATGATATCAAAATACATACAGATACAGCATTATATACACTAGAACACTACATCACATACTTAATACAAGTTCATAGTTCACATGTGATGACTAGACTGTCTGGTGTCCTGTGTCTTTACACGTTACAGTTGCTATTTATGTAAAAGGTTGCTTAGCACGTAAGCCAAAAACACTGCCTTCTTTTCTCCCACCGTTCGTTCCCGTCCAGTTATTGATTATCTCGTACCCATACATTGATAAACTATAATTATCTGTGTAAGTCCTCGAACGAGGTAAACAACTGTAGGTGAGGTTTGTACAACAACTAAGCTACCTGCCAACATGGTATCCATTGTGGCCTCCTAGTAGTACCAAATGACGTTTAAAAGCGCATCCAAAGTGGCTCTTAATTGACTAGGAAAAAAGTGTCCTCCATAACGCTTCGTGGCCGAAAAACATAAAACCGCGTCACTTTGAAAGCATACAGGTAAGTGTTCACCATAGATATAAGGCAGACAACAAAGCCAAATGTCTAGGGGATAGTTAATGTCTATTGTCCTGAATGTCCACCCGGGGGTACAATTGGACACCCGGGTGGACAGCAAAAAAAGTTTTTGCCGTTCGGTCATGGAAGGGACCTGACTGCATTTAACGGTACCGGCTTACAGAACAAGTCTTTTCAGGATCGGGCCAAGATAAGTAAGGCTTAAATCCTTTTGGTACTCGTAAAATGACCCGTGCTAGCGGACCTATCCATTACGCTTCGACCGATCCGCATGGAGTGTAATGGATAGGTCCGCTAGCACAGCTCGTTCTACATGTAACCAAAAGGATTTAAGCCTTGCTTATCTCGGCCCAATCCTGAAAAGACTTGTACTATAAGGCAGTACCGTTAAATGCCACTAGGTCCCTTCCGTGACCAAACGGCAAAAACTTTTTTTGCTGTCCACCTGGGTATACAATTGTACCCCTGGGTGGACATTCAGGACAATAGACATTAAACTATCTAAAAATATGCAATTAGAGGCTTTCTGACTAATTTTTAAAAAGTCGGGTTTGACAAAAAAAAAGTATTCAATTCTCATGGATCCGTTGTTAAAGAGCATGCTTTCATGATCAAATCACACTAATGCCAGTAAGTGGCCATGCAACTTTTGTTGTACATACAAACATCTACCCGTGTGATAATTGACGTACTGCACAAAAATACTGGTATGTTTGGAATAATAATGGATGTGTTTTTTTCTATGAATATTGCAGCAATCACTAAAGCATACTACCCTTCCCCCTAGTTTGATGGACAATGTTAGAGTGCACTTCGTGTTATAATGTTCTATATGTACATCAGCTAGGAACTTAGCTTTTGTTTGCGTATACACTGTAAATTGAATATCTGCGTAATGCAAAAACTCGTTTACCTGTACTCTGTACTTTGTACATGTATCTGTGTAACGCAAATATCTGTTCGGCTTCTGTGATTGTTGTTTAATCTTGTGTACCTCTCTCTGTGTGTACACACTGAATAGGGTGAATGCACAATTTTCCATAGCAATCCAGTTTTTTTAATGTTTATCCAGAAAGCAGTATTGCTGATAAAGCACAGACTTCAGTACAAAAAAAAAAGTCTGCTGTATTGAGAATAGCCACTGTGCATTTGTGCACTTGCTCATGGAGTATGGGGCAGGGCCAATGGGTTTGCAGTATGGGGCAGGGCCAATGGGTTTGCAGTATGGGGCGGGGCCAATGTGGTTTGCAGTATGGGGCAGGGCCAATGGGTTGCAGTATGGGGCAGGGCCAATGAGTTTGCAGTATGGGGCAGGGCCAATGGGTTTGCAGTATGGGGCGGGGCCAATGTGGTTTGCAGTATGGGGCAGGGCCAATGGGTTTGCAGTATGGGGCAGGGCCAATGAGTTTGCAGTATGGGGCAGGGCCAATGGGTTTGCAGTATGGGGCAGGGCCAATGGGTTTGCAGTATGGGGCAGGGCCAATGTGGTTTGCAGCATGGGGCAGGGCCAATGTGGTTTGCAGTATGGGGCAGGGCCAATGTGGTTTGCAGTATTGTGAATTGTGTACTGACAAGTTGTGCTACTCAGAAGGTGCATTCCATGAGAAACCTTTTTGTATGTGTGTGGCTTCTGCTATTAACCTTAGATCATCACTTGTGTGTAGGCGCATTAACCTACATGTAGGCATTGCAAATCAATTTATTCCAACAAACGAACGGACAGCCAACGCTGAAATGACAACAATCGATATAGCAATGAGGGCTACTTGTAATGTCGTGGCACGCCAGCATGCTGCTAGAGTTACGTACACTCTGGTTGGGGCATGCCATACGATTTCCAACTTTTATGTTCTCTGTCGTCAAGATCGTGAGCAATTTTTATGTACTCCTCCATCTTGATCGGGTATCTAAAAAAGAGCCGATCGTCGAATGAGCTCCAAAGCGAATTAAAAATGAAGTACATTATTTGAGATCAAAGTTTTATACACCATTGAATGCAAGGTCCATAGGTCGCAATAGAATGCCTACATGTAGCTTCTTTTTTTTTGCCTAAATGTAGGCGTTTGTTTGATCTATCATGTGTATATAACACTGATGGTGTGTTGTGATAAATTTAAAATTTACATTTCTCTGCAGAAAACGACGTCAGAGCCCCAAAGCCCCTGCATCCAAGAGGCGACAGGCGGTGCCTGAAGCTGTTGAGGAGCCATACGAGAGCAGTGCTGGGGATGAGGATGGGTCTGAGCCTGGGGACGAGACCACCACCCACTCAACTTTGTCATCTGTCAAGCAGCCCCTCCACCCCGCTGCCCCCACCAGCACCTCCCTGAGCACTGCTGCCACAGGACTCTCACCTCTGTCGGCCCTTGCCAGCGGCCTCTCTTCTGGTCCCTCTCCTCTCCAGCTCCTCAAACCTTCTCCACTGGCCCAACTTGCTGCCCTGTCTCACACACCTGACGTCTCCCCCCTTGCTGCATTGTCGAGCTCCTTGAAGCAGCAGCACTCGTCAAACCATGCGGACGAAGAAGACTATGACACATAACATTGATCTGTCTGTGGTGTGCGTGTTGTTGTGTGTGACTTGGCACAAATGTAGCCCTCCCTCCCTTTGTCACATGTCACCCTGTATATGTAGCTCTTTCCTTGTCACATGATCTTTCAACCTTACCACACATGATGCACTTATACTTTTGCTCCAAATATAACCTTTTTTTTTTGAATGACATTTTAAAAAAGTGGAAACTTCACAGTGCACAAACAAACACACATGCAACCTCTACAGCCTTGTGCTACACATCTGCATAGATGATGACAAAGTGTGTGTGGTTTTCAATGCAATGTTCTTTGCCTGACCCCTGTGCCGGCCACAGGCACATCCGGTTCTCTGCCCCTGCTGGCCTCCAGTTCGCTGCGTAGGGTCTCCAGGGACTCCATCACCTGGTTGAAGTCTGTGCTCATCTGGCTTCCTGTCTCTGTTGGCGTGTCCGAATGGGGTGAGGACTCTGAATGGGACGGAGGGTACTATGTCACCATACGTGTTGGCTTCGAGGGAAGTTTCTTAATAACCAAGTGCTACAAATGTACACCACACCTGGAACATCCTCAACGTGAGCGCTAGTAGCAGACGACTGCATTCCATCTCCTTCGTGGTCCTCAGGTGGATTAATGATGGTGAAAGCAGCAGCCTGAGGTCGGACCAGAACAGCACGTGGATGGGCCTGGGGCTGAGGGGAAAAAAACAACAACAACAAAAACATGACCCAGCCATGGTGCAACACAATACACACACAGAGGGCAAAATTTACTTCACCAAAAGCTAATTTGTTTACTAGCGTGTAACATCGTAAGAAGAAGGGCAAGGGGAGGAAAGGGGAGGAGGAGTGAGGCAGGGGTCCCACCTCCAAATGCCCTGAACTCACCACCACAACAGCTGGTGCATGTGCAGCTGCTGCTGTTGCTGCCACCTGCCTCCTCTGGGCCTGCCTCCTGTGCACATCATAGTCCTTGAGCACGTCCCTCAGCCACATCATGACGGTGCAGGTACACAGGGTGACAAAGATGCTGGTGACCACTATCACAGTCATGGCCATGGGCCACTGGTAAAGGTAGTACCTGAGCAGAGGGAGATGGCGCTTGGTAAATGTAGGTAGCATGCAGGTCCCACATGCACACATACAGGTAGTACACACACATACCACACACACACACAACATACCACACGCACACGTACCACACACATACACACAAACATGTACAGATATCTATGGCAGAAGTTGATAAATGTCACTACATGGGGCCACTCCCACTGATGTTCACACCAATAGGAGTGGACTACATGGGGCCACTCCCACTCATGTTCACACCAATAGGAGTGGACACCATGGGGCCACTCCCACTGACGATCACACCAGGACCAAGAGCAGGAGGCATAACTTACGTGAATCCACTGAAGTTAGCATCTATTGTGAGCACAGCAGAGTACACCTGGATCCTCGGGTTGAGGATGGACATGGATGCCAACACACTACCATCGCCGTACGGTTCACAGTAGCTCTCAAAGAGCACGACAGAGATGTGCTGCTTCTCCTCAGTGAAGTCAAACATGAGGGGCACAAGGTAGAAGAGGGTGCTGGCCGTCTGTAAGATGGAGGACTTGTATCGCAGCATAGCCTGCAAGGAGGTGACACGCATAAATAATGCATGTCTTCCCATTTCACAGAAAACTTTTTCTATGGTGATGTACAATGTTGTAGTGTGCATAAAAATGTGGTATATACTATACCAATAGCGATAATAGATGACATAACATGATGTAATTAAAAAAACCTCAAACATTGCAAACTATGTCACACCACCAGGGTACAAGCATAAATGCACAAATGTGCACACCTGCATAGGCATAAATGCATAAATGCGCACACCTACATGTATTAGGAAACAATGAGTTCAGAGAGGAGGAAAAAGCAATATACATGTAGGACCAAAAAGAGATTACTGGTAGTCAGTGAGGATAGTGCACATTGAACATAGGGAAAGGCTTACATGTAGTATCACTTACTGGTCGAGCAGACGAATCCAAGTACTTGTGTCCGGTGGAGTAGAAGGTTAGGTTTACCATGAACACTCCTATCTCTTCATTGACTGGACTCTCTGGTACCTCCAGATTTAGAGCGATAGTGTAGTAGTGGCCAGAGCTCAGCAGCTGTGATGGGCAGACAAAAGCCGCGCTATTCTACTAGCAACTGATAGGGCACTGCCACGCCCACACTCTGGCCAACTCTATGGCTTTTAAAAAAAGTTAACCAAACAGCTCACCTTACTTCCCCCGTACAAAGCGAAGTCCGAACGAGGGAAGGAACACTTCGGATTGCAGTCGGGACTAAATTTGTAAGTGTGCATGCATGCATGCATAGCAATATTAAAGCGTTGGTGCATATGCACGGACATTCACACGATGTGTGTGTGTGTATGTATGTGTACATGTACATGGTACGTGTGTATGCGTGTACGTGGTAAGCCTATGTGTGTGCGTGTGTGCGCGTTCAATTCACACAAACTGATTTAGGATTTCCGTAAGAACCACACTGACAGCCTTCTTAGCTCAACACACACCGCCCTCAAGGTACTCACACATAAGTCCTACTACAGCGGTGCTTACTCAAAGTAGAAATGCACAGGCCTCACGTGCAGCTTCTGGGGAACCATGATCCTTCTCATGATTGCATAAATGAAGAGCGACAAAAGTACATATCCCAGAAATATCAGCACTCCCATAAGAAGTCTAATGAAAACCTCCTTGGTGCCTTCCACAAGTGCGCCATAGAATCGTCTCAACGCTGTAAACAAACTCATCTTCTGCCGGTGGTGCGCGCTATATGAAATTTATTTATCCCCCTATAAAATATTAGACCTTTTCGGGCGATAATGTATTCATAGCTGTGGACAATACATGTGTAAACATGTCCGCCATTTTGACGGACATCACATTGCCAGTTGTCCGTCAAAATGGCGGACAAGCTATGAACACACTATCGCCCGAAGAGCTGACATGATATAGGAAAATGGGTGTATATACATGTACACGTTATGTAGGAACAGCTATTTCCCCCTTACTCGTTGTAGCGTTGCTCCACGCCGTGATTCCCGGAGGAATCATACATTCGCACCTTTGTGTTATTAATTTACTATGCGTGTCGATGTTATTGCTACTCGCGTCCCCGAGCCGAAATATGAAGGTTGGTGATGGAAATATAGTACATGTCAAAATAGGCTAGCACCTTCCATGATTTGTAATCTCCAGACTATCGGCAAGACAGCTGTGCACTTCGTGGTGATGTCCCTCTGCTTTAATGTCATTGCAATCTTATTTGGAGCACATCCACTAAGGTCTATTTCAAAACGCGAAAAAGAGCAGCGATTACATGATAAAGTCCTTCTCAATTAGCCAGTTTTGGGGGACGCTTTCATGGTCAATGCTGGTTTCTCTGCTGCTGTTGCTGCCATCAGTGTCCTTTCTGGAGTCCAGAGACTTGGAGCTTTGGCTTCGATTGCTGCTGCACAGGTTAGTCATGATAAAGTATGTTAGGCACTGTACATGTACTTGTGTGTGTGTGTGTGTACATATGTGTGTGTGTGCATGTGTACATGTGTGTGTGTGCACGTGTACATGTGTGTGTGTGTGCATATATGCACATGTCTTTGCTAAGGTGCACCAAGGCATAACTTGCCAAAAACATTATTTCAAGTATTACAAAAACTAAAAGCTCATTACCATAGCAACCAAATATGTTATTTTGTGACAGTTGCTATGGCTTGTCCAATTAAATCAATTGATTGCACAATCTTATATGACATTAATTTGAAATAGAAATTGTGTTTGTACATATTATAACAGCTCTTCACATAACAGAGGCAACAGTTATACACTCACATGGACTCAATAAATCCCAATACAGTATGAAACTCCTTTAGGAAAACAAAAAAGCTACACATTTGGCTATCTAGAAGGTCACAAGGCATGCTCTGATATTGAACATTTACAATGTAATGAAAAGTGTATATATAAACCTCATAATTAGGTAGATCTGTAATTTAAGTGTATATATGTGATGAATCCAGGCATAAGAGATCTTTTTGAACAAAAGCCTCTGTAATTCTATAGTTTAACCTGTTTACTTCAGAATAATCAAGAAAAAATTGCTTAACTTGAATTGTTTTCTGTCAACCCTACTCAAAATGCATTTAAAATCCCCTTCAATGAAAAAAAATCCCATCTGTAAATTTGTAGTCACTAAGTCCCTACACATAAATAAAGCATTGTTGCTTTTTTACTGCATTGATTTGAAAAAGTTGATTGGTCGGACAGAAAGGGCAATTTTTCAGTTAATCATTGAAGCATTTCAGTTAATTAACAGCACTCATAATGTTACCTTCAATGTGGTTGATATCATATGAAAGTCTTTCAATACATTAATTGAAACTTAGTATGCAGTTTTGGCAAGCTTGGTGCACCTTAGCATGGGCAGATCCAGGAATTATAAGGGGTGGGGGGCACTGAGAGGGGATGTGCCCCCTCCATGAAAACCGTGAAGCTTTTTTTAGTGTAGCAAAATGTACAGAAATAAAATGTGGCTCTCATTCAGCACAACATACGCATGAACATATAAGATAACTATATCATTAAATTTGACAGAAGGCACTTCCCCCCCCCCCCCCCCCCCCCCCTTTCCAGGTCTGCCACTGGCTGGGTGAATATTGGTTACCTGCACATACACCTTGATCACATGATCTCTTCCCTTGATCACATGACCTTTTCCCCTCACTGTCTCCCCTGCAGCAACCACCATTGTAAGGAACAAGCTACCATCATTACCTGGGCAACAACTCTGTTTGGGGCATGGTGTGGGGCTTTCCCTATTCTTCTGGATTGGAACCGACCCTGGCAGGTGGGTGTAAACAAATTCCAATTGTTGTGAGCCATTGTGTATCACTCTACAGAGAGATCTGTGCTGTCTAATATGTGCTATGTAATATCCTATTGGAATTAATTATGAATGGCAACTGTATTGCATATCCACATGAAGAATGGCAATCAGAGAAAGGGGAATTGGGAATGGTTTGATGGCAATGTTCTCAGAGAAAGGGGAATTGGGAATGGTTTGATGGCAATGTTCTCAGAGAAAGGGGAATTGGGAATGGTTTGATGGCAATGTTCTCAGAGAAAGGGGAATTGGGAATGGTTTGATGGCAATGTCCTCAGAGAAAGGGGAATTGGGAATGGTTTGATGGCAATGTCCTTGGTGTTCTACGGTATACTTTCTTGATAGATATAGTTGTATTTACCGAGTGTTCATGCAGGGTGCAATAGAAATTAGCTGATCAATTTGCTATAATCAGTTATTACTGGTATTGCATGTATTATCTTAATCATCAATTACAATTATTTACAATGTGTACAATCTGGGTTTGTGGGCAACTACATATCTAAAGTATTAAGTATCATCTAGTTAAAATAAATAAATCCAACTATTAAGTTTGGTTAGGGAGCAGTGCCAGCTACATTTACGGGTACATCTAACCCCGTTGAAATTATAGCTCCAACTTTTTTCATTTTGAATATGTGTCCACCTATTTTATTTTATTTTAGAGGGCAAGGGGCTGTTCAAGAAGTACCATATTTCATTTTTGTGGAAATGCCCTTAGGGACAGTTTCACAGAATAATTTAATAACCCAGGCAGGTGAAGACATGACCAAAATGTACTACCACATGATCAAATCTGTTGCACATGGTTTTTCAAGATCCTTGCGTCGTGGTAGGAAACCGCAGGCCATGACTCAAATGGAATTATGATTTGTCACTTACCTCATACCATATTAATTGTGTGCTGACTGTCGCATGGAATGGTATACCCCACACAGAGAGTAACCACTCATTATAGAAGAATTGATATTTACCAAACCAGTAGTGTGGGGTTTTGTTAAGGCAAGGAGTAAGATTACAATGATATAAGCGAATAGCTTATTTATGCAATAATGGAATGTAGTAGTTTGGTTAAGCAATGCCACTCACAGGATGAATTACAAGACCAATTAAGTTTTTTCACGCAATTAAATTCTGTGTTGTGTTTGTTTGAGATTTAGCAAAATTCCGCTCATGAAATATTGTATGGCATGTCACACTCTGGGGGGGGGGGGGGGGGGGGGGGAACGAGGGTCCAGGGTCCGACAGTGTGACAGCTTGTACAATTGAAACACTGTAATCCATGGCCAGGTGAGGGATCCAAAATAAGTAGTACTTCATGTACTTTATGAACTGCCCAACATTTAAAAAAATGCTTATTCCAAAATTAAAACCACTTAAGTATGCATAAAATGACCAAACTGGCTAAGGCGGTATTCGTTACTCCTCCGCAATAACATCTATCAAGGCTGTCTACACTGACACATAGTACTTTGCAAGTACATCTTCAAGTGCCTCATTTCAAGAAGAAAAACGGTGCTCACCAACAGCATTGGTTGCTGGCATTATGAGAATAAGTCTAGCCATTGTGCACACTGTGCTGAAAATTGCTGTAGACATTTCCTGCATTGCTTTAATGCAGAAGTACCGTTCACCCTTGTGGGCCATGTAAACTAGCTTACATATATTTTGCAGCGGTGCAGATAATAGGGAGGAATTAAGGTCATTCTCGTAAAATTCCACTACATCCTTAAGGTGCTGATTGAATGGTTCACAGTTAACTGCACTGACAATTAAGCTTTCTGGATTCTGATAAGTAGCATAGCCTGGCTGATTGACGTGATCTGAAATGCTTACAATGACCAGATATAAAACCTCAAAATAAGCTTGCGAGGGTAGTGGTCGTCATCAGTAGTGCTGTGTGATCCTTTTCCAGTACCCACTTCAAAACGCTTAGGAGCTCTTCTCTTCTGTGGCAGCACTGGAGGATTAGTGTTTGTGCACTCACAGAAGCAGTGAAGTAAAAAAAACCCATCAAAACAGTCTGTAGTGCACATGGACACAAGTGTAGTGTTCTAACAACTACACTGAGCCAAAGAAAGCCCCTTCAGCAGCAGACATTGTCTGCTTTTTGTAAAGTTCGGCTCAAGTTATCAGTTATCTTGAGGATTTATATGACAAGCTGCAGCCCAAACAGTACATTAAAAGTAGCATTTGTGCTTTCAGTTATTTGAATGCAACATAGTTTTTGACGATGCTTTCCACAGTATCTCCTCTCACTGTCCATCTGGTAGGGCACATTGCTCGAATACCTAGGCGATTTAATGTGGTGTGCGTGAAACACGCAGTATGCATGGCGCTGAAAGCGCCACATCCACAAAGTGGACTGGGGATGAGCCGGATCAATTTTAAAATTACGCCCGTTTGGTGCAATGAAGAGTGTCTGGACAGCACGAGGGGTGTAATTTGACACTGGATTTGGGTGGAAAGTTGGGTCGGCGTCCTTGCGTGCTTTGTGCCTCCAACCCTCACCTTAAATCCCTAATCTCTTCCTGTGCTTCGCATGCCTATAGCACACTCAATTATACTGGATCCAATGTGCTCCTCTGTTAGGTTCTCAACTTTGATGCAATCAAAGGCAGCTTACAAACCTGAATCTCCTACCGCCAGGTTCAATGCATGACCATAGCAGTGTGGCAATACTGCTCTCTTCTCCTTTCTGACAAGTTGGGTGGCAACACTGCAACCTACCATGTTTGGTGCACTAATAGCACTGACCATAACACTGTGCTACTGCCAAACTCATGGGTTGCAGCACATCCTTGATGGTTGAAAACAATGAACATACATCTATTGTTCTCACATTATATATATAGGTCTATTACATTTTCATGGGCTGTTAACGTGTTATCTACCCAGCGTATTGCACTCATCTGCCATGATTGTGAGGAAACCATTCTTAGCGATCTGCTGCACGATGTGCAAAGCCATTATCTCCAGAAACCCATTCTGGATTTCTCCCGAGGTGTACTTGTTTGTCTTAAATTTCTTCATCCAAGTCGGAAGAGCTGGACAACTAGAAACTGTGAAAAATTGCTGTTAGCATCATCCTTATGTCCCCTCAAAGCCAGTACCTGGCTAGCAATGTGCTCTATTTGCTTCCTTTTCTTTCTTGTGTTCTGTGCTTAGTATCTCACCCACATCATCGGTCTACAAAGGTAATTTGATACTTTCAGCAGTTTCCTTATCACAATCACTGTTGAAATGCTTCACAAACATCTTTCCAGCTCGTGTATCCTTTTGAAATGAAAGTAACCACGTTTTCTACTTGCCTTCAATTTCTTCTCTACTCCTGTCATTATGCATAAGTAATAAAACACAGCACCAGTACTGGCATCGTAGTGTAGCCAGCTGTGCTTTTCACTACACTTTGCTCTAAACGAGCATGCTGCACCCTTCGATCCAAATGGGTGTATTTCTCTGGCACCATGGACGAAGGAGGGACAGACAATAATATTGAGGAGTGGCATCCATCTATCTTGTAGATGATCTAAACGATGTAATTATCCAACATTGTTATACATTTTCATAATAAGTTAACACTTCATTCTTATGCTAAAAACTATATTAAACCATGTGCATGTATGTACATGTGTGCAATGATGTAAGAGGAAATAATTATATGAAAATGAATGAAAGGGCGGGGGGCCTGGTCATCAAACAAAAAGCCATGCCCGTATTTCATATGGATATGTGTGCATATGTATATTGTGTGTGCGCATCTACATCTTTGCAAGCTATTTGTTGTTGAATATTTCAGGTCTGGCCCATTCCTTCTTGTATTGGTGCCCTAGTGGGCAATGCAGCTGGAGGTTTGCTTGGAGCAATGCTGGTGTTTCACGCAGAGGGGACCACAACAAGCAGCAAGAGTGCTTGATAGCCCTTATGTCCTGCAATTGCATCATTCTTTTTATTATTAATGAATAAAATGAGTGACAATTGCCACTTTGTAAAGCCTTTAGCCAAGCATGCATGTGCATGGGAGGTGCTTGATTAGAACCAGGATTTGCAAGTAAGATGCATGCAGCTAAGAGGCTATGCATGCAGCTAAGAAGGTTGTGTGTATGCATGCAGCTATGAGGTATGCATGCAGCTGTAATGATGACGTAAGAACAGAGTCTTATATCTGACTGACATGGTGGTCCAGAGAGAGGTATGTCTTCACCCTCCTCAGAGCAGAAGCATTTCGCGTCCCTGGCAGCTTTTGTCTCATCTCTGGCACTGACTCTGGTTTATCGACTGAGGATGCATGTAAGTGTATACTGACTCATGCATATTACGATTTTCTAATCCAGGCAATATCCTGTTGGCACAATCACATGCATGGGGGTTGCTGTCCGCTTTCGGCCGATTCAACCGGGGGGGGGGGGGGTGCTGTCCACTTTCGGCCGATATTTCAGGCAGAAACATACTAATCTGGAATGCAAAGTACACTGCATATGTAAACAAATGACATCATGGTGCACAGGGTAGAGGCTGCCAGGCAGGCATGACACCTAATTCACTCATAACCCATTTTTAGAAGATTGCCCCACCTCCAGTTCTCTTTCATGAGCCTAGTCCACCTTTGATATGCCTGAACAACCTGTCCATCTGGTACAGCCTCATTCAGTGGATAGCAGCACCTGGCACTGTGAACTGTCCCTGCCACTCAGAGGATGGTCCCCTGCTGCTCAGAGGATGGTCCCCAGTACGGTTCTATCACACATCAGACCAGCATTTAACGTGATACTGCTTGACAGGGCAACATCAAAAGGTTGACATCCACTGAGTCCCTGAGATCCACCTGTCCCAATGATGCTTGTCAGTAACCACGGCTACATTGGCAGCCATACACAAGAGTGAACAGCATACCACCCAGACACCATAATGCACACAGCACCAGTGAAGGAGGGATGGTGCCCGCTGCTATCAGATGTTCTGGTACGTTGTGCAGGTTTCAGCAGGAGCATTAAAGCTGGTGATTATGAAGGGCACAAGTGTGTACCATCACTTACATACCTGAGAAGCAAGCAGTATCCCTGTAATTCTGTTCACCCTCTAGCAATGTACATGTACATGTAAATACATAACCACGAGTCAAATGTATACCAAGAACAGAGAAAATCTAACCCTTTTAGAAATGGTTAGATTCTCTATGACACATTCTGTCAACAACAACAACAACAATATTTCATGTAATTCGGATACTAATTCCCTTCCCCCTCCCAAAAAGATGCCAAAACGGTGGATTTTCGTAGGCTTGAAAACTGCTTCAGAAAATTCGTCACGGCTAACCTGAACCAGCAATGGATAGTACATTGTATCATAGATATTAGACTGGAAGTCTCAGTCAATGAATGTTGTTATCGTTAATTGTGAATGACGAGGTCTGTGCGTAAGTCAATTGCTTTCGAAGCACGTTTGTCACCGCTAGTATAGCTTTTAGGTGTTTATTGCATTTGATAACCTTTTAGGACATCGATTGTGAGGTTCGTTGCTATGGGTGTACAATTTTTGGGGGCATAGGGCCTAGTTTCCACGAGATGACCGCAGTGATTTCCCGTACCGCTTAAAAGCTGCTGGTTCTTCGCAGCACGTGACAGATTTTTGACGTCAGCCATCAGTTACATGTAAGATGATAAATGATCCAAAGGTATTAATTAAACATCCATATGACAGTTCAAAAAGCTACATGTACAGTAATTAACAAATTAAGTGATTTCCATAGACCTAAAGCAGGTCAGTAGGTTATACAAGTCAGAATACTAGTCCAACCGCTGACCAAATATTTTCATGAAAACTTTATCACTGTCTTCTTTATCACTGAAAACTTGTTCACTGTCTTCTTCATCACTAGTTTCATCCACAGATTCAGCATCCATCTCTTCAGCATCCACAGCTTGGACATCCTTTTCTTCATCACACACACCTGCCAATATTTGACGAGACTTTCCCCACTTTGGGATTCCTATGAGTATTGCTGCTGCTTGGTACAATACTCCAACGGTAGCTTCATTTCCATACATCACCACTGCTCCTGCTGGCTCCCAACTAGACTTGGAAAAGGACTGACACCATTTAATCATGTGATCTTTAATAATACCCGTACCAAACACATCATATGGTGCCTGTTCCTCTGGGCAATTATCACCATAGTATGTGCAACCAGTGTTAGCTCTGAATTTTCGAAATTTGTCTGAGATAAAAAACATTTCCTCATAACCGCTAAAACTGAAAGGAAACTGGATAAATATTACAGAAATATTGTACAATTGTAAACATACTTGATATATGGTTTTACTACTACTGGAATTCCAAGAGATCTGACTTCAACAACAATGTTGTAATCAGCTCCTTTCAGCATCCATGGAAGTAGCTTCTGGTCATTGAGGGTGTTAAACACATAGGAATGTTGACAGCGAAACCCAAGAATGCCACCTTTTCTCATGAAATGAGGACTGCCAAGGGCTCTTAAAATGTGTTGCTTGAAGGCTGCTAATTCTGGACTGTATATTGGTAGACCTACAATTTCTGAGCCCTCGCTATACAGGTTATAGGTCAAGGTAACACGGTGACCACTGATAACAGGAAGAATCTCATGTTCAATGTTGCTAAAGAAAGCTGCCCACTTGATTGTCTTTGCTGGATGGTCAGGTGTGGAGGACCAGTCAAATACTACTTCTTTTTCACGGTGATGAAGAACTAGACTACCACCTGTGAACTGAGTGGGTAGGCACAAAACCAAACTGCCAAACATTTCTGGAGACTTAGGAGTATCCACGTGAGGTCTGAAGTGTCCTCCAGGCCCATAGATGTTCAACTTGTAGAGCTGTGCCCTGATAGATCGCATATTGGGCACGAGCGTTTTTAATAGGAGCGGCAAAACTGACGCATTGCTGGGTTGAATATTTGTGAGAAACCTCTCCGGTTCTAATTTAAGCGCATTTCGATAAGTTGCGTCCGTCACTGTTTGACCGCCAACACCAAAACTGGCAGCAGAACTCGCCTCTATTAATCCGCTAAGCAAGGTTTCTTGGTTGTCGCTGGGGAATGTTGCTGCGTTCCACTGTCCCTTGTTGTTATACACGATGATTACAGATTCTTCTAGCTCTCCGCTGCAGCAAAACGGGCCATTGCAACCAGCCGCTAATTTCCCAAGATCATCGAGTACCTTAGATTCTGCAATTTCACTTAAGTCAGTTAAGGACATTCTTCTAGTGGAGAACACATGTGCATGTGGCGCATGCGCAAAAATATTACGTAAATTATCGTTTACGGTTGTACCATTGGCATGCAAGGCCAGGCCATAGACAAATCTATGGAGAAAGTGGGCGGTGGTACAATTCAAACTAGTCTCGTACTTAGTCGTCGTACGCGCGAGTGGACTGGGGACGAGTGAAACGTTCTGGGGTTTCCCAGCCCGACATACATGTATATCCGAATTGTACGACAAATATCTATGGTACGACTTAGTACGTCTGGCTTGCGAGACTAGATTCAAACCGAGAACGTTCTTTCCAGGACCTTGCATCATACATCTTTGAACGACGGCGGAGAGCAAGCAAAGGGGTAGAGCATACTAGGGCATTGCTGCATGAGAGAGATGCCCAGCCACACATAGCCAAACCCTCGTGCTTGCTACCCCTATGTTTGCTCTCCGCCGTCGCTCACAGCTGAAAAGAACCGTTTGCAGTGAATTTGAGTCGTACTAGCTAACTAGTAAGCAGAGATAATATTATCTCTGGTACTAAATTTAGTACATGTAGAGCCTCTACCAGTAACCATGGACACGTACTATACCCAGACCCAAATGTACGTAACGATGATATTTGTCCGACAAAGATACCATTGGCTGTGACAATATCAAACATTGGAGCAAATGAAGATGCTGTTTTTGTTTATGATAGTATATTCTGCAACTGCTCCAGCCATCCAAATTTTCCTGCACCAAATAAAGCACAACAAGCCATCAATCCATTGCACTGAGTGATTGGGGACTATTTTCAATAGCATTTACAAATGCCAAAATGTAACTAAGTGCATTGAAGACCACTATAGCTAGCTAGGCACTTTCTCAAAGTGCGGTATAGGGTTCAGTATTGTATTTGTCCTATCCAGAGTAACCAACCATACATGTTAGCTGAACTCACGTAACCTACATGCAAGAATGATAGTAATATTAATGGAAGGTGTGTTGGCACAGCTCACCAGATCAAGTTATAAGAGGGCTGCTGAACGCCAGCAGATTGACGACTCATTATCAGAAGTGCACTGTTGCACATCTTGCGGATAATACATTCAAGTTGGAAAGTCTTCATACCCATGCAGGCATTAGTGGTACCATGTTCATGAAGCAGTAGGAGAGATGTTTGATGAAAATCTGGATCATGTTATATAAAAAAAAAAAAAACTTAGCTGCTTAATATTATTAATAATGGAAGGGTGTGCTGATCTGCACACCTTAAACCTATGTCGTATTATTGCCATGGGGGATGGGCACGGATGCTTTCTCCCAGCTGGACTCATAGCATGCCACCTCTACATGCATAATTGGTTGTATCTGATAATAAAAATAATATTATACATACAAAGTTTTGCTCCAATGAATTCTTTTTTTTTTTTCCAAGTGTCCTGGACTATTAATAGGCATACTTCCCATTTTGCAGCAAAGCTTAAGAACATGATGGATCTATTAAATGGGATGAGATCAACAACAGTAAGTGCATTGTATAAACTACCTCTGGTACACAATTACCATGGATGCATGCTCCACACCAAAAGATCAGCAATAGTAGGGGGCGGGGGGGGGGGGGGGGGGGGGGGAGGGTATATTCAGAATGGTAAAAAATGGTCACACTGAATGTGAAAATAAATTTATAAGAATTTTTAACCCCTCACAACCCCCTGTACATACCCCTTAAAGTTCCTGCTTATATCGTGAATGGGATGGCATGCATAGAAACAAGGTCTAAATGGAGGAATTGCCTTGTAGGTGTAGGCTACTTCAAATCAGGTGACCTTACATGGTGCTTGGCCAAAAAAGGCTGTTGCATTTTGTGCATTATTAATTAGTGGAGCTATGCTGGCAACATCTACTACAGCAATGTATTCCTGCTTTTCAACAGCTCTACTAAACCAGTTTTTCACATTCCGTGTGACACAGTAAATATCATCAGAGTGGTACAAAAGAAAATAGAAAATCACACACACATCCTACACTTATGACTTTTATGTCATGGTGTGCTTATGAACTCAGTTGTGTCAAGTTTTCAGCCAGATTTTCATAGAAAGACTGCCCTTTTAAGAGAGGGAATGCATCAATCATGTTGCAAGTTCCCAGGCCATAGTGGACCAACATGTGGGTAGATTCTCTTATTTTGTTATGTGAGGATCTGCTTTCAAATACCTATCCAGTAAAGTAATCTTGCACAAAATTATTGTGCATGCATACTGTTTAGGTACGAAAACCTCTGCTAAATCAGGGTGTGCTTTCATTGAAAATGTAACATTGGGAGCTGCCACCTGTACGTTTCAGAGAAAAGTGCTTTGCATCATGATTAGTATTAGATATGAGTCTTATTGCTAGTTCTGTGTGTGCTGTTGCTTATGTGGGTGGGTAGTCCATTGATCTGCTTTAAAAGATATTTGCATTTGGTTCTTATGATGAATACTCCGGCCATAGCCTCTCAACAAGGGATCAAGATACACTAGAAAGAGCACCAGTACATAATCCTGATGCTAACCAAAGTGTTGGCTCAGTATATAAATTCTGAATTATCAAGAAGAGGATAAAAGCAGTGAATTACAGCTTCATCAACACAAGTTAAATGTGCAGCACATGATACAATTGATAGTACTGTTACAGGATCATTCAATGGATATTCCAAGGTAGCCAAAATGTGTAAAACCTGAATTGTGCCTCAAATTGGGGGATCTAAAGAAAAGGTCTTGCAAAATTGCAAATCTAGCCTTGGATAGAAGGAAAAACAAGGATATAGAGAAACTCGTTTACGCATGGGTGGACCATTTACAATGTATAAATGACTGCCCTAGAACGTCTATGTTTCTTTCATTACACAATCTTTTTATTATGCTCTTGCTAATGCCTAAATTAACTGATGAAAGATGTAAATGAAGGCAGTATATTACTAGTACACATATCTAATTCCCTAGTTTATCATTTACTGCTATATGGCATCATAGGTGGTGTATATACATATGTACATGAATATACACATGTTTTGTAAAACTTCAAGGGTATACTGTACAGCTAGGGGGGTTACTCTTTGTATAATACATGTTTTCCTTAGTTTCTTAATGCTCTCCATATTTTGACAGGGGTACCGGTACATACCTAACTCTAACCCCCCCCCCCCTCAGCAATAGAGCTGGACCATAAAGTGTTTCCGGGTATCTTTCAATTTACATCCTACTCACATTATTAAAGGACACTTGCCTAGCTTTGTTTCTAACTCATCTGCAATGTCATGGCATCCAACTGCAGGGGTCCTGAGAACTATTACCATGTATCTCCAGGTATATGGGAGCTTCCTACGATTCTTCCACATGCTAAAGATTTTTGAATAGTTGTTATTGATCTCAGAGTAGTTGGTGGGACAGATGGCCTCCACCTCTGCAAGGGTGAGGCCAAGTTGCTGGGCGATGTCCCTCCATTTGTGGGGTACTTGGGCAGCGACATCATTCATTAGGTCGAGCAGCAGTGGTTCAGAATCTGCCAATGTGATGATGGTGGATTATTGTGCCGGCCAAGGCCCCAGCTTGCATGGTGGTTACATACAATCATGTATATACATGTACATGTACATATAAACATGTACACATACATGTGTATGCTCATAACTGAAGCTCTATTACAGCACTGCCTGATCGCTTTGGCTCATGCACATGCACACAGATGCACACACATACACATTCTGCTAAAATAGAGATATGTGTACCTTCTATGAAGTTGGGCTTGGCCAACAGATCCTCTGCAAGGTCTATGCACCCCACTGCAGGTAGTCTCAACACCCTTATTAGGTACCCCCATGTGTATTGCTTTCTTTTTTGACGTTTCCAAGAAGCAAAGACTGTTGAGTAATAGTTAGATGTGCTCCCAATATTGGGTGAAAAGATGGAGTCCACTTCTCCCTGACTGATGCCGAGCTGAAGTGCTATGTCTTTGCATTTATGTGGGGCATGGGCAGCCACGTGATTCACAAGGTCGGACACGGAGGGTGGATCCTTCAGGTATTGCTCTGCTTCTGCTGCAAATAAATAAATAATTGAATAAGTGGGCGGAGCTATGGTTGGTGCCGCCCCCTGCTGGGGGTGTACCCTCTACGTAGGAAGCTGTAAACAAACATTTATACAGTAGAACAAGTTGTTGTTAGGACTGTTCATTTCGCACGAGCACAGTACATGTACACAAGCATATACGCGACTTTTTTTATGTACCAGGATAGAATATTCATACTGAGCCTACGGCTACGCGCGATCGTGACATAATGTAGGCCTACGACTCTAGTCTACACTGCTCGATCAGCAAATATTTCTAATGTATTATCACCTCGGCTTCACGTCCGTCACTAGTTGGGCGTAGCCTGATTTTTAGTTCCGCCAAATCGCCCAACTAGTCCGTCACCTACCTGCAGCTGCCATTTTGATGCAAGTAAATTAAGTTCATAGCCACGGTCCACGTCACAGACTTGTATGTGGGGAATAACCTTAGCAATCACGCACGAGCACATGATGTAATTAATTTTTTTTTTTAAAAGAAGTAATTATTTTTGACATTGCGACAATGTCTTTTTGTTAAATGTACTTGAGATTATACCACTACTGTGCGCGTAACGTTGTGGCCAGCTACAGAAACTATAAACGCGCACTCTGAAGCAGCAAACTTGTTTCCAGGCATGCAAGGTAAGGTCTAAAACGATGAATAATTGAAGTGGAGGGCAAGGTATACGTGAAATGGTATGGAGGTGTTGTGCTTTTGGCTGTAGAAATCGTGGTGGTCAGCGTTTGGGCATAGGTTTCTATCGGTTTCCATTCAAAAATGAAGGCAGACTACGAAGGTGGATTCAAGCAGTCCGTAGAGAGGATTGGCAGCCTTCGAAGCACTCGCGAATATGTGGCGACCATTTTGTGTCATGTTAGTTAGAAGTGTGGAAGTCACAATTGAGTGAGGGAGTCATTTGTTTTTATTGTAGGCAAGCCTGTTGACGAACCCAGTGATGTGGCTATGTCTCTTCACGATTCTCTTTCAAGGATGGTATGCAAGAGGAAGTATTTGATCAAAATGATGGCAGTGAAAGCGCGGCAGGCGAAAGCGGGGCAAAGAAGAAAAGTAGAGGTGTGCTTTATATTATCTCTGCTTCAGCTGTAGAGGGTTAGTTGCTAGTTCACGCAGGACTCGCAACAGAGACAGAAATCATCAGTATGGGAGGTATAGGGATGCAGCCCCCATGTCTGGAGTAGCCACCCCATCTGCACCAATAGCTGGATCTGCTTATGTCTTAGCAACGATGATGAGCACGTGTGCTGTCATGCTGCCCTGCTTTGCCTTTGGCTACAGCCTACAAAAGCTATAGGCCTGGCCTACATGACGGAGGACAAAGATGTCTGTTGCCGATCGATTGCTATCTACTTGCTACATGTATGGACCTAGCTTATCGATTACAGATAGGTCTGTAGACATGTATACCGTGCATTCTTTTAAAAATAAGCTTAACTTAGCAAGCTATTAGTTCAGTCGGCAACGATCAAGCCAGATGACCGTGCAATAGGCCCTAATCCACGCTTCGTGGGCCTGTTCTGCACTTTTGGTTGCCTTGGCCGAAACACACCACAAACACAGTCCTCACAGAGCCCGATTGAAACTAGTTGTAGGCTTCCAGTTCCCGGGCGATCGATAAAATAGCCAAATATATTGCCATACTCTATACGCTGCCACAACGACATAGCATCGCCGAAACGACGACCATCACCCCTCATGAAAGGTCATCGCTTGGTGTCAGCCCCACCAACTCCAGTTTTTGTTTGTAACGCTCCTTTCGCTTGAAATCTGCCGATCCATCACGATTTACCATACGTCTCAATAATGTTTTGCCCTCCATAAAAATTTCACATGACTCTCACGTGACGCGCGGGTTCTCACCGAAATCATCTACTGTATACAAATGTATTTATTTCGATTAGATTTTGTAAACAATATAAAGCCGATTCAAGGGATTACGGCTTGCAATGATATATTAGTGCACTGTCACACTATATGCAAGTCAATGAAGTTTGACAGCAATGACAAGTAAGTGATCACAAGATATGCCCGCGGCCATGCCGTATATTTTTTAAATTAAAAAAGGAATAGTCGTATAAATTTGGTACCCGGGCCCGCTGTGTCTCGCGTCATGGCAGCCTTTCGAAACGGTTATCCTGCCGAGATCTCTAAACGGTCCGGTGAGTTTTTTTTTGTGTCCGCATGTGCGCAAAACGTATTAGTTACATTTAGGCCTATGTATGTACAATAATAGCCTATGGTTCACTATTGCGCCTCCACTCATGATCAAAAAGTGGTTCGCGCGTACCGAACCGAACAGCTTTTGTGGCACAACTTGTTCTCCCGTGTTCTACGTACTAGGTCCAGCCTGATATAGTACTACATACTCACAACGTTGTTCTTACATTGGGCGTGGCTTTGTCGCTTATTGTACAGCAAATAAACAAACATTGGGTTCACCCTCATTTCCTGGCCTCACAGACAGTCGCACCACTATTTTAATTTTCAATTGACCTTTTCATTTAAAATGGTCAATTAGAGACATAATTAGTCCAATGTGATTTAATGCATAATTGTTACTCTTCCATCTACGTATAAATATTTGTACTCGTCAATAGCAGTAACTAAGAATACATGGACATATGGCACCCCCCCCCCCCCCCCCCCACTCTTGTAGTGAGCCCTTGGTACCTACATACCTATACTTATAGTGGAACCAATGGAGCATTTAAGTGTTTCAATGGAGCTCTGGTGCCTCAGAGTTGTGGATGACTATTAAAGTACAAGTTTATGATTTGGAGGTGCTGACTTGGGGGGGGGGGGGGGGGATGCAGGGGAGGAGTATGTAGGTACACATCTGGTACCCAAAGGGTTAAACCAAGTTTTCTGGAATTTTGCAATGCTTGCATTCCTGCCCTAAAGTTTGTGTACTGCCTTCCTGTAGAAGTTGATACTGGACATTTGTAGGGGTGGTATTGTTCAATGTGTGTGGTTAAGGTAAACAGTGCAGCAAAGTTATTCACGAGGTTGGTTCATCTATGAGGTTGGTTCATCCACTGCTGAATTGCCTTAAAAATTCCAACTTATCCAGTGGCAATGGGACACACTCAGCATCACTTTTTCTTTTGCATGCATAGGAGATGTTAGAAACACAGCACACACTAGTAAAAATATTAATATTTACCTTGCAAACATGTGATTGATTTATTTTTCTATAGTGTCACATGAGTTGCATCCATAACTTGCTTCACACGTTTTTGAACTAAATTTCACAATTAAAAAAATGTACTGTTGTCTCTTTATTATATTTAGGTGGGCAACATCCAATATATGTACATTTGGATAACATGGAGGAACCTAGTCGATGGTTGAGGCATCTCCTGCTACCATCAGGCAGGTCATCTGAGGATGTTTTCTCAAAAGTTATCGATGCATTTAAAGTATGTAAAGAAAAGGTATGTTGCAGGCATCTTTGGCAGGTAATGGATATGCATGTACATGGATGTGATTTAATTGAGTGCCAGTGGTAGTACTACTGGCTTCTAGGCTAATTTACTACTTACATGTATATGTTCCACTAAGTGCATTTCATAATGGTGTAAATGCATACCACTGTACCTTACAGGCATGCTTAATGCCATATATGTACAAGTATTAAAAAAAACTGATGTGTGGAAGAAATTTTTCTGGGTACAATATAGAGCAACATAAAAATTATTGCATGAATGTACATGTAGTGCAACTGACAATGGTTCTGGACGCCAGGTCACAGAGGCATGAAACTTTCTAGATAAATGTCCAATGACATCACCCATTTTGATGCTATCGTGTCTGTTGTCAGGTTTACCTACACAGTAAAGACTATCCTGCAGCTGCTTTGCATGTGTCCTGATAAACACAATATTATAGTAATAGTACACACATACTTTTCAGTTCTATCCATGTATCATATTGTACACATAGGTAACTGATGATTGGCTGTGTGCACTCAAAACTTCGGTGCCTATTTGTGCCATGAAACCCGCATAGATTTGCAGTAATTGCACATATTGGGATGGTGAACATTTGCATGGCCGGAAGGTTTTAAAACCAGCTTTTGTTCAAATAAAATGTTTTACTGGCATCTCTACTCATGCTATAGAGTACATGTACATATGTTTGCATGTATGACTAGGTTAATAGAAGACTGGCCTAACTAGTAGGGTAGATATTTATATTTGTGTTATGTAGTATTTTAATGGCATTTATTGTTATTGTGACAAAGGGCATCTACAATGTTGATGCAATGAATGCTGTGTTAAAAGAATTGGTGGCTCAGGTGAAGTCCTCACCAGAATTGTATGAAAGGGACTATCCGATCTACATCACAATCAGTTTCCTGCTGTCTTGGTGAGTGAATTCAATGGGTCTTACGTGAAACAGTAAGCATACTAATCAATACATATATTTCTCTTGTGTAAGTTTCCTGAGGCAGTTTGTACTCTTTGCATGCACCCTTGGTGGCAGTCGTTCCTTGTCTTGCCAGGCGGGTGGCAGGCAGCACAATGGCTCCAAGCTAAATGGTTTATAGCTCAGAGTAAAGAAATAAATAAACATTGATTTAAATCTGTTAAACTAATTAGTGATTGATTTGTTTTGGGTTATTTATACAATGCAATTACATGAAACATGATTGGTCCAAGTTTGCTATTTAAATCAGGTTTCTATTTCTTGCTGTTTTTGAAATGAGTTAAAAAACCATTCCAGACATCCAAAAGTTGAATATCAGGCTCCCAAGGCAAACAAAAACAGGGTGTTTCACAATCAAGAAATTAATGGTCATTTAAAACAAAAAAATTGGGACTTCTGTTAATTGCATGTTATGAACTGCATGCTGTTGCTGTTTGTAATGTTTGCTATCTTCTATGCACAGTACACATGAATACATGAGCCAGTGTGATGAAGCTGATAACTTCGTGGGCACATGCATCCGCAATTTGGAATGTATGGCACTTGAAAGAATAGCATCCTCAATTAAAGTGTTTCTGGCAATGTAAGGGTAACGAACTGGTAACTAGTGTATGTATGTACGCGTGATTTTAGTTGATTACTATCCTTTCTACAGGCCATATGTTGTAACATACTATGAGCTGCTGCGAAGTGCATTCTTACATTTTGCCACACAGGCTTCTAAGAATTCAAGGTTTGCGTTACTGATTGAGATATACATCAGCATAACTGAATTTAATGCATTTGTTTTAAGGCTGCATTGTAGTATTATGATACAGTAAAGGACTAAATAATGGATAATTTCATTTACATGTACCTTGTATCATGAGGCTATCATATTTACATCATATTCGCAATGTTTTTTTTTTTTAAAAATCATTTTCATACTCATTTACTAAAACTGTACCTATTTTTGCATGCTTGCATGATGCACACATTAATCTGCAAGCCCTCATAACCTTTTATTTGTTTGCTCATTCAAGTACATTGCTTTGAGATGAGAAGCTGTTGTATTCCCATTTAGGTTTTATTTTACAAGGCTAGCATAATCTACACATACAAAATTTATACATGTACATTGAAAACCATTGTAGAGCTGCAAATAATATAATAAATCTCTACCAATTGCTGGCTATAATATCCAACACACTACATATAATTTATGCTGCAGATATTCTAATCTGTTTCCATCTCATCTATGCGTCAATAAAAATTTACACTACAATCGTACTATGCTATAGCTGTGTTACGTTACAATCAGAATGCATTACGTTCATTGTGTAAATGGAAAATGCCACATACATGTACATAAATTTACATGCATGTTACCCACGTACAAATTTGATGAAAACGTCCTATCGCGTAAATATAATGTTATAAAATTCCCTTGCATTTGAATCACTATAACTTCAGAATGGTTATGACTATTGACTTACTATTTTTATCACTCCATACTGCACTATTTCACTTATTATGGGATCTTATACGTCCAATATCTCACCGGGTTTAAATCCTCCATAACGTTCGGCAGGAGTAATCAAATCGCTTCAAATTCGGTTTATAAGTAGAGAGATCCTTTACCTATCGGGTTGTTCTATAAATTTTGTAATTAGTATTCATCTGTTACGGAGATACAGTTGAACAAAGTACGTGCACGTTTTTGCACTTGATTCGCACCAATCATATGGGCAAATTGCGTCCCGCTCAATGTGGGGAGGCAATGATTATATCATTAGTGCAAGTGAAGCAGGAATACGTGCACGTATTTTGTTCAAGCTACATGTCCATCAACGAGTTTATGTAGCTTAGTAATTTGGACTATAGAATGGTGTACAAAAGTAACAAAACACGAATATTCATTTCACAGTAAACCAATTACAATTTCCAACACATATTCCAAGCTGACATTACATTTGATTTCAAAATTACTGCTAGGGTGTTTATTCAAACAGCAATGATGATTGTATACACACCTAGAAATGTGCAATGGACCATATTAGCATCCATACCGTACTTATTAGGCCTGGTTATATCTAAGATCGTTGATTTTATATTTTGAAATCTTTTGTCTCACAGGTCAGAAGCAGTTGTTGTTAGTGTGGAGAGTTCTGCCAGATTTACGAAACACACTGAAGCCACTAGGGTTCTGCCGTCTGATTTTATGCATCACTGTATCATTTGGGGTAAGCTACAATGTACAATAGAGGGCCGTGTTGGTATACATGTACATTTATGTGCCGCCTTTAATAAATTTGCAGTTTCCTTGGCACTCAAATGCCATTCAAAGCTCACAGCTAACGATAGTAGTTTTACCCTCAGCATGTGGAATGAGTGCTTTATCAAGGTAGGTTATCAATGCTGATTGGAGGAACATTTAGTTATTATTCTCTGTCCCCCTATGCAGCATTACTCAAAGATAGTTTTCGATAAGGAAACAGTTGATGGAATTAGAGCTGCTTTGAAATTTTACTTTAGCCTTGAATTGCCACAACACTGTCAGATTCCTGGGGACCAGTTTATATTCCTGGCTGAAAAGGGTGACATAATGCGACCTTTTGTCCATATGAGGTTAGCGACATGTACAAGAAATGGTAGAGAAATGTGCATTATGGGTGCAAAGTATAGACTAATTTTATTGTAATTGCAAAGCTGAGCTCTGAGTTTTGCACTTTGTTCCTGCTGCACAAACCATATGAATTAGTATTACATCAATGATGATTAGGTGGGACAAGGATATATATACCAATATTGTAGCGTGGGTGTTTGCTGGAAGAAATCATGTGTATAACATATTTAACACTGGTTCCGTGAAATTAGACGACCTTTTTCGTCGAACCATACTTTCTAAAAATTAGTCTCAAGGCCTCCAATTGTCTGAAAAAGCATATTTTTAGATAGTTTAACTATCACCTAGCCATTTGGCGTTGTCATCTGTCTTATATCTATCGTGGACACTTACTTGTATGCTTTCAAAGTGATGCGGTTTTATGTTTTTCGGTCAATTAAGAGCCGCTATGGATACAATTTTAAACGTCATTTGGTACTACTAGGAGGCCACAATAGATATCGTTTTGGCAGTTAGCTTAGATCTTGTACAAAACTCACTTACAGTTGTTTACCTCGTTCGAGGGCTTACGTAGATCAATGTAGTTCATAAATGTCTGGGTACGAGAAATCAATAACCGGACGAAAAGCCTATGTATTTTAGCTCACGTGCACATATTTATGATAAATAGTACCCACGTGATGCCTAATTATAAGTGTATGGGCCTGGGCACGACCAAATTTGGGTCTGGTGTCGAGATCCAAACTAGTTCTGTGACCCACGTGATGCCTACTGATTAGGAGTTTGGGCCTGTGCACGACCAATATTTGGGTCTGGAGTTGAGATCCAAAGAAGTTCAGTGTCTGTTTCAACGCTAGCAAGATGGGTTACTGCCAGAATTGTTTGAAGCGCTACCTATCCTATCCAGTTGAGCACTTAGATACTGTTTTTAGACTCAGAAACCTTGTCAGAAAAAAGTGTCCCGTTTCCGGTAAGGTCTTTACCCTCTCGACTGTAAACAAACGTAGGTCCTCAGCAGAAGTAGTTACAAGGCTGGCAGTAACTCCAAACATCGTCTAAGGAGTTGAACTACTTCGTACACTGGTATTAGTGACAATTGGTACCGTTGCGACTAATTTTCCAAAAAGTGAGTTCGACAAAATAGGCCAAAAAAGTCGTCTAATTTCACGGAACCGGTGTTAAATTGCATTCAGGGAGTTGTTGGGGGGGGGGGGGGGGGGGGGAAGAAACTTACAACTGATATTTACTCATCCTATACAGAAACTACCTTGATAGTCTTTTGCAATGGGACTTATTAACACCAACGCACATGGTGGCTCTTTATGGCACATATGAGAAATGGTTGCAAAACCGTGCTGTACGCAGTAGTCTGGAAAAGAATACACGTACCTTTGAAGAGGTGATATTCATTTATGATATTGCTCTTCAATGTATCACATGCCAAAATTTATTTTAGGGTCTTGCACTGGTAGAATTGATAGGTACATTCTATGTTCAGAAGCATCCAGCAGATGCATCACATCTTACAACAATTCAAAAGTGGTTGAACATTTTTCTTCCGCTGATCGATGTGACCAGACGTGATGCAGTTGATTCTTTCAAACTCTTATTTTGTGGCAAGTACAAAGTACCCTTGCAACATAGAGATTATTTAAGCTGTCAGGTAATTGTGTACTTTTTGTGCATAAATTAAATTATCATGGCTTTCATTTGTGCAGATTGTTGCAATGGTTAGAAAGCACTTTAAGGATCTTTCTGCTGACCGCCTATTGCATCTATATACATCATTAAACATATGGCCACAACAGGTGAATACATCTTTATTATGTGCATTGTTTAGTGATACTTGTGTGATCATAATTAATGGTGACTGTTATATTACATTGGCCAGGTGTCCTTAGAAAAAAAATGATATTAGGTACATGTATTAGGGCACATGTACATGTTTTATTACACAAGAAAATTCACTGAGAAAGTTAGTGGATTTGAAGGCAATAGTGATATAAAAAGGAAGGGAAGGAGGGTCCATTAAGAAGGAAAAAGCATGCAAAACAGTAAGTGTACTGATTACATTTTCTCTTCTCATTATACCTTTGTCTTGCTTTCAGTTGACTTCACAATTAATCCTACACCTGTATATACCACCAACTTTTTCTCATTGAGAACGTTTTTATTTCATCGATTTTAGTTCATACAATAGTCATGCGAGTTGGTTGCTAACAGACCCAGAAAAAGCATCGTAGGCCACAAGAATTATTGTATATGGATGGTTTTTTTTTGAAAAATATGAAAAACCCCTGTCCTTACAACTCCTTAGTTCGTTATAAAGAGAGTAGAATTGAGTCCAAGCACAATCAACACCCCCCTCCCAACAAATATTACTAGCACATGTACACAATCACTTCATATACATGTATATATCAACACAAGAACTATTTATACAAATATTCTCGAGGTGTGCTCCCCTCTCAAAAAAAGAATACATGTAAATCCTGCATTCTGACATAATCTATCTGGAGGCCACCTGTTGCAAATTGAAGGCTGCTCAATTTCATAAGTGTCTTGTGAAGTGTTGTCATCATGACATCAACCAGTTCTGGTTAGACACTTCATTCTTTGTGGTTGTGTGTGACCTTCAACCATTGAGGGAGTAATCTGTTAAAGCAGAAAAATTCAATACTTGGTGGCGAATGCTTGGAAGCTACCTGACGTGTTTCACTTAACCCTCATGTTTGAGTAGGCTTTTTTTCAACTTTCAATGCTATTTGAGACAAAAATCAAGATCCTCAGTATTCTTCATCTTTTCACTGGGCTCACTCATCAGGCTTTAACTATAATTTACTCAAACCAGTATGCACATACTACAAAAGTATGATTTTTATCATTTCGGCATGTTTTTATTTGTATCTCAACAGAAAGGCTCCTAATCATATATTTTATACAGAACATTTTGTGTTAAACCGTCTGTGGAAAGGAGCTCAGTATGTGGGTACAACTGCTTAGTGAACAGGCCATGGACCCATTGTTTTTTGGACGCAACAAAGTCCATTTTTGCTTTAAAATGTTCAGCACAAATTATTGTGTGGAATGCATACTATCAAAGGTTACACATAATCGAAGAAGTCTGGAAAAACGTTTTGCTTTTGTGTTAGTTTCGTATATTATACTGCCATGAATTAATGTATGTTTTGGTAACTCTTGTGCACGTTCAATGCAAGCTAGAAAATATTTTGGCCCATTTTTGTTGTAAGGAGCACACATGTAAATAGATTCGATTCTATGTAAGGTTTCAGTTTTGTTTACACCAAGTGTCACATGCCGAAATGCAGATCATTTCTATGTGTTTCAAATATTATTCTACCTATGGTTAAAGTGAACGAACAACTTGTGTTTTGCTGTTCTTCATGTGTTGGATGTGTTACATAACTTCAGATGATCATTGAGAAATTTATACCGTCCACTCCGTGACTACTGAATCTTTCTAGGTTGTTGTCTCTAAACCACTGAGTTCAATAACCAGACTAGCTCTACTTTTTTAAAAATCCCTCAACATGTAGGCTCACACCTTTTGAGGGTTTTCCATTTCTCTGACTCTCAGGAGTGGATGGGCAGAAACAAGCAATGCGACCAACCTGTCCATACTTCCAGCAGTTTAGAAGCTGCATGCCTTCTCAATTCTATCAGCCATTGAATCCAATGCATGAATGGCGAGGTTTATTCCTTCACAATTGGAGACTTGCACATCGCTAACCACCTATGACTCTATCTGAAGCGTGGCACTGACTGCTTTGTCCAGTATTTTTGGGTGCTTCTGTTTTCCTGAATGCCACTTATCTGTATCAAAAAGATTCATCATTATCTGTTTCTTAGCCTTTTCTTCCAAAGCACTGTTAAACTATCAGCGAGGTCTGCCCATGCTTTATTCTTTTTTCTTTTTCTTATGTGTTTGGAGCTGCACTTGGTACTGGTCTTTTCTGCAAGGTGGTTCAAACTTTTCTTTCAGGGCACTCTTAATAGAGTAATACATATAGGTACTGGAGATGTCTTCAGGAAATCTTTGAAAGGCAATCTGAGCATAGCCGACCAACCAAACTTTAATCATAAAAGTTTGGCATCAAACTGCTACTGCAAATTTCTGAATATCCATCTCCACTGAAGATCTCAGGCATGACTAGAGGATGAGTTGCCATCCTGCCATAAGAGGTCAAACCAACCGAAGAATATTACTAGCACATCAACACAATAACATTCATGTATGATTAACCTAAGACTATCTATACAAATACTATTAATACCACGTCCGCGAGTAAAGTGGGTAAATTTAAGCCGTTTTTGGGGGAAGTAAAAAAAACTAAAAGGTCCGCTGATGGGTATTTTTGTTTTTAAATACAGTAATGTGAAAGTACGACTCTTGAGACAACATTGGATGCATTTTGTGAGAGGTCATTCAGCTTGCTGGATGCTACACATGCGGCGATATAAAAGGGGTCCATTCCAATGAAACCTTAATTCATCATCGTAGAAAAATGGCAATAATCACATTGTATAAGCCAAGTTGAACTTTTACACATTTCAATCGATTTTCAGTCATAAGCGATGTATTTTTCTTTACTGTGTGCATGTGTTCTATCGTGTCTAAATAACTCTATACATTTCCGCATGCGTTTAAACTTGGATGCTTTTCACGATGTTTTGCGAGTCTGCATGCACATGTAATTTTAATTATTAGGGAAACCAAGAGCTGCATTGATGTAGATGGCTCATGTATGCTTATCAATTTTCAGTCAAGAAGGGAAGGGGTGCAAAATGATAAAATGATACGTGTAGTACCGCAATATGCCTATTTAAAGTGTGTGCATCTAAACTGCGATAGTTGCAGCTCTTATAAATTATAATGCAAACATAGTGTAAAAGGTTACTCTACTTATTTTACAACCAGTACCTGTGATTTTATTGCTAGCGGATCTTTTAGGTTTTTAGTTTCCCCTAAATTTGTACCCACTTAACTCGCGGACGCGGTATTAATTAGCACTAGAGATATCACGATGCATGATAATTAAAATCAATATCACCCATGGCATACCTCTTACCATGAATGAATTAGATCTTGTATATGCTATGCTTGCCTGAGTAGTACATGTGATTTAGTGATAATTGCATCCTGTTCCAATCCACACAGAAATGCACATAACTTGATAAGGATAAGGATTACAAGCCATAGGAAAAGGCTTCAATATCACATCACTTTAGAGATAAGGAAACATGCTAAATTGATTTGAATATGTTTCATATGCTCCAAATTAGATTGTGAGGAGAAAAATTCTACATTGGATGAAATTGAGTTTGAATATTTCAATTAAAAATCACACCACTTGTTTCCAATAGTTTGAAAATATGTGGATGTATGATTTTCTGTATCTAAATATTGATAACAAAATTATGTTCATGGACCACCATTGTGCTATGCCATTAATAGGTATTCTCTTTCTTGATGCTGTCCAGACCTTTAGTTAATCAGCATGATTAGGATATTTTTCAGAGACCTGGCTACAACCTAAATATACTGAACAGAAATAATGATAGCGTATACATGTTTATTATCTTCTGTCTATATAAATATACATTGTAGTTCCTCTGTGACTACCTGATCCAGTGCAAGATCACTCATGTGGTTATCAGTGATAATACATGGCAATTATTATTTCAAGAAGTTGTTTCTAGGTATGATTATGAATAATTTATGTAGCAATAACTTAGAGTGTTGTTCTTCTTTTCCAGCAAATGTTCACAAGAATGTATTCTAACTTTAATAAAGTCCATCTGCTCTCAGTATAAAGATGTCGAGTTGATATGTGAAATGCTTAAAATTAATGTAACCAGCCTTTTTGAAGCAGGTGACCTCAAGATCAGGAAAGAATTTATCGATTTTTTCAAGAAATATATTCGAAGCCATGTGCAGAGTTTGCTAAAAGATTTGCCAGTCATTTTAGTAAGTGTTTAACTCAAATATTTCCTGTGCGTTTATCTGTAAGTTTCAGGATGCTATTCCAAGTCACATAACTATATTTCATAAATTGGTTCTGGATATTATCTATGAGGTACGTAAACAGATACATGTAGACTTAGTTTTAACCTTTTCTTTTTTGATAAAAGATGGTGTACAGTGAGTTGGATAAGTCAATTGGACAAAAAGATTCTTCCACTCTTCAAATAATTAAAACAAAGATAATGAATTCATCACTCTGTCCATGCCGAGATCTGTGCTGGAAGATAATGACAGCATACTGTGAAACAATTCATTTTTCAAGCACCAACTTGCTATGGATGCAAAAGCATCTTGTAATAATAGAAAGTGTTGGAGAAATATGTCACAAAATCGGCAGAAAGCATCAAACTAATGCAGATGTGTCAAAATGCTTTGATTTTCTTCGAAAAGTTCATGCTGTGCTTGGTACATGGCGCACTAACCTGGAGAGAAAACAGATCACTTATGATGACTTGCTTCAGTATGCCAACTGCTATAGCAGCCTTATCAGTGTGGTTAATGCACTGCATTCAGAATCAGAGCTGTTACTGGAGCTTGAAACACTGCAAACTATGCTAAATGAATTCATGAGGCAGTATGAGCAGCTAAATATCCTGCTTATTAGATATGTTCCTGGGTATCCAGAATGGTGCACATTGTCATCTTTGCTAGCAACGTATGGCATAAGCTTCTCTCCAGACATTCAAAGCTCTATTTCAAGGAATGTGCTATATCCTGGGAGAAATGCAACTTCAAAATTACAATGTAATTTTACGCCTAACTACACTGGTCAATTTACACTCAAAATGGAAGATCCACTGTGTATAATAAAGGAAATGGTATTACAAGACCTCATCAGTCTTAATGCGAGCATTATTGCCTTTCTTTGCCCAATTTCTGCCCATATGGACATTCTGGTATTTTTTCAACTACAGACTTGCAAGCTTTTCAGCAACTACCTTCGTGTTCAATTGCAAAGATTAGAACGAAGTGAAACTGTTAGACGAAGTGAATCTGTTAAGGTTTCTTTTTTGCTTCCCTTTTCACCTGGCAGTGGTACAGAATGCTTTGGATTAGGATGTTTACAACAAGCTGTTGCCAAGACAAAAACAATGTTATATCAGTTACTGGATGGAACAGCAAAATATTCAGACATGACATGTGATTTCTCATTTGATTTGACACAGATGGATGTGGTAAACGAAGTGAATGTTCTAAGTAGGTTTTTTTCTCTTTATGAACCACAAAGGAGCCAGGAAGGCCTCTTGTGCATTAGTGATATCCTTCAGCTTTTGAAAGCATCTGTTTCAGTCCAAACAATTCGTGATGTATGTATGCAGTATCAACTTACAGGCTGCCTTACTGACCCTCAACTAGATAAACTTATCACTGTAGCCGATAGTTTAAGTCAGAATGACAAGAAAGCTGATCTGACACCTGCAATTGCTGCCCAAGAGCTCCAAAAGTTGTGCTCCATCCTTTGCCTTTCACCAAAAAGTGATTTCAGTTGCTTCAAACTTTTTTCAGCAGCAACCAATAGTGCTGAATTCCATAAGTTTATTATTGAAAAGAAATTTGTTGGTCCAAAGGGTCGCCAAGCATTTCAGCAGCAGTACCAGTTGGTGACAGCACAGCTGCAGCATGAGCAGTACAATGATACAATTCTTAATCACCTCTACGCAGCATATGAACTCATTGTGCTATTTACAGACCCAAATCAATCATTGCATGATATGATGTCAGCAATTGCAACAATCAATGACATTTGTGCTGGCCTGAAGCACCTAGAAACAGTGAATGCAAATATTTCTCAGATATACTTGTGGTTTTCAAGCACAGAGGTTAGTGGTAGTTTGTGCATGTGGTTAGATGTGGTGTATGACGCTTACATAGTGTATTACTGTTACTGAATTTGATTTGTTGTCTTGGTTCAGGAGGATAGCATGCAAGTTTTAGAGACCATAGTAGCTACTGGGTGCTACGAATGCCATCTGGACTCTCAGACACCTGAAGTTCACTTATGTTTCAAATATGCTCAAGCAAGTCAACATTCATCAGATGAAAATGTTCCATTAGCTGTTAAATGGAACATGCAAGAAGTAAATGAGTTCATTGGGAAACTCGGTTTTACTGACTCATTGCGAGATGTCAAGTGCCGTATAAAACATTTCTATCACATACATGAGGTATGTAGTGTACATACATATCTTATTTTCAATTGATATCCACAGATTGCACGTATAGTGGCAAACTTATATTTTGAATTAAAGAGCTTTGGTCACCCTGATTTTGTCAGTGTGCAATGCACACAGTTTCTTCAGTGCTCGGCAAATGAAAAGGATGCTGATGGCATGGTTAGTGTGAGAGAAAAAAACGATTGTAACTGTGTATCATGTTTTCAAACCAAATATACATTTAGGTTGAAGACTTAAGATTCAAAGCACAAAACTGGTCTAAACGGATAACCATTTTACATTCTCAGCACAAATGGTTGCTGTTTTTCCCCATTCCAAAGATTCTCAGATTATACAATTTGATTAAAACCACACCTCCAGACATTACCAGAATTGTACAAGAGGTTAGCATTCTTACCTCCAATACTTTAACACAACAAGTCGAACTCAGCAGCAGAGTGCAGGTAAGTGGCATTCTCATCAAAGGTTCATGGATTTAATATTTGTTTGAATTCTTGTATTAGCCAGCAGCATCAGCTGCTTCTCTTGCAGTTGATTCTGACCCAATTGAGACTGTTGGGGAGTTTCTGGATATTGTGTTTAACTCTCATGCATTACCTATTCCTCGAGTACAAACACTGCCAACATATGACCATTCCCAAATTATTCTTCATAGACTGCATGGTTGTAGTAATGCAGAGTTGATACAGTTAATAGTCACAATATATGATGGAATCCCAGAACCATTTGAAGTGTTTTATTGCCACACTTCACCAACTGAAGAGGAACTACATTTTTTCATTGAGAGAACACAAAGGTTTTCACGCCACTACATAATGATTGAAGTGAATAAGTTGCCTTTCCACCTCCAAGAGGTAGACAGTAGTGTGGTATCACTGGTGTACATACATGTTGTCACTGTTGTGCCATCTCTGTAGTACCTTCTTCACATCGGTGGCCAACTCAAGTCCTTGCAGCAAGGGTCATGCATTCATCTTGTCGAAAGTGCTCCATCAATGTTAGGAGAAATCCCTGGAGTGTTAGTAAAAGATGGAGAGGTGAATACATGTGACAAAGTTTAGCATCTGATATGTTTTTAATTTGAGCTACATGTATGCATTGTACAGTAAACATACTGAGTTTTAAATCATAAGTTCAACCTGTCCAGATTGGTGTATTTATTTATTTTAAACCATTTGCATGCTCTAATGTAGTCTTGCATGTCAGCATTCAATATCATTTCAATGACAATACAGTTATTCTGCAATCATTCTATAGGAGTGCTAACTATTGCTTGTGCCAATCAGTGTATTACTGGATGCAAATTAGCATTTTTACTGTCACTAGGCTGCTTCTAATTGGTACGGTCTTGTTTCATCTAAATTAAGATTTTGAAGAATTGGATAAATTTTTTGTGTTTACAAAAAAATGCATGTTTATTTGCATGCATATTCAGTTTCTATTTTGGAATTGTGGTTACAAATTTACAGCACTAGGGATTGAGGTTTTCATGTGCATCTATCACTCACATAACTGGTTCTTAGCCAATAGTATTTCATCATACAATATCATTTCAATAAAAACACAAATAAATGTTTTATTCTGCAATAATAATCTCCTATCATTCTATAGGGGTGCTAACTAGCATTTTTGTGACAATAGGCTACTTCTAATTGATATGGTAAATTAAGATTTTGAATTTTAATTTTATTGATTATGGTTATAGCACTTTGTCATTTTTATTTTCTAGCCATGCCCCCCTTTATTTCATTTTAGTTGCATGTATGTATGATTCGTAATAACAATGCACAGGATATACATTAGTCTAAAGTAAAAGGGTGCCTTTGCCATCCAAATTTGTTTTTCTTACATGGTTATACATATATATTAGAACCATTGTAACAGTAGTGATTGTTAGGCAAGAAGCTTCAACAATGGTGACAGTGACCCCATAACTAGAGTTAAGCTGCATATCCACAAATCCATGACACTGCTCAAACATATTTCGTTACCCATATTACCCACAACACATCATCCCTAAATGTATATTCACTGATAAATGATCTCTTCGTTGCTTTATAAACAAAAGACAATTTCCTTAGTGATGTTGCAGCAATCGTATGTGTATCAATTCTATAAATTGATACATCAATGTGTTCCAGGGTCTCAAACCTATGAAAGATGTTAAATCCATCTGCTGGGAATTTGCTGCACCACCAGAGGACCTTGGATGCGTCCAGCTGGTATATGGTAATGCTGGTAAGTGCTCCACATATAGCATCTATTTACGTAGTGAAATGGCTTACTGCTTATGCAGGGAATGGGAAGACTTACTGCATCATGAAACAGCTCTTGAAGTACAAAAAATATGCAGTAATTGCAATCAATGAAGCATTTACTCCACTCCTTGCTATCAACAAATTGCGTGCACTTCAACCCTCTGCACAGAACTGCTGTGTATATTTTAATGTAACACTGCTTCCACAAGTAAGGATTACACAAACTTATAGTGTGTAAATAATTTTAAGCAACGATTTATACATGAATATAGATGTCAGAAAACAACAAAAATTCTACAGCGTACACCTCATTGATGAAAGTCATTTCTTGGTTTTTCTTTGATTTGCTGATTCTGGGATATGTTGAAGATCGTAAATCAGGCTTGTCATTCCGGATGCCAAGAGGATTAACATGGCTAGTGTATATAGAAGTTCCATTTTATGTGTCACCAGAGGAATCACAGTGCTGGTTCAAAAAAGAGATCCCAACTTTGGAACTTTTAGGATCTCTATTTACAAGACATGAGCAAGCGGAGTATTGTGTGAAGAAGAGTGTACAAACGGTGTGCAAATATTTGAATGCATTAAAAAGTGGCGATATTGATAAGAGATCTTGCAAAGGTAAACGTGTAACTAAAATTACAGCACTAAGTAACACATGATATTTAAATACTGGTTACTCAAAATATATAAGATTTTAACTACAGGCACAACTAATGCTCTCATTGGATCAAAACCATAAATATTGTGATATAATGATTTGTATTGTACAGAGAATTGAGAGTTACAATTACTGGTACAGTGGAAATCATTTCTTGCATGTGTTGAATGTTTTTTTTCTTTTAACACTAACGGATTCTCTAAAAGCACATCAAACATTTTTAAACGAGCACTGGAATTAAGGACATTCACATGGCTAACAGGTCTGTTGATTTTCATTTTTTCAGTGCCCAGTCAAAAAAGAATGAATTTGTAGATCTCTCAACTCTGAGGCAGCAGATCAATACAAAAATTGCATAATTAAGAAAGACAAAACTGCTCAATGTTTGTTCTAGTTGTATTTCAAACCCTGGAATTGATGTGAGGCAAGTTTGTCAAGGCCAAAACGTTATAGCATGCAGTAAACTTATATTGAAGAAGGGAACGGTTTTAGTCGCAAAAATTGTTCTTTTAAGAAGAAAGTCAGCAAGCAAATAAAGTGGCAAATTGTGTTTGGGCATTGTTGAAATGATAAAAGGCTCTAAGAGGTAATCCCAAAGCTGCCGCTGTGTCAGTCAGTGAAGTGCGTTCCTCAAAGAGAAAAAGACGAATACTTGTATTACAGAGAATGCAGCAGAGTTCTGCAAAAACATTTTTTGGGCATCACAGGGGGACATTCTGTTGGATGAATGCAAGTGCTTTGGAACACATTTGGTATGTTTATAGCAAGGGACTCCAATTCCTTGCTCTCTGAAATACTAGCATTTGTCCTGCTCTTTTTACAAACTTGCTTCAATGATTGACTACCTCTTCTAAGCGGCAGCTTTGAGATTACCCCTTGGAGCCTTTCTTTGCTTCAACAATGCTCAAACATGATTTGCCTGTCATCTTTCTTTGTTGATTGATGTTTGGTTCTCAAAAAAAAAAAAATCATATTATGAATTTGCAACAATCCGGGCACAAAGTTCACTTGATAAGCCACATACAATGTCACTGTGCAAAATGGCATGCTAAACACTTGTCGACTATGCCAAAAGTGTCCCAGATGAAAAGACACAAGTATTTTCCCTTGGCCAAATCTTGGGCTGGTTTGTTTTTATCTTATAATTTTTTTATTATCTGCATCAAAAGTTCACAAAGCTGAGAATCTGACTAAATCTGTTTTTGGACTGGAATACTGAAATACAAAAATCAACTGATGTGTTAATCACCTGATACTTCAAATTTCATAACACTGTGCTGTTAAAAAATGACATGAGCATTAAAATGCAAAATTCTAATGCCAATTATTAGGATTTCCACGTATGATTATATCACAGTTAGTTGGTTAACGTAACTGTAATGTTAAATGGGCATATTTTCTAAATTCAATCTTCATTTTACTTTGATACATTCACATTGCCCTACGGTACTTTTAGTGTGTAATGTCCTATCATTCCTAAGGGTACAATCATGCATCCAGATGAAGAGCAAAAAATCTTTTTTGCTCGTCATTGAAGAGATCATTTTGTATTTGATGATACAGGTGCATAGTACAAGTCTTTTAACAGATGGGCAGAAATGATATGCATACAATGAACGAGCGGTGCCAGTGGCTTGTGACATGTTCACCTGTAAATACTCAATTTTTATTTTTATCACCACACAGGCAGTTTTTGATTGATGGTTAATTTGTATTGTTTTAACACAATTAAGTCCAGGGTAGTTACCAATCTGAACTCAACAGCTATATAGAAGTGGCGTGGCTAGAGTGCATGTAGCGTGTTTTGCTACATATTTGTGTATGATAGTAGTGATTTAAAAAGTATTTTAATTTACAGCTAATGGCTTTGGGAACAGTTGGGCAATATATATGGACGCGAGATCTGATACATAAGTTGGAAATCACATTGGCACCTGCATATAATTATTTCATTAATCTACATATCAACGTATTGTCATATATCCATACATGTGTACTTAATTAATTGTTTTTACTGCTTGCTAGCTAAGCCCTTGTGTGCTGTCATACATGTATATGTAAATATATTGACTTGTGTACGCTTGCACGCAATGATTACCTTGTACACATACATTGTACTCTTTTGAAATCCAGATGGAATTCCTGTGAAATTCAGTGCTGATCCAGACTTGACTGCTGGCAAATGCATCGAGCTACTAAGGGAGAGAATGCTAGTTAAGAATCACAAAATTATCCAAAGGCTGTTCATTAAGTAAGATTTTTAAAAATACATTCTCTGCTATTATATGATGATCTGGTGCTCGCAGATATATGAAACGCCGATGCGATTTTATAGAGAAAATAGCAGCATTCACTTTTAATGCTGGGCGTGGATTACCTCAAGGATCATCCCGAACTTTCACTGACACATCTCACCTTGGTTCAACTCTCATGGAAGCAATGCTAAGTGAGGTCAGGACACTGTGCAATTCAGACAAAACAAACTGGTCATCCCAGCAGGTAGGAGATGGTAGTATTTTACAAGATATATAAAACAGTTTTCCTGAGAGTGTTTGGATAATGGTGGGAAAAGGGATTGAAGATAAGATAAACACATATATTTAGGCATTACATTTATGTAGCTAAATGTCAGAATATTGTGTCCAATCCCTTTTTCCTTCCACCAATCGCCTTAGCAAACAATTTTGACAGTTTGGCATGTACTATTTAGATTAAAACTCGCTTGCCAAGCTTCCTCCATGCACTGCCTTGCTCACAATGTGGCTCAATTTAATATTAATTTGCATTCTAGCTTTCCTCTGTTCCCGTTTGGGCATTTGCTATATATTTGGCGACACCTATAATTATATCATACGTTTCTAATTTTATGTATGGGCCATGGGAATTGGCGTTATTAATTTATGCCAAATCTGTATTTCTCGCATCAGGGGGCAGTCGGTAGGTAAATATTACAGCTATTGATGTGTAATTAGCACTCTTTAAAGCCATGATATACTCATCCAGGAAGATGGCTATGGGGAAAAATAAGTCTTGCAATGAGAACAGTATGAGCTTTTTCGTTCTCTTAGGGAATGAGAACAGTATGAGCTATTTTGTTCTCCTAGGGAATGACAACAGTATGAGCTATTTTGTTCTCTTAGGGAATGAACAGGGAATGAGAACAGTATGAGCTATTTTGTTCTCTTAGGGAATGAGAACAGTATGAGCTTTTTTTGTTCTCTTAGCAATGTCTATTCCCCCGTGGGGCACGTTTGTACACCAAGGGGCACGGGAAACAAATTGTGTGGCTATTAGTTAATTCAGCTTTTTAGTGACATTTAATGTTTTTGCCACATTGTACATGTCCTTATCTTTTTGGGCCGAAGCTTTGAAGGCCTAATTATATTTACTCCTTATATAGTAGCTTGTCAAATTGCATGGAGATACCCAATATGTTAATTACATGTGTGAAAATAAATTTATTAACTGGCCTGTAAATGGCGGCGATATATATAGCTAGGCAGAAAAAGTGACTTGTTCTAAGCTCTCGCCTTCAAAGACAAATCTCCTAAATAGCCACGTGGGTTACAAAGTCTTTGTTCTAGCTAAATATGTGATCTTCGGTCCTCCGTTATTACATTACATTGCTAATTATTTACTTTACAAATTAGGGGTGTTTATTTCAACACCTTCACTAGTCTACTCACTGATCTTTGTACTGAGGTTCTCCTGCTCATTTCTTACTCCCACTTACATTGCCGATCAATAACGAATTTGTTATATTTGATTTCCACCTGATTATAAACAATAATAAAGGATTTCAGGTCTGCACCCCTCTGTTCTATTGACTATTTTGGCAATCTCCACTGTCATGGCCAAACTTTGTTTAGGGACATTTCAAAACAGTTTCACTGCATGTGCCTTCCATTTATGCAGTCATTTAGACATACAGTATCCTGTTAGCTTCTATAGGCTACCTGCACCTTCCTTGATATTTCATGGGCCTTGCATGAGTGTACTGTTGTCATGAGGGTCTCATGTTACATGTATCTATTGGCGGTTTTAAAATTCCCAAATGCTACACTTTTAAAATATATGCGTTGTGGGGTATTAATATGGTGGGCCGAATATCTCATGAAGCAGCACCAGTTCCCTACTAGATGTGGTACATTCTGCTGCACAATTCCAACTCAAAAGTCATTCAAAGCAAATACATGTAGTCAATACTCAGGGGCGGATCCAGGGTTTTGGGAAAGGGGGGGTCCTATAAATATATTCACAACTGGGGGAGGTGGCGTGTCCCCTCCCGTGACTGCAAGGGGGTCTGGGGGAGCGCTGATAGCTCCCCCAGTGGGGTCTGGGGGGGCGCTGATAGCTCCCCCAGTGGGGTCTGGGGCTTCGCCCCAGCCGCTTTTTGCTTTTGCGTTTATTTCGCCGGCATGAAATTATGCGATATCCGGATTACTAGAGGCTGCGCTTGCATGGATAGCGACGAGAAAACTTCTTCATTTTTCACAATGATATGGTTCCTACTGCTACTTTGTGATGCAAAGCTTTTGTGAATTTGTGACCGAAGCGTGCATGTGGCCAACACTGGCCATGCATGCACCATGGCTAGCTACATGTCGATCTATAAATGACTCACGTATGTTTTACTATAGTATTAGTACTTTTAGTTTGTTTAGCTCTATAGCTACGGTAATAACCTGTTTTCTGAGGAAAAGAATCTGAGATCCGCTCACACGCACCAGTCGATCGATCTCGCGATTAAATACTAATTAACCACATATGCAAAATTAAATTTCGTTAATAGGACGATTTCGATCTAGATCCCGCTTGGCTAGAACAATGTCATATCCAAGGATGGAAACATGCAGAACGCTTCATAGATTACAGTATGCATTATGTCATTCTTCATATAGAAAAGGGGGGGTCCGGACCCCCTGGACCCCCCCCCTTAAACCCACTCACAACTAGCATGTGGCAAATATTAGGTGAATTGTGTTTTAGCAATAGAAGAGAAGTATTAAGCCCGCACTACTAATTTGTTAAACTATTGTATCATGCACAGTTACGTACAAGTGCACAAACATACACATTTGCTTAAATAATTGTTGTTTCCTTACTGTTAAGCTGGTATATGACTGTTTGGGTGGAGGCGGAAGCATTTCCCTCATCACACTGTATCCGGAGAAGTTGACAGAGAAGGAGAGAGAAAAGTTCTCATGCATTGGTATTTCTATTAGGTGTGTGCATGTCTGTCACATGTAGTGTATGTTGGATAATACTGCATATTGAATTGCTGTTCCCAGTGAGCTACATTCTGCTAAAGTATTGCATGAACTCTTGTCAAGAGCACTAGGGATTCCCCTAAATTCCAAGAAGTGTCTTACAGCTATTGTTGAATCTAATTATGTGCTGACACCAGATTATACGCTTAAAATGTTGGATGTGAATGAGAGGTGGAAGTGTGGAATTCCAGTCATTATTGAAGGAGAAACTGGAGTTGGTAAGACAGCCTTGGTTGAAATGCTATCCAAACTTTGGAATTCTGCAATTTTGAGTGTGTTTAAAAAGATGAAAGACGATGTAATTTTTTATTTGGAACAAACACTGGGCGAATTGGAAGTCCACCCAGACTTGGAGGTAAAGTACATAAATTGTCTTTTACATATGTAGTTGAGTACATTTCAAGTTAAGAGTGTTGCATTATAGATGACCCCGTTTGTAAAGAAATGTTTCATAACTTTAATCGGTGACACCATGTATGGTCCAGAAATTAAAATATTTTCTGATATTCAATGTCTTTTAAATTGTTAACAAAACTGGAGCTGAGATATGTATTTAGTATCCTAGGTTTTTCTTTTAATAATTGTGTGACTTTTTTGCCTTCATTTCCAGAAATTTCTGAATGTTGTGGAAGCTCTAAGCAGTGGTGGCATCGTTACACATGATGATATCCTCTTATTATGCAATCTGCAACATTACAATTCAAAAATTCCATTGTATGTATTGCTTTATAAAGAAGTGGTGCATGGTATCTCCAAACACAAACGCCTTATTCCACTGCTTCAAATGTGTGTTGACTATAAAGGACCAAACCTAGAGGAGTGCTTAATGCAAGCAGATGAAATGCCTGCCACATCCGAGGTAGCTGTGCCTAAATATGTGTAGTGCATTTGTGACCATGAAGTTTGTCCCTCCTTACCTAGACCATAGCCAATGTGCTACATGCTCTATTCTCAGCCCAAGTTAAAAGTACATTTTTTAAAGTAAATGTTCACGCCTGTAAGTCACAGTATTGAATCTTTGATCTATATCTTATCATTATACTGTTGCACAATAGCTCTCACACCTACTGACATCAGGAGGCTTTTGCGACCAGCATTTGCTCGTGCCACAGAGCTGAAAAGTCAATTTGATGAACCTGAAAGTGTTGATAATATGCCTTTTGTTGTTACTGTATGTGTATGTCTATTCAACCTAATAGATGTATTGATCACCATATTTGTTTCAGATTTTTTTTGATGAAATTAATGCGTCATCCTGTCCAGGACTTTTCAAAGAAATCATTGTTGACAAGACATTGGAAGGAGAGGTATTAGTACCGGTTCATATAAATCAACACTTCTATTATCTTATCCACAGCCCATTCCTAGCAACCTATTCATTGTAGCTGCTTGTAACCCTCATCGAGGAAACAGCTTAGCCTTCTATGAACATTCATGGGTGAAGGGATCATACAGTGTTCATCAATTACATCCAACATTAGATCTTCTAAAATGGGATTATGGTTCACTGAATGAGGTTCAAGAATCTGACTATATCCGTGAGAAGCTGAAACTTTTAAACAGAACCATGACTGAGCTTGATGTCTTCATCCTTACATCACGAATTTCAAAAAGTCAAATGGTCATTCGTGACTTTGCTATGGAGCATTTAATACGTTGTGGCTCAACAGAGGATCAAGCTCGTGTGGCATCCAAAAGCTGTGTTAGTCAACGGGACATACAACGGGTAATAACTTTCTATGAGTGGCTCATGAGAGTCTACAACAAATACAAACAGCATGGAAAAGATGCAGATTATCATCAAAGGGCTGTAATAGTTGCCATTGGAGTTGCATATTACATGCGACTTGATCTTGATTTTAGAAAAAGATACAGAGAGCAGATTGATAAATGTTCTTCAAATGCAATGTCTTTTTCCAATGCTTTCCAGGAAGAACTGGACTGGTTTACAGGGGAAGTGTACCTTCCACCAGGCATTGCCAGAACTGAAGCACTGAAAGAAAATCTATTTGCAGTCATTATTTGCACAGCTACTCACACACCTTTGATAATTGTTGGACCCCCAGGGTCATCAAAAACACTGTCCTTCAATCTTGTGATCTCAAATCTCAAGGGAAAAGAATCTAAGTCCAAGCTGTTTCGTAATGCAGAACTCTTTCCTTGCTTAACTCCATATTATTACCAATGCTCACGACAAAGTACCTCTAGTGAAATAGACACTGTATTTCAACGTGCTATCAGTCGCCAAAATAAGTACTCTAGTGCCAATCTTCAGATGTATTGTGTTGTGTGCATTGATGAGGCTGGTCTGCCTGATGAGCGCCATGAGTCTCTGAAAGTACTGCACTACTACCTTGACAACCCTGAAGTGTCATTTGTGGCCACTTCCAATCACATGCTTGATGCTGCGAAGACAAATCGAGCAGTCACACTATTTCGTTCAGAAATGTCAAAGGAAGACCTCATTACATTGGCTAAAGGATGTTTCTATAATCATTGTGATGTCAATCCTCTCTTCCAGTTGGGAGATGATACTACCATGATCACCCAGTTGTGCTATGCTTATGGAGCGTTGATGACCAAACCTGCTATTAAAAAGTTCTTTGGCTTAAGAGATTTCATCTATTTCATTTATTACCTTCGAAACCACCGCAGAGATATGTTGTCACCCCAAGTTATAATGGAAGGTTTGGAGAGAAACTTCAATGGTTCGGATCACTTTACTGACATATGCAAAGCATTTCTTCCACATGTGAGTATTGCATGTATATTACATTATTAGTTTTCTATCTATTAACATTTATTTAGGTGTATGACCAAGTAAGAAGGCAAAATATAGTTGATATCATACGTGCCAGCATTCAGGATACTCAAACTTGTAAAGAACAGAACACCTTCACTGGTGATGAGCATGTGTCAAATGAAGTTCGTTACAAGCTGTTCATTGATGCCTCTGAAGATGAATCTCTGATGCGATTCCTGTTTGCCTTCAATATCCTTAAGCAAGAAACCACGAAATATATATGCACTGATCATTCTGCAGACCATTCGCAAAAAGTGAGGGAAACACATTGCTTGTGTTACGAAATTCTAATGATTGTTACATCATTTCAACTAGGTCAGTACGATAGCTACTGTACGGAAGTACATGGCTGAAGGATATACAGTTGTTATGAGTCAGGCGGATGCAATCCATGAGAGTTTTTATGATCTCTTCAACCAGAGGTTTCGCAGAATTGATGACCCAACATCAGGAATTCAGTATTATGCTAATGTTGCTATTGGGGACCACACTAAGCCATGCAAAGTGCACCCACACTTCCAATGTGTGCTAGTAATAAAAAAATCTGATGTTGAGAAAACAGCTGCACCGCTGCTGAATAGGTTTGAGAAATACTTTGTCACACACTCTGTCCTTCTGGAGGCTGCTTTGAAACTCCAACCTCCATGCTTGAGAGAAATTGTCTTAGTTGCAAGGAACAAGGTAATGTCGATTATCACGATGTTTTTAAAATTGTGTATACTATTGCAGGTACAAGAATTCGCCACTGCATTTGGTGGAAATCAAAGTTTTTGTGGTTTTCAAGAAAGCAGCTCTGTAGATTCATTGGTACTTTCTATGTTGCCTTTAAAGCTTGATTCTCCTAGAGTTGTTGATGATGGAGGTATAGGAATGATGACACAGCTTGAACCAGGTGTGCTTTTCTTGCACAAGGTAGTTGTGGTACTACGTCGTTCTGGATTTTCATTTAGCCCCGTAAGCTTTTGAAGTAGTTGTATACTGTTAGTTAATACATTAATGGCTTTTTTATTGCTTGCATAGCACCTGACGGATTATCTAGAACTCACCATGGATGCCCAATATCTGCTGCAAAAAGTTCAAAATGATAATGAATTTGAGGACATTGATATAGATAACCTAACTGAGCAGTCAGTGCATGATGGGGTTAGTGATGGATTTACTGTCATTTTTGAAGGGCATTCCCATGCTACGTCTGGTATGGGTCGCCTGGCTATCAAGCTTACAGCACTGTGGCTGACTTTGTATATGTGCAAAAGGCTCATGCAACTTGTGACCACAACTGGACTAATAACACATCTCAAGGATTTTCCACCACCCACTATACAAAGCTACCTTCGCAGCCAGGCTCACTTCTCGCTGAAGTATCTTCAAAAGAGATACATCCGTGATGAAAGGTTTACTAAATAGGTGGTTTATCAATTGTGTAAATGTTTTTTTTTTTACTAGGTTTTGCACTTCAACAAAAATCCTTTGTTTTTCAAGTTGTTGGACAACTTCTCAGCTCTCAATAGTACCTGCACTTCAGGAAATAGACCCGCTGCATGGAAGCGCTGAGGGAACAAGTATCACAGTTAATAATCTGTCTCACATGCCATCTGAGAGCATCCATGAGTGCTTAGATCAATTTGTAAGTTCAGACAAGCGTATATTGCTGCTAGTAGCAAATATGGACGAAGTCCCTCATGCCAAATTAAATTATGTTCGAATATTGATTGAAGAAGCAGAATCTGGTCCTTCACAGCAAAAGAAGCTATTTATCATTTTGGTTGGTTTCCCTACATTTCAGCTTCATAGTATCTGCTATCCATCACTCTTTCTGAATGGATGGGACCACATTTTCCTACATTCACTGCAACAACGTGAGAATGGGTTTAATTTGAGGAGCTGGATAATACATTGCAGCACTCCAACTGAAGAGCAATCATTTATTTACTCACTGAGAGAAACCATTCAGGAGAATCTAGTTGATTTGGCACCTAAAGTGTCTCATGCACTAACTTTAGTCTTTCAAGAGGATCCACTAAGTTTGTCAAAGAGGACTGAGCAGATAAAGCATTTGCTACTCAAAACTGAGGCTGGATCAATACTGTGTGCAAAATTTGTGCCATATTTTGAACAAGGAATGGTAATGAAGTATCTTCGTAAAACTGTTCAGTTTGTAACTTCCTTTGGTGTATCACATGGCATTTTAGATTCTATGCAAATGGCTGTTCTGAATGATTTCACAGACTTCTTAATAATAATGATGTCAAAAGTTGTTGACAATTGCAATTTTGAAACCTTATTTCAAAAATATGATCTGTTTCAGCATCTGTTTTTAGGAATGCTTCAGCTGCTGCCTGTTCCCGAGTTCACAGACATTAGTTTCCTCAGTGGCACATTGCCCTCATTCATCACAATTTGTAATGAAAGCTTTCCATTCTTTAAAGTGATTTTTGAAGATATTGAGTCAGTTATTGATATGTATTGTGATAATGACAGATCATTTTCCAATGATTCAAATCATTTCATAGATGCAATATATCACAAAGTTCTGCAAAATGTGACAGAGCAGCTGAAAAAGGTACAGCTCTGAATTCATGTCCATGTCTGTACAACATGTTTGCACATATGTACAGAGTTTCTTCCACTTTTGACAACTTCTTAAAACTATATAATGTGCATGGTTTAGTCACACCCAATCAATATAGGGTTTACCTTTAAATTCCATATATTAATCTTGTAGTAATTTGTTATTTCAAAGCATTGCTTTCAGGGTTCTGTTTTTAGAATTTATTTACAAGTATGTGTCGCTTTATCATAACGTATTCATATCTTTAACTCTAAATAATGTTACATATTTACTCCAAAATTCTGAATTCATCGTGTATTTTTTATGGGGGGGGGGGGGGGGGCAAATTTTTACTGATGCAAAAATTGGAAGGCCTCAAAAGATCTGAAGCATTAATATAGATTAGAGGATATTGTGTGCATTGGTACATGTAATCAGTTAGTTTAGTATAAGTGACTGATTTAATTTAGTATGATGAACTTTGTTACCTAGTACCGGGTACCATTGAAATTAACTTTCAAATTAATATTAATATTTTCTTCAATGCCATTTAAACATAATGTGTCTTCTTCATTATAAATCTATATATATGTATTACTCTTTTCTATATTTAGGGCGAGAATAATATTGCAAAGGTTTTCATGACTGCCATACAAAATGATGAACTGTGGAAAATATACTTTGATTCCTTTCTTTTTCACAAGTTTAAGTTGAAACTTCACAATTCAGAGCAACAATTAATGGACATAATTGTAAAAGCATACTTTGGTGACTTCAAAAAGTTGACAAATGTTGAAAATGTGGTGTGGCTGCATGTATACTGTCGTGTCCAAGATGTGGACCTATTCAAGGTCATTCATATTTTGGGTCAGATCAATGTCATTCATACCTTGGAATCTAATATCTGCTCACACTTCCCTAACCCAAAGTCTAAATTTCCTATAGCACCTTCAGATGTTATATCTTCTCAATATCTGAGTCAATTTGCCATCCAAGTTCTCTTCAGCTACCTTGTGGCAGCCTCCCAGGATCTGCAAGAGAAGTGTGGTCATTCTACTGCAATGACTTCCTGGTGTAATCACTACAGAGACCTGATGGTTGCAACATTGGGTAGTCATATTACTAGTACCTTTAGAAATGGCCCAGACACACGTGCATCTGTAGCAAAATTGAACATTATGCAGGCAGTGTTTATGGTATTACAGTTTGCTCCTAAGTCAAATAATGTGGCTGAACTGATATTCTATCATCTTCGCAGCCAACACTTTGATACAAATATGGAGGTGTGTGCTCTGTGTAAAAATGTTACTGTGTGCATCTGTCTATATTTTTTACTTCTAGCCTATAGCGCATTGTGGCCTTTCGAGCATATTACATATCATTGAAGGCCAAGCAGCAAATCTGCAAGGCTCTGACAGGACACACGTGTGTAGGGCAATTGAAGGGCTGCTGGATCACTTCTTTCCATGTCAAAAGCAGGAGTATGAGCCAGAAGACATTAAATGTTTCTTTGAACTTGCCAACAGACAGCAGCACTGGTGCAGTTTTTATGGTCAAGCACCAGTTGAGTTAGGTCCTTATCCGCACAGTTTGGAGATGTTTAAAGTCTACCTGTCACGTATATTGGGTGATGATAAGAGATCAAACCCACCTGGACTTCAAAAAACACCAGTAAGAATATATATGATCAAGCAAATGATTTTTTTCCATATCAATTCACAGGCACGTAACCTTCTTTGGCAAACTTTAGCCCGACAGTCTGGAGTTTCGTTTTCTCAGCCATTTGTACCAACATTTTACACCAACCTCTCATTGGAGCCAGAAGGCGAGGTGAGGTGTGGTACTTTTTTTTTTCCTCCTCAGAGGAAGTTTGGATTATGCATGACTTGTGTGTTATGCTGTTTAGTGCAATGTGAGCTGTAGGGAGGAAACTTTATTTTATATAGCCAATATATGTTAGGTTAAGCAAAAACAGTTACTCTTACTCATTCAGCATAGTCTGTCACCATGTTTTGGAGGATGGTGTATGGGCCACACCCATTACTTGATTTAACATGTGTGACTCGAGGTGATTTATTACTCTGGTTGCACATTTGAAATTAGCTTTTCTTGTGGTGGACAAGGTGACATGTTAGTATGTTTGCCTGATACATCACCTCCTTCTGGTATGATACCTTGTGCTTTGATTGTTGTCATGACATGTTGAAATTGAGGTTCATTGTGCAATTCTATTTAGAGTACAATGACACCATCAAGTCCTTTGGCTCATTTGTACTTTGTCACTCTACTGGAAAGTTTTCAAACCAATAGTCATACTCTTCCTGACCTCATCAAGACAGCAGAAGCAATTAGGTCCAAGGTCTGTTGTAAGCCAATTGAGTGGCGCAAAGTTCCCCCTTCCACATCACTATATCTGATTGATTTACTCATTACAGCGCTGCACTGACTCTAGTGAAGAGGTGATACTACTAAACATTGAGTTCCAAGTTGTACTGCAAGCAATCATCCAGCGAGTTGCAGAGTGCCTTACCCCAGGAGTAGAAACCCAGAGTGATGGTGGACTGCGCAGTGAGATTAGCATACTTCAAGATAGCATAAATGCATATTTGAGTGATCCAAGCAGAGGAGGTGGTCCACTGGGCTGCCATCATCTTGTACTTAGCTTGTTCCTACTAAAGCGGCTAATGAGCACCTGCAAATTCATTGTCTTGATGACTACCTCTTATACTGCACACTGCAATCGCATTTCATGTTTGGAGCCTATCCATAGGGAAATGGTGGTAATGTTCAGAGTGTGTGAAGCTTTAACTTTAGTTCTGTATCCTCTGTAGGGTCTTCCAACAGGTTTGAAGCTGGAATTTGTATTACTAGAGAAAGATATGTTGCCACATTTTGAAACTGTGCGGAAGATATTGCTTGAAATTCATGCAGGGAAGAAGGCCAGTGCAAAAAATCTAATTAAACAGGCGCACAGGATAAAGTAAGCTCTTTACATATTTTGCATAAACTATTATGGCTCTTTAGCCCAGATCAATATATAATTGGCTTCCACAATTATATTGTAGATCCCAATTTGGAAATGCAAATCTATTTTGCGCAATGATTTGGTTAGCTGTCTACAATGATTTTTTCAAAAAAAAGGTAGTAAAGATTTTGCCGATATCTTATTATATTGATTTCATATCATTTTGTCAGATATCATCATCTGACTTGAGTCTGGCTTTGGATGACAAAAGCATATCAGAGCTCTTTGAAAGCCAGTATTGCATTGACCTTATCAAGTGCTTCCTTACACAAAATAAAATAGGCTGTGATACTCACATATATGACCTCCTTCTTGCACAAAAAGGTGTGTGTCACATTGCAAGAACACAGCCTAGGTGTGATATTCTTCACTACAGAATCATCAGACTGGGACCTGAGAGACTGCATGGCTAACCTGATTGCAGTTGTTATATGTTGCTCAAGTACCAGTCACTTTTGGCATCACATGTTTTCACCCGCCAAATTGGTGGGGACTCATAGCAGCTGCTTTGTGGTATGAGCTGGCATTTTTCAGGTACTGCTTTTAACATGTGTGTCTTTCCAGCATGGCGTTAAAGCAGCCTGGTCATCTGCAAGTTTTTCTCAGCAATTAGAAAACGTTTATCTGCAAAATGTTGGGCTGGGTACATGCACCCTTCTATCATTCTATTTTCTGCTGTGGATTGGGTTTGGTGGTCTTTGTGTTTCATTGTTGTGTCAGTCAGAAACAGAAAGTATATGTGAACTTCTGGGATCATCAGAGAATCCTTATCGCTATTGTGTGTCGCGGCTAAAGTATCTGTGGAGACTGATTAAAGATGCCCTATCAATGTCTGATGAAGAGAGGACTCATCTAGTGAACTGTGTCCTCAAACAAATAGTAGGCATATTATAGATGTGCTTGTTAACTTTGCTGATCTGTTATTTAGTTTCAGCGTCAAATCCTCTCAAGTGTTGACATGCTTGAGCCAGGTTCCTTTACTTCCAGTGAGGAATTAAAGCAGTTCCAAGTGTCATGGGACTTTGAAATCTATCAGCCTGCACTAAATACTGCAAAAGAGACAGTACGTTGTCCTGATATATTTGATGGATGCATGCTTTTATGTTTTAACTTCCTTACCTGCAGTTTAGAAAGTGTGAGTCAAAGCTATTTCAACAGCTTAGGTGAGTTTACTAGTACTAAAAATTTGCTGTGCATTTGTTCTGTAGCTATGGGTTATGTGGGCTAATCCTTTTGGGTGAAATGCTGTGATTTAAGAGCAATATATTCTTTGACAGAGTACTCAATCATTATTATCCGGAACCTATGAGGACAGGTGGTTTTGTGTATCAAATTGTTGGCCAGCTGAGTCTTGACAAACAGAAAGAGGATGGAGAGTTTCATTTTCTCACCAAGGTTGCTTTTGAGTGGGCCAGGCTGAAGGCAGGCGAAACCATCCTGATGCAACTAGTCCAGTTCTATATGTTACTGCACTCTCAATTGGCACACTCACTGACATTTGAAGAAGTGCAGACTATCACAATTAGTGATGTTCTCAGCAAGCATGTAAATTTGCAATCACTGTATGACAAAGTAAAACGTAAGTCGTTTGTTCATACTTTACATACTTGGTACAACCTACATTTCTTGCAGTTGGTTACAACAGTTATATTGAAATATCTGAAAGGAACAAAGCACAAAAGATTCCACCATTACAAGACAGATCTTTACTTGTCTCCCTTCTCTCTGGTAAACTGTGGCTGCTTATAAGAAATTACAATCATTCACATTTTTTCTCTATCAGATCGATATCTTATGAGAGGAGCTGAATTCAAAGACCACCTTTTCACTGTGATATCTGACATTTGCACCCTCCACAATGACTTTCTTACAACTGTGCATACCTCACAGTACTTATCACATCTTGTCTCTACTACAAAACCACCTCCTAGCATAGATGTCTATGAAGTATCTGACAGCTGTTGTGTCACCAACAAACATGATCTGTATGCTAATGTACAGTGTACATACTTGTAAATGTAATCCTCCCTTTGTGTATCATTTCAGTTTCCATGGGATAGAAGAGCTGCTGCCTCTGATGCATAGAAGCTGTCAACCACATCATGCTATCTTACCTCAAGGACAGTTCAGTGGTCAAGCAAAGACTTATGATCTTAAACGGTTCCAAGAGGACATTGTACTGATGTATGTGATTGGAAAACAGAAGATACACTGCTCTGAGGAAAGGAGAAAACAGTTTCAATTGAAGACGCTAGTAGATGAAAGCGATCTGTAAGTCTCAGAACCAGTAAATGCTAACCTCACTTCTTATGTCACTATTTATGCCAGTGCAATGAGGACTTCAGTTGAGTGCCACATTGCAAAGGTGTATCCAAAGCTCTTTCTGGTAATAGCTGATATTCTGCCACATAGTTTTGATATTTCCATGTTTTCTGCAGGCACCTCTAAACCACTCACAGAAACAGGGAATAGAGGTTGCATTTCACAATGCTAATCTCAGTACAATGTCTTCAGTCATACAGGGCTTACAGATAGCCATAGAACTTGCAGCCCAGGTTGGGAAAAAGTTTCATAAACAGCCCATAATAAAATGTTGTTTTTTCAGTGTGAAGACAAAAACTCAACTCCGACTACCTCCATTCAAGTTACCCCAAATGATGTGAGTGATGAATTATCCCATGCTGAAGCTGTCCCTCCAAAAGCAATCTCTAGTCATATGACACTTTTATCCTTCATTCAGAGCCATAACCCTGAACTGCAAACAACATCAATTATGGAAAACAGGGTTTTTAATGAACTTAGAGTGAATGGCCTATCAAATACACAAGAACATGTCTTAAGAGAGCTCCCACTGTGCTCCCTTCTGTCTGCTATGCAGCTCTTTATTGAGTGGGTGCAAGATGGAAGATATGATTTTTGTGAACTTCCCATTGCATTTAAATCTCACATGAATGAGCATGATTCGTCAACAATTCAACAGCTTGATAAAACATGGAAAGGTTTGTATAAGTGCTGATTTTGTTCCTCAAGGACTTTCATTTTGTCTGCAGGTGATTTGGAACAGTTGTACGAACACCTGGTAACACTGAATGGTGCTTTGATCTTTTTCCAAGCAAAACTTGCCAGAGAGCCATGTTTTGAGGTACGTTCAGCATTGCATAAACTTCTCATATGAGCTATAACATTCTTTTCCTGTTTGCAGAGTCAGACCATTATAAATTACATACAAAGCCTATTATCTGCAGAGAAACAACTTCAGTTTATAAACTTAATACCTACTTCTATAACAATTCAATTTTATGTTTCCTTTGCATTGGCAGTAAGAAGGTTAGTCCTTGTTGGTTTCTTGATGTGGTGTAGTAATGTTATGCAAGTTTGATCTATTTCTGTTAATTAGATTGCTGAAAAGGTTAGCTAATGATTTGACAAAGAAAAGAGATGAACAGAACAAAATGGAAAAATGGAATGACAGCATCAGTGATTTGTGGAAGAGGCTAGAACCTCATGTTACCATCCACAAGCCAGGGATTCTTGACACCAAGACCACCAGTGCCCTCAAATCAGGAGACACATCCACCCCACTCCCTGTTCCAATCCCCACCCTAAGAGCCGTTATACTACCTGCTGCACCAATTGCAGGTTGGTGGTATTTACAGGTCCCTAACTGTATCTTTTCACTACATTCTATTTGTAGCCTCTGAACCTTCTGGTGCTGAATACAGTGCTGCAGATGTTGCCTCTCTTCTCAAACGCATTGGAATGGATCACCATGTTGAGAGTTTTCTCCGTGAAGAAATAACAGGAAAAGACCTTCTTACAGCCAGTGATGAGCTTCTTACAGAGCTTGGGGTCACATCTGCATTGGAAAGACGCAAACTTCGCAGAGAATTTGAAAAACTATTATGACGAAGTGATATGCTGGGAATATATAATCTGTACATGTAAATATTAATATGGCTGTTTCTCATATGGAAACATTTTTAGTACAACTAGTTTTTTAAAAACTGTAGATATGGCTCTCACATATCAGTCCTTTGCATTAGCAGTATGAAGGCTAATCTTCACGTCACTTGGTTTAGCGTTGCCTTTGTCACTTTGCTAAGTTTATTTTGTTAATTTTGTTACTTCAAGTTTTGTGTTAACAGGACTTAAGAATGTGATTATGTTTGGAATTAGGTATTCTGATGTTTATAAAAAAAAAAAACTGTGGTATTCCATTGCTATTTTCATGTCAGATCCGATTCTTTGAGAATTAATTTTGGGGATACTCCAAGGTATGATACTTGCCTGACTACATTATATCAGCTCTATAATAAGATTGTTTGCACTGAATGTTTCTTTGATTATGGTGCTTCGTAATTCATGTATAAATGCTACTGGTGTTATTTTGAATTATATCTTTCAAACAACACACACATAGCAAATTTTCAAGTGTTCTTGCTACACAATAGTGAATGTGACTTTGTGTTTTACAGTATTATAGGTCCAATACCCCTATTAGAGACTTACAATGCAAGAAATCCCATATTACAACTCAAGTTATTTAGCTATTAAATATGCCAATCATGCAAACTTTAATTCTACTATGTACGATGATAGATTCTAAATACCAAGGTTCATGTAGTAGCAATTACTGTAACCGTTAGGAAGACATTGCGTCAAATGTTCCATTTTATTCTCCAATGTATACTATAAAATCAACCACAAGATCTTTAAAAAAATAGGTTTACCATCACCACTAGTACTGCCTGCATGCTTAAGTGTAAATGACTGCAGTTTTGAGGTTGCAACGCATCTTAACACAACCTATTTCTCCACACAATCAGCCTGTTGATTTGGGGAAGTTGTGGATGGACTGAGAAATTATATGCTGACGCATTCAGCTCATTCACAATTAAAATCAATAATGTGGGTGGCCCAACAAGGTGTGATGTACAATGTTAGGTTGCCAAATGATGCAGCTCTGCACCATTCACCAATAAGTTCTGAACAGTCATAGTGATGTGGATGATGATGGGGGCTAGCCTTAATATAAATAGCAATTCAGTGTTATATTTTCTTTGCATCAGCATGCGGTTAATTTCCTTGGGTGAGATAATGGATGTCTTCTGTTCATATATATAGTAGTTGTGATGGAAACTAGCTATAGATTTTGGTACCTTTTTTCCTCTTTACAATCGTTACATTGCTGAAGAGCTCAGATAATGAATGGAGCAAAATTGGAACATTGAATGACAGCATCAGTGCATGAGATTTGCAGAAGAGGCTAGAACCTCATTTCACCATCCACCATTCCTACAGTCTTTGAAGGCATGGTTCCTTCCACTACTACTGCAAATATAAAATTTAGGCTAATGTAGTGAGGAAAAATGTGAATACTACATTCTATTTACTTAGCCTCAAAATATGCATTGCAGTAGTACGGTGGCCCAGTAGACTATTGAACAGAAAATAATGGTGGCAGTGCAAAAAAATGTTAATTTTATATATCAGAGTAAAACTATGGTACAAAACTCAAAACACGTCCGTCCAGATTAAAAATAATTTCAACACAAACAAACAAATACAAGAGAATGAAAATAATGATATCTGTTCAATGACTAAAGATATCCACCAAATCACAATTTGAAGTGTTTGAATACCTAAAAAGAAAGAAATCAGTTCACCAGCCACATTAATGTGGAGAGGGGGCCGAGGGGCAAGCGCCAAAGTTTACCACTGGACAGACTTACCTTGATTTCCATATCTTCAGAGCCAGTTAAGACAGTATCCTGCCATACTGCCATGGAATGAACTGCTTTTTCATGTCTTTGAAGGGCTTGGATTGGCAACATATTCTCCAAGTTCCATACCTACATGTACATGTATATACATATAAGTGATTATTGATTTTTTTAAAGTGGAAAAATCCATGATATTCAAATGCATCTACGCCTATGGGAATGATATTACTAGGTGTCCCACAATCAAGGAAATTTGCTTCCCCCCCATTAATTGCACGCAGTGCATTAACTGGGAAATTGTTCATTCTAGCTCTTCTTTAAAATGAATTAATTGAAATACTAATGTCATATGTAACATGTGTCCTACAATCAAGCCCAATCAAGCACTAAATATCCTACTAACGTAGGAAGAAATTGTGCAGATATCTATACACATATACATATACAATGCACATGTATTTGCTCAAAGTGCAATTCAAACTCAATAAAAATCAATACACGGTTGAAGGAATTGAATTAAACGGGAAACATAGTGATTGGTTATGTACATGTAGTGTCATGAGGTGGCATGGGATAAAGTGACATTGCAAAGTCAGTGCGGCAGTGCACAATCAATATGCGTTGAAATTAAGAATAAGCTATTTTAAAACCACAAGCCAGAGAAAAGTTTGAAATTTTATGCACCGAAGATGTCAAAATATGGTACGTGAAAAGGTACTGCTCTTTGGAATGGTTTAGAAAACTCGACTTCATATCCTATTCTAAGTCAGAGTCTTGATAACTTGTATTGCCTTGGATGTGGAGCCATATGCATGAGGGTTGTGATTACACAGTTATAATTCCCATATGCCTACAAAAGCTCACACACAAGATTGACATAATGATGAATGATGAGAGTACCACTAGCCAAAATAGAGAATTATTGAAATCCTGAATAATATGTGTAGAAATTTGTGGTATGTAACGTATTGGACTTTGAGGATGACACTGATGATTTATTTATTTATTAACAGCAAATTTCAAAGCACCCATTCAATTTCAAGTCAATGCTGGTGACAAAGTATTGAAAGTCACTTAAAAGTAACTTACAGCAGGAATGTGATTTATACATGTACTTCTAAAACATCCCAAAACGATCTCTTCCTTTGCATGAAGGCATTTATTCAGAGAACAATTGCAGATGAAATTAAAAGCAAGGCATCATAATGCTAGCAACAATTGGGAGCATTTGAGTCTAGTTGTTCGCTACTTTGAAAATTCTACTCCAGTGGAAAAGGCTGTTGGAATTTTTACCACACACTGCTATCAAAGTATAATGGATGATGCAGGCCTTGATATATTATATATATTATTTTTTCTCCGAGACAATGGATAGTGAAGGAATACACGTATGGCTGGAAAATATGTCGGCTGTGTTGCTTTAATCATAACAAAATTCCCAAAAGCATTGCACCACTACTGTTCCAGCCATGACCTCAATTTGGCACTGCAAAACATCTCATGCTAGACAGTTTGAAAGAATTAGAAAAAGCAATTGACGATTTTAATAATGATAAAGCACCAACAGACAAAATCAAGACGGGTTGAAAAGCATACTACCCATTTTAATGTTAAATCAACAGACCATCTACGCGTAGATGAAATCAGTTGAAATCATCTACACGTAGACGCTAGATCTACTTCAAAGCAAGTTTCGGGTATTAATAGTCTGCAAAAAATATTCATTTCCTTACTGAGCCATCTAAATACATTGAACAACACGTGGGTACGTAGCATTTTGAAGTTTACGCCATCAATCGTGAAATAGTCGCTTCAAATGGCTAAGAATGTTAACATCGGTGTAAAAATGAAAGTTTTGAGAGGTCCGAGAACTAGTGAGGTTGGTGTCGTAGCGCAAATTGGGTTTGGAAGAAGCAGAAGATGGACACTTCGCTTCGCTGACAACTCTATCGCTAACTTTCACGCAAGGTCGCTCCAGTGAGCAGCTACTATAACGACAGCTTCTGAACGACACACCTCTTGCAGAGCAACGCAGCGCAGAACCACCTGATGATGATGACACTGAAGCGAACAGTGAAGAACAAAGTGAGGAAGAGAGTGATGCAAGTATAGGGACTTCTGAAGACAAGAGAGCTGAAAACCAGGCTCCACAAATGGAAGTGGTCAGATCTGCCATATTTGATTGAAATGATTATATGTGGTATAATATGGTATTATATTTGTTTGCATAGGCCCCTGACAAGAGAAACACCCTCACCTGCCTCAACTATTGTTTGCACCAAAGATGGAGTTGACTGGCATAGCATTGGGGAGGTAGACATCCGGGGCCTGGGCTTTGTTGGTCTTGTAAAAATTGCTCATAAACTATTTCCCAAAGGTTATTTAGAGGACTACTTATCCAAGAAAGGGAGCACATGCCACACTCCAAGCAAACATTGGAGGGCACAAGTACAATGTACATTGCTGTTGGATGGAAAGACAGGAAACTCAAGACATTCATAGCTACAAGTGGTATCACCACACCAGCACAAACCCAAGCTCTGAAGAGGCGTTTCAGGAAAGCACAACCAGAGGACAACACTGATTCCCCCTGTGTTCGTTACTTCATAGAGGTTCTTCATCCTTCTATTGTGGAACATTATTTCAACACAGCAAATGCCATTGATATCCACAACCATCTGCGCCAGGGAGGCCTTGAGCTGGAGAGACGGTGGAGAACACTAACGTGGTGGCATAGGGCCTTTGCAACGTTTATAGCAATTTGTGAGACAGATGCATACTTAGCGTTCCTTCATTTTCATCCAAACAAAGCTGTAACAGTCAACCTGACACATGAGAAATTCACTAGCGAGTTGTGTATGCAGCTACTCCAGATTGACTCGGAGCGAATAAATGGACCATCCATGCATCTACGACCACGCCCGAACGAAAGTGCACCAGCCCTTACATTACGTACAAAAATGGGAAAAACTGTCTGCAAGCATATACTTCAAGGAAACACGAGAGAGCATCCACTATACACAAGTAAACAGGCTGCCAAACCACGAAATTCTGCAGCGGAAGTAGAAATTGACGTATCATCGTGCCGCTTCAGCACAGCGCTTGTGTTCCGTTTGTCGCGTTAGACGAACCAGCTACTTCTGCGAGGAATGTACTCGGGCTAAGAGGAAACTGGTAACAGTTTGCAACCCCACTACAACAACATTAGGCAACACCAGTTGTTTTTCTGGCCACATCGATCAATTCAATGCACAAATTTAATCCATCGTGACTACCGTCAATCACTTGTTGGTCTGATCCTTGTTGTTATTAATCGTCAAGCACTTCTGTATTAAATACATTTTGGCGCTGCTCTTGCATTTATAATTGCCTCAAAAACCTGATTCCTTTGATACGATATACAATCGTCTACACGTAGATGATATGTGTCTACGCATAGATGGCGATTTAACATTAACCACCTAAATGCAATAGATATCCTTGAATATGAATGGGATGGAACAGCAAAAGTTGAAGCTTATGGACTGATGAAACGATACCTGCTTTCAAATGATTTTGGGTACTGTAGTTACAAGCAAACGTTCTAAGCTACAGGAGTCTACACTTGATGTAATGGACGGTCACAAAACGGCAAAGTATACAGTTGTTGCTACATGTACAAGCAATGATGACAATGATTTTGGTACGGTTCATGGCAAAAATGGCTGAATGTGTGCAAGCATGATTCCCTTGATGTTCCTAAGAATATGGGCAGGACAAACATAGAGCAACAACGTTCCTGCTAGATCAGCAAAAGAATATTTAAGTCTACGAGAATTAAGTGTACTTCTGTCACACCTGTTCAATGATCATGTAGCGGCCACTTGTTCTGCACACACGTTATCTAGATGCTTCAAGGAGAGAGGATGTGACGATTGGTCGGGGATCGAGGACATCCTAAAGGAATGTGGATACTTGAAGACTCTAATGGCCTCACTTGTTCTGCACACACATGTAATATATAGGTTATCTAGATGTTTCAAGGCGAGAGGATGTGACGATTGGTCAGGGATCGAGGACATCCTAAAGGAATGTGGATACTTGAAGACTCTACTGAAATAGAATGGCCCCACTTGTTGTGCACACACATGTAATATACAGATTATCTAGATTCTTTAAGGAGAGAGGATGTGACGATTGGTCTGTGATCGAGGACATCCTAAGGAAATGTCAACACATGACGACTCTACTGAAATAGAATGGCCCCACTTGTTCAGCACACACGTTATCTAGATGCTTCAAGGAGAGAGGATGACATCCTAAAGGAACGTTGTCTACAGTAGGTACAAAACGTATTGTAAGAAGAAGGCACCCAGAAGAAGATGGACTGGTTACTTGCAGCGGCAGGATGGGCTGGCTTCTCCTTTAACATCAGGAAATGTGCCACACTCACACTGTCAAGGTCAGGACGCCAGTTTGCAGAAGAATTCTGGCCAAGGTTGGGAGGTGACCTACTGCCTGCCCTCAAGTGGGGGGAACACTATAAATATCTAGGCTGCAAGGTGGGAGCAGACCCAAAGTTGGAGATTGAAACTCAGAGCCATCAATACCTCAGGGACTACCATCAGATACTGAGCTCTGGGCTGGATGACTGGCAGAAGCTGGATACTATCCATCTCTCACCTTCATCTTACAGAACACCCTGCCACAGAAAACCTGGGCCCAAAGGTTAGATAAACAGGTGCAGGTGAGGACATCCTAAAGGAAAAAGTGATTGAGGACATCCTAAAGGAATGTCGAAACATGACGACTCTACTGAAATAGAATGGCCCCACTTGTTCCACACATGTACATGTAATATACAGATTATCTAGATGCTTCAAGGAGAGAGGATGTGAAGATTGGTCTGTGATTGAGAACATCCTAAAGGAATGTGGACACATGACGACTCCACAGTAGGTACAAAACGTATTGTAAGCAGAAATGTATGATTGTTTACCCCAACCTACATGTACATGTACAACGCATGTGCCAAACCTTCGAAAGTGCTTAACTTGGAAAGCACCTACATGTACATGTACATCACTCCCACGTGATGCCATAATCACACCCAAGTATGCTACATGTATTAATACATGGAGTGGAAAGAGCAAATTATTCTTCAGAAAAATGCCCATCGAAGAGCACTATGAAAAAACAGATTTAAAGCTACTGTATTGCACAAGGATATCAAACAGATTTATTAACACTCAAGGAACCCATGAAGGATGTTTCTTATTGTTTCTACACATGTATGAATATTTAATGAGTGATTGGCCACTTGCTGGTTCGTTTTTGCCCCTTCCCCCCAAATTAACATTCTGCTTTCACCCCTGGAAAAGATAGTGATAAAGAAGATAAGGAGCAGCTGATCCACAGACAGAAGTTGGTAAGGATGGGTAGTTGTTGCCGAGTAGGCTGATAACCCAGACAATGAACACAAATTGGAAAACACGGAGTGGAATGAAGATGTTGGCAAGAAAGCATAAGTTTGGAGAGGGCCAGTAGCATCGGCAAAAGTTTCTGTTCCAATGTACCAAGCAGCTCAACCCATGAGACTGGGTGCCTTGCCAGTGTGTTAAGGATGGGGTGAAGTGGGTGTTCACTCTACAGAACAATCCCGCGCATGGTTTGTAAACCCACAATGTCTTTGTGTGCTATGATGTTATTCTATATGTGTGGAGGATTGGCAAAAAAAAAGAAGTTAGCTTGGAGAAAAGCTAATCAGTATGGAACATGCACTAACTTCCCCCAGTTTCCAAGCCAGGTGCATTGCTAGCATTGTTAGAAAAACTATGTACATGCTTGACTCTCAGTATGCATGGTGTGATACATGTATGTTAAAATAACCTCCATTCATCCGCATGGAGTTGGAGTTTTGGGCAACCAGTCTTCCAGAATATAATGCCCAACCTTTATGGTATACTCCCTGTCCTGTATTCTGATGAAGGTAATACAGATCATGGTCGGGGACACTGTGGATCACATTACACATGTACATGTAGCTCAAGGAATTTGGTCCTAAGAAGAGGCTGTGCAAAGCTCCACTTGGATGCTTAAGCCTATCTAAATAATAATATTAATATAGATCATATACAAACGTGCAATTAGAATCATTGATTTGCAGGGCAATTGGAATAGAAGTAATCCTTTTCTCCCTATCAGCTGAGTAGTACATGTATGCCAATCTTAAAGTACGTCACCAAGCAATCGAGTACAACTGGAGACAGCCACACAGCCATTTCATTTCTTTACCTGTAAACAAGTGTGTCAGCACTGAGGAGGCTGAGGGTGAATATGGAATTTGTTTAATCTACACGTACAGTGTAGTTCAGCTGCCAGTGAATCATTGGCCTGTGCTTCAGACATTTGAATGTGAAGACAACGATCCAGTGCTAGAAATAACGATGATGCTGTTCCAGATGTTCGAATCAAACCAGCCAAAAATGACCCTTGCTTTGAGGTGTTTTGTTAAGCAGTGGAGGGGATTCTCAGTTACATGTACTTGGTATCAAAAAAGCATTGAAATCACCAAGAATTCGCTTGTTATATCCTATCTGATGGACTGTTCATGCTGCTGCCTTCATATCTTTGCAGAAAATTTCCAAGCACTCCAAGAAACATGGTTGCAGGCCAAAGAAGTCAGCAGGGAAAGTGAAAGCCATGCTGGTATAGGTGGCATAGCAAAACAAATGGAATCACTTGAACTTTTATTTGGGGTACATTTGGGGCAAATATTGATTACTATGACAGATAATTTGGCAAGTGCATTACAAGAGTCTTTTGTTTCTGTCAATGGCCAAAATCTTGTGAAGGTGGTGAAAACGCTTCAATCAATGCAATCAGAGGAATTCTTTGATGCCCTTTGGAAATCAGTCCAGATCACAAGACAAAATCTAAAGGCTAAGACAACAAGGTCCTCTCCTGGCAACACCTCAGATGCCACAACACATGAAGCAAACATTATAGCATCTGGGCACAAAAAAGGCCAAATGGTGCTACATGTACATGTAACTCCCAATGAGGCACTGGAGTACCTGTACACATGTTGGCAAGGATGGCTGCTCATTGTCTTGTATGCCCTTTTTTAAGTAAGAGGGATAATGGCCAACTTTATAAATGGTCAGGTCAACAAGGTTAGACCACATGACCCAGGATGGTTGTGGTTAAGGAGAATTCTGACAGGAGTCATGCAATTTTTTGGCTGGGATAGTCAGAGCTGTTAGTATTATAACTTGGAGGACCCCAAGCTGCTGTGGCTTGCAGAGGTTCATTCTAGTGGAAAGGCAGACAGCACTACCAGGCAAGAAGTGCCTGGGTGTCTTTTAGAGATGGAAACATGGGCAGAGGGGTACCAAGCCTTCCTGCCCAGGATACACTACCTGTAACACTTAAGTGAATCAGTGAGCCAAAGACAGCCATTTAGGAGAGTGAATGCACTCTCCTGGCTGCACCATACAGCAGGATTGCAGCATGTGACTTGTGCAGGGTGCCATGGCTGGGTTTAGGTGCATTTTCGCACAACCAAAGGTGTGTAGGCTGAGATGCTAAAGACCTGAGCCCTTCCTGTCAGAGGTCAGGTTGCTGGCAGTGTGTCTGTTGGCATTATGATTTGCAGTTTTTTTGCATTGTGAGGAGCCGTTACGATTGGAATACATGTATATACATGTAGGTGTTGAGCTAAATGTGAAAGGGCTAGTCTTGAATATTAGGTCAGTAAGACTGATCAGTTCAGGGAACAATTAATAGTCAGTACCATATAAGTCCACGAACAACTCGTTGCAATAGCTGTTTTCTTAAGTGAAATGTGTGGAAAGAGCAAATGTGTTTGCATGACGTCATAATTAGGTTATTATATATTTACACCAGTCGCAGTTATACAGAGCACGAGTGCTAGTATTACTGTATTATCTCTGCTAAGGTGCACAAAGCCATAACTTGCCAAAACTGCAATACTTGAAATAGTGGTTTTGGCAAGTTATGCCTTGGTGCACCTTATAGTTATGGAGGATACGGAGCAGCCTACAACCGAAGAGCATCCAGATGTGATCCTTACACATGTATCTCCACATCACCAGTCGATGCACAACTGCCAGTTGCACTCTAGTCACATGTAGTTCAGTGAAGATGTAGACCCTCACATCCATACAAGGGTCTAGCTACACCAAACTATGTCACATTAATTAGTATCATTCACATGCAATGCCCCTTTGAAGTGTAGGAAAGGCAGATTTTTTTTACCAAAAACAGGTTCCAGTGGCGATAAAAGTTTAGGACCTCTCAAAGTTCGAAATGGCCTATGAAAACGAATTGCTTTAAACCATTATTTTGCTAATTCTGGGACCAAAACAAGGTGAAAAAAAAAAGTGTAATAATAAACTGAAACACAGGTTGGAAAAATTAATGTTTGCATAATGAGGTACTATGGATTATAATCAGCTGATTATAATTGCAAAATAAATTCATTTTCAACTTGTTACACCATTTTTTCTCACGTTACTAGAACATTAAAATTTATTTAACTACTTTAATTTCCTTGATTGTGGGACACCTGGTAGATCAATTATATCACAATGCCATTGATTACAGTACCAGCTCACATATTTATGTGTAAAATTCACAGCTCACGTTGCAAAAAGATTTTTGTGGTTTGAATTGTTAATTTCTTCGCACTACACTTCTGTGTTAGTGTACTTACATATACATACATGTGTGCACAACTTCTGTATGACTGTTTTCAGTTAGCTACCCAGAAAAAAAAAACGCATTCGCGCGCAAGTGAGTGTGAAAAACGGTTATTAACTCATCAAATCATGCGGTCTTCAAAACACTGTATCTCCTTGATTGTGCAATATAGTAGAGTCGCATTTTGCATATTTACAAAGCGGTCCTATGTCTACAGAAAATGGTTTGATTTGTGATGCATCGTTCCGAAGATATTCTAATCCAAGTAAGAGGCAAGATTTTGCAGGCTCAAGTACATGTACAAAACCCTGCGAAATCTTGCCTCTTAATATCTTCGGAACAATGCATTGCAAATTAAACCATTTTTGGACTTCTATAGACACAGGACCACTTTGTAAATACGCAAAATGCGACTCTACTACAATGTACATGTATATTACACGATCAAGGAGATAAAGCATTTTGAAGACTGCGTGATTTGATGAGTTTATGGCCATTTTCGCAAGCAATTGCATCATTTTCCCCCCAGGTAACCACTTTAGGTCAATTGTAGTACTCCCTACAATGTACATGCACAAGATTGCAACCAAATAGTGTATCCAATCAAGCATGTTACTGAGTGGTCTGGATGTGAGGCCTCAATGTGTCAGTGTGCACATGAGAACCTTGTAACCAGATGATCATCATATCAGACCTACACACATGTACATGTACATGTACTACATGACCATCATATCAGACCTACACACATGTACATGTGTACCAGATGATCATCATATCAGACCAACACACATGTACATGTGTACCAGATGACCATCATATCAGACCTACACACATGTACATGTGTACCAGATGACCATCATATCAGACCTACACACATGTACATGTACCAGATGACCATCATATCAGACCTACACACATGGACATGTACCAGATGACCATCATATCAGACCTACACACATGTAAATGTGTACCAGATGATCATATCAGACCTACACACATGTACATGTACCAGATGACCATCATATCAGACCTACACACATGTACATGTGTACCATATTACCATCATATCAGACCTACACACACATACCAGACGACCACCATGCACAACAGACCTGCACGCTTGCATCGGATGACCCTGAGAACATGAAGCATCCCGAAGGGGACTCCACTACCCTCAGCACTGTGACTATCCCTATGTGGCCATTCAGTGAATACAAGTGCTTCAGCGTGGTGACATCATAGATCTGAATGTTCTGGTTGTGGGTGCCTTGGAGACAAATGGAAATGTTGTAAACACCAATGTGCAAACACAGCAATCATACTTTCAGTTTTAGTAATATCCAAGGCACAAAGGCACTATATCTGATAGAGGACATTCTAATGCACAATAAGGGATGCTGGATGTGAGAATGGGGGTGGTCTGGGGACTGCCAAATTACAGATACATGCAATGGTGCCCAGACCATACAATAGCATACCAATAATGATATATTTCATGGTGATTGCTAATGAATAAATTGCACCATAAACTGTCTCGAACGAGTGGATGGGACTGAAATCTTCACTGCCCTTCCACACATTGACCTTATTGGACGATCCACTGTAAAGTCTGTTCTATATTGGAGAACGGTAAGAACGTTTGTGTGGGAGGGGAGAGGGAATGAGGAGTGGGGAGCAAGTGGGAGGGTGAGGTGTGATACGCAGCAAAAACAGTGCAGGTTATGGGAGGGAAGGGAAGGGAAGAGAAGAGGAGGAAATGAAAGAGAGGTCTAAATGAGCTACAATGTATTTTCATACAGTTCTTTTATCATAGACCAGAGCGCGGACCCAGGACTGAGGGAGACCATCAATGGTGTGCACCACCTTCAATGTCACAGCATCCCAAACCTGCAAGAGACTATTCTGATACCACATGACTGTGATATCGCATAACTATATCACATGATGATATCACATGACTATGATATCACATGATTATGATATCACATGATTATGATATCACATGACTATGACACCACATGACTATGATATGATACCACATGACTTAGTGAGCACTAACATGGCAGAGCAGGGTCAACACAGAACAAGGTAAAACTTAATATGAAATCCGGGTATCTTAAAACCAAATAGAGTAAACCTACTGTGAAACAGAGCCACTGTCACACTGGAGAATTCTACTGTACACACCCTCACTGTACACACACACTGTACACACCCTTACAGTACACACCCTCACACACCCTCAATGTATACACCCTCATTGTATACAATCTCACTACATACACTCACTGTATACACCCTCACTGTAAATACTCACTGTACACACTCACTGTACATGCCCTTACTGTATACACCCTCAGTGTACACACCCTCACTATATACACCCTCACTGTACACATCCTCACTGTACACATCCTCACTGTACACATCCTCACTGTACACACCCTCACTGTACACACCCTCACTGTACACACCCTTACTGTACACACCCTCATTGTACACACCCTCACTGCACTGTACACACCCTTACTGTATACACACCCTCACTGCACACACTCCCACTATAATACATCTCATCAATAGAACACAGAACAACCCACCCCCACTCATAGATGGCCCCACCCCACCCACAGGATGGCCCCACCCCCACTCATAGATGGCCCCACCCCACCCACAGGATGGCCCCACCCCCACTCACAGATGGCCCCACCCCATTCACAGGATGGCCCCACCCCCACTCACCTTGATGCATCCAAGGGATGAGGTGAAGACATACTCCTTACTGCACACCATGGCACTGACTATGTCTTCATGGACCCTCTAGATAATTAATGGGGAGGAAAGGGAAGGTTGAAGGGTGTGGAAGGACTCCCCCCCCCCCCCCCCCCCTCCCCATGGTACTATCTCTTACCGTTACCACTGCAACTTCCTCCAAAGTGTTGAGGTCCCACGACCTTAGGGTGTGGTCCGTACCTGCACTGAACAGGATCTTCTTACCAGCAGCAAGACACATGGCCTGTTCATGTTCCCATGTGTGTGTGTATGTGTGCATGTGTTATATCACGTACATGTATGTGTATGTGCACATGTATGATGGCATGAGTATATGGTGAAGATTAGTCCTACAAGTCATGCCTGCACAAGGTACACACACAAGAATAAGTACCTAACTAACAGGGTATGTAAATGCACTCAAGTACATGTACATCATAGATGGTGAAGATTAGTCCTACACGCCATGCCTGCACAAGGTACACACACAAGAATAAGTACACTGTACCTAACTAACAGGATATGCAAATGCACTAAAGTACATGTACATGTACATGTACATCGGGACAAATTATCAATGAAAGCTAGCTAGGATGGTACATAACTGCAGAGGTCATGTGATCTACTCCAGTCCCAGGCATTGCTATGGCTGGCCAACTACCTACACTCCATAAACAAAATGAGCGATAACTGGTGATGTATGACAACAAAGCTATATGCACCCACACCTAGGCCTGCAGGAGATAAAGGACACAGCAGATACAATGGTGGCTTACACACTCCTTGTGCGCACTGACTGTCTTCAGACACCCTCTCCTGAGGTCCTCGATGTCCCACTCCTTGATGGAACCATCGCTGCTGCTGCTGTACAGCCTACTGTTGACCACCACCATGGACCACACTGTGCCCTTGTGACCCCTGGGGAGGAGGAGGAGGGGGAGGAGGAGAAGAAGGAGGAGGAGGAGAAGGAGGAGGAGGAGGAGGAGGGGGAGGAGGAGGGGGAGGAGGAGGGGGAGGAGGAGGGGGAGGAGGAGAAGGAGATGGAGGAGGAGAAGGAGGGGGAGGAGGGGGAGGAGGGGAGAAGGAGGAGGAGCAGGAGGAGGGAGAGGAGGAGGAGGAGGAGGAGGAGGTGTATGCGGGAGCGTGGTAGGAGGGAGAGTGGTAGGAGGTGGAGTGGTAGGAGGGAAAGTGGTAGGAGGGGTGAATGAAGAGGTCAGATGGAGTACATGCATATGGGAAAACAATCAAACTCTGTAATCTACATGTACATGTAAGACCTTAAAGGTACAGTTCATTAAGGTCATTTAAGAGGTTTAGTAGGTTATTAATAGTTCATTGTGGTGTCTGGCCCATTGCATGTCTGTATACAAGTACATATATGTCCAACCTACATGTACTGTCACCTCTCCCCCCACAAACTACCTGACACACACACACACATGCCCATACCCACACAGTAGCGGTACCAACATGCACCAGAGGCCTCAAGTACAGGGGCACCATGGTCACCAAGCAGCTATGTAATTATGATACTACGTCATTATCTAGAATAATCACACTCTATAACTAATATTACATGTGTACTACGTTAAATCATTTATTTCTGCACAGCACTGGCATAATAAGGATGGGGACGGGGGAGGGGGGGGGGGGGGGGGGGGGGGAGAGGAATGGCCCCCTCCCCCCACACACTCTTAGCTCCCCCCTCTCCCTTCCAGCCACAAAATAGCCACACCCCTGCCCACAATGACATACCCACAATCTGTAAGTCCCTTAGTACTCCCACATGTGCCCCACGCATACCTAAATGTCCCCACACACTTCACAGTGAAGGGCATGTGCCAGGGGAATGGAGTATCCGACAGGGTGTGGTTAACAGAGGTGACGGAGCTAATTGAATCCGTAGACAGCCGCTTCATGTCCACAGCTGCGGCCGATGACTTCCTCTGGTACTGGGGCGTGCGCTCGCTCTCCACATGCTTCATGGGCCGGCTGGACTGCCGCATGCGGAGGGAACTGTAGGATGAGAGCTCCGCCTCCAGCTTGTCGACCCGGGAACAGAGAGTGGTGATTGTGCTGTGAGGGAGGGGTTTGGCATCACGTGACATCATGTGATGCGCACATCAGTGGGCATAGTGGCGTGCATGATAATGTCAGGGTTTGAGGAAATCACTGGTACATTTGGAGTCACAAAAACAATCATTACATAATGTTGCTTAAATTATCTACCTCTGCACTCTAATATAATTTTAACCCCCCCCCTAGCATGTGCTAGATATTGCTTTATTTCAAATTTTATTTTATCTCATCTTCGGAAAGATAATGCATAATACAATGAGCGAGCAATCCTGAAGGTGGGCTAAGCTCTGCACACTCCCTGCACAAATTTGCATACCTCTGCACACTCCCATCATACCTCTGCATACTCCCTGCATACCTCTGCCCACTCCCAGCACATCCATGCTGCGTGCTGTTCACACTACATGTACATGTAACTTCCTCCTCCGTGCAATCTACATGTATATGTCTAACACACACATGCACACACACATGCAAACACACGTACACACATGCATACAATGCATACACATGCACATGCACACAATTCACACATGCACACATACACACATGCACACACAATGCACACATGCACACACAATGCACACATGCACACACAATGCACACATGCACACACAATGCACACATGCACACACAATGCACACATGCACACACAATGCACACATGCACACACAATGCACACATGCACACACACATACACACATACACACACACACATGCACACCCATGCACACACACACATGCACATGCACAGAGAGCACTCACACAGCTTGTTGCTGCAGCTGTACAGTCATGGCCTCTCTCTCCATGGACAACTTCTCAAGGGACTTGAGTGCCTTGCCCACTGATCTGCTAAGCTCAGCATTCTCCCCCTTCACACTCTTCAACTGAAAAGCAAAAATAATTAACTCCCAGTTATTAAAAGTAGTTATTCCAACCACAGCATTACAACAGTTTATGCCGCACACCCACAAAGCCCTGAACACATGTGCCACTAGTCAAATAACTAGTGTTTGTTAACGTGCACATTTGCTAGGCCCCTGTGGAACATCATGTCTTACATACAACCTTCTGGATCCAAGCATATTTTATGTACATATACATGCAAAAGGGCATCAAATCCCAACTTCACACATACCACACACCACATGTGCACACACATATAAACATTCCCCCCACACCCACACATACACACCTCTTTCATGGTGATTGCCAGAAGCTGTGTATCATCCTTGTAGCTACATGTAGCCTTGTGGTCCTTCACCTCCTGGGAGGTACCTCTGAAGACGCATCCTAAGGTGAGGTGGGAAGGGTTAAGGGGTGGAGTGTCATGGTGCATCGCTGATCCCTCCTACCCCTCCCACCCCTCCCATTCCCATCTCAGTGAGAGGGGTCAGTGTGAGGGATGGGACGAATCAGTGGGGGTGGGATGAACAGGACACAAGGTTGGCAGCCAGGGTGCATTGAAGGGGTTATTGTGAGCATTGTGCTAAGAGTACGAGAAGGTCAAGGGTCAGGGCAGGAAGGGTCAGGGCAGGAAGGGTCAGGGTAGGAAGGGTCAGGGGTCAGGGTAGGAAGGGTCAGGGGTCAGGGTAGGAAGGGTCAGGGGTCAGGGTAGGAAGGGTTGGGGTCAGGGTAGGAAGGGTCGGGGTCAGGGTAGAAAGGGTCAGGGGTCAGGGTAGGAAGGGTCGGGGTCAGGTAGGAAGGGTCAGGGTAGGAAGGGTCAGGGGTCAGGGTAGGAAGGGTCAGGGTGAGAGGTAAGAGATCATCTTAGTGACCCATCACATTCCAATGACTTCACAAGCATCCCAAATACAGCATTGTGTCTGTACACAGGTACATATGTGTACATGTACAGCATTCTCTCTATGGTCATAGCACACAGGTGGAAGAGGTGATACGCATGCAATACAAAATTCAATGGAAAGAATGGGAGAAAAGGGAAAGAGGTATGGTGGGAATAAGTACTGAAACCAACACATTTCCTCAGTCAGGCTATCACTGGGAGAGGATACCATCGGGAGAGGGTTACTTGGTTTGTTTGGGTATGTGAGAGAGACTATCACATACCACCACCAATAAGAACTTGTGCCCACTCAAAGAAGGGGATTGTTAGAGCGTGGAGGTGATAGCAAAAGGAGGGAGAGGTGCTGGGTGGGCGGTGAGTGGAGGATATGCAATGTATGCACACACAAACACTCGCACACACACGCACACACTTACACACACACACGCACACACAAACACACACACACACACACACACACACGCACACACACGCACGCACGCACGCACACACACACACACACACACACACACACACACACACACACACACACACACACACACACACACACACACACACACACACACACACACACACACACACACACACACACACACACACACACACACACACACACACACACACACACACACACACACACACACACACACACACACACACACACACACACACACACACACACACACACACACGCAGTTCTTACCAAATGATGAAAACGTACACGGGACACAAGTGCAACAGAGAAGGTGCTTGTCCAGTTGGTACTGCCTCAGCAGCCCGCAGAGGTCCCCTCCCACCGGACATGACACCTTCGAGTACTCGCACTTGGACTCGTGCTCGTCCCTGCTGCCCAGCTTGATCCTCTGCTTGCAGCCTTCCGGGTCGACCTCGGAGCTCCTCCCGCCGTCCCTGCTGATCAGTCCGTTGTGACAGTAGATCAACAGATCCTCGATCTGCCCCATCACGGCCCTGTTGAGCACCAGCTGCCCCGAGTCGCACAACTGCGTGTCCACGGGGCAGCGGACGTTGTTCTCGACGCACTTACGACAGAAGGTGTGGCCGCACTTGATGGATATGACCGGCTCGCTGAATACCTTCTTACAGACGGGGCATATGAGCGCTTGGGGCTCCTCTACAAACTTTATAAGCTTCCCTGACATGGTGCATAAAAAAAAATTATACACCTGTTGGGGCGGGATGGGTGCGGTTGCCTTGGATGAACTCCTCTAGCTCACGTGCCAGTGAAGATTACGGGTCGTAGGTAAAATTTACAAAGGTGAAATGTATTAACATGGAGCAGTGAACATATCGAGGAAGAACAGAGATCATTCGATCAGTGCATGGCCGCAGTCAATCCCAAAAATATTTGGGGGGGGGGGGGGGGGGGGGGGGGGGGGGGGAGGGGGAGGGCCGAGGGTTTTTTAAAAATCAGCGGGAGGGGGATGTGCTCAACCTCTGAACATCCGGCGGTGTTGTTCAATTTATTTTTCAGCACGCAGCTAGCTGAATTAAACTAAGCTTATTTATTTATTGAGCGCACAACAGAATTGACAGAAACGTCCCTGCAAGCAAAGGAGGACTGGCACTTAGATTTACATTTATTTAATAATTGTGTGTGAATGCTCGAATTGTATGTACAAGCCTATAGTTAATACAGTCTGGCGACTTCAATTATAACTCACAAAATCATTTGCCACTGCGCGAAGGTCTAGCGTGCATTCGTTATGCACATGTAAATTTTAACCGAGTCTAGTTTTACTTCAAGTCAAAAGATAATCATTTGGAAATTCCATATTGTAATCTGTAAGACTTAAGGCTGCTTTGTAACGTAATAACAACGTGTTCAGTTGGGGCACCGTCGCAGCGCAGAACACAGTACAGAACATGCATGTT
>OX442432.1:1542016-1714473 GCA_949361645.1 Spongilla lacustris | reverse complement strand
TCACAGAGAATCAGAAGAAAACTGATTACAAACCAGAGGTGGTCATTGTAACAAACTACACACAGGTACATGTAACAGTCTGCGCCTGGAGTGCTTCACAATGGTACCTACATGTATTTTTTTTAAATTTAATTTAATTAGTTACAAACATGCTTTTTGATACAGCTTACATGTACATGTATAAGATCACTTGTGGTAAGCAGAGCATTTTGCGCTGCTATAAAAAACATGGCTGATGTTGTGTGTTCAATGTTACATGTACATGTACATTATACATTGGGCAGTGCTCACAAACCAATTCCCTTCCAACTCAGGCTTGTGTTCGCACCTCAACCTACATTGGTCTATGCTGCAATGTGTTCAAGACCTCTCTTGATGGAAAAAATCTGGAGATAGTGTTGGCTGAGTTTGGTTATGAGTTATATGGTGTTCTGTACGAGCACATCCAACACTTTGCTGTCAGTGACACTGGTATGTTGGAACATGTGCTGAAAGCATGCACAGTTATAACAATGGAAGTTTTACTGCATATGCAGGGTGTAAGGGTGTACATTGGATGGTATGCATAACAATCTAAATATTCAATTTCATAACTAATGATGCAAAGGGCATTTAGTCTGTCATTATTAACCAGTCTTTGGGATCCTAATATGGGACAATAGTGCAAAGTGTAGTACACTGCGACATCTGCTCAGTGCTGCAGCAATGTATTGTGGCCGGAGACAGAAGTCATTCTTGACTTAAAATGGACGTCTGTACATACACTTACATGTAATTTAGCGAAGAGAAGTGGGGTGAAGGGAACAAATTATTCCTTTGTTTCCCCCAGTCCCTGACGTTCTTTGCTTTTTCATGAAAATGCAAGTGCTTCTAAAGGACTGATAGCCTGGTGTGTACATGTGTAGGTTGCAATGAAGAAACATTGGTTCCTATTTAAAGTTGGTATACAATAAATTATTTACATTGTAATCAGCTCTCTGCATGCTATTACCACAACTAACGCTGTGGTCACATGTTCAAATCCAAGAACACGGCTTGCCATTTTTTGATAAATCAATAAACAATGTTGTCAGTTTTAATATATAATAGTAGTGATGCCAGCAAAACTCAATAACCTACCCAAGACTGCTTTAAAAAAAAATGGAGTAGAATTTTTGATGACAGCAATAAGTGTGACCACCACCTCTTCCTTCATTACTACAATTGAGTGATCTGTGTAATCTTGGTGTACCCCTGAAGATGCAAATATAGACATTATGGTGTCTCAGTGCTATTAATATAATGGCTTCCATAATTAACAGCTTGAACAGGCTTATGCCTGACTTTGGTGGTGAATGCAATATTTACTTGGCATGGTGGCTGTTGCACATCTGACATGCCCCTTAGTCTACTATGACATTTGAAGCTACATGTACTTGTGAGGAGTACTTGTACACTGTAGGTTAGCTGCACACATATCAGTCTAGTTTTTTGTTTTAACTTCACTTTTGTCATCATTTCAACAAGTGCTTTCCATTTTCTGCATTTTCTGCAAATGTGCCCCTACTGTGTCCCTGTTGGATTGACTATGCCATTGTTGGAGTGACTATGCCCCTGTTGGAGTGATGGCTGCTCTAGACTAAAAGACGCGCGTCAAGGCAAAATAGGTTATTCCATTCACCACTCACCTTTAGGTCAGTTGGTTGGTAGTTATTTTTCTAGCCTTTTGGTATTGCACTGAACATGCAGAACAAAGGTTTGTTTGATATAGACTCTTTTTGGAAGCCCGATTACTCTCTCGATTCCGTTGATACTTTTGCTACTTAAAAACTTTTATCTCATCAGAATTGTGTACACAATGCCGCCTCTTTGAAGCTCAGTTTGCATTGTACAGATCTTGGGAGGACTCTGACTTGTTGTTTCGCTCTCCTCTCATTCCCGTGAAGGCATTTTGACAAAACAACTTTACTAGTCAAAAGATTAGAAGAACACCAATTATGCCATACATGTAAGTAATATGACGTAATTATTACTTATAGCAGCTTTATGCCAAATCTGTGTATCTGACACCAAGGGGCAGTCGGCAGGTAAATCCTACAGCTATTGGTATAATTGGCACTCTTTAAAACTGTTCCTATCCTGAGTTATACTCACCCAGGGGAAAAAATGTTGGAGGTGAAACACAGGTCTGGGAGTGAGAGCTCTTATCCAACAGGAAATAGTCTGGCTACTTGAACAATACATGAAAATGACTGTTTTTGCTTTCTGGTTTGATAGCAACAAGATCTAAACTGTCTGATTCTTGGGGACATGTTACTCGCGGGGGTCGTGTTTTTTTTTTTAAATGACATGCATAATATGGGTCAAATCCTAAATGAGAGTATCATAACTCTCGATGTTTTGAGACCGGTATGTGATTTATCTTGTGGTAATAAGTTTTCACATGTCTGTGTAATGTACATGTACATGACCTATTCACACCACCCCTTGTTGACATACATGTACATTGTATAATCACCTCACCATCATCAACTGATTAGAAGTGGTGAAACCTATTTACTCACAGGAGCAATGACATTGATCTGTGACATGAATGAATATAAAAAGGTCATGAAAGAGTTCAAGGTGAGTCATGTGTTATATAACAAGGAATTTAGAACTTACACCAGTGTCCAGATAAAAAAAAGTTTCTACAGTGTTAGTCGTTGGTCCAAATCACACAATTTTTTCTGCAGTGTGAGTGTCAGGTGTGTCTGTCATTTAATGGTAGAACATGTATGAGAATGTAAGCATGTTGATGAACACCTGTTGGATAGTGCACAATGAATAAGCTGTCAGCATTCAAATGCACAGCTATAGAAGTTTGTACAGTGTATATGGATTACATGTACATCACTGTTAACTTCACTAATTGCTGTAAATATATTTGAGTATACTTTTAAAAGAAAATTTTGTTCATGTTTACTAGATACATGTACATGTATTTGTTGTACATTTCGTTTGCTGTTAAACAAGCAAATCTGAACTTTTGATCAGCCATGATATGGTGCATGTACAGTCTCAATAAACTTTTCCCCCCAAAACAAAGGAATGTGATGTGGGTGGGGTTTGAAACTAAAGGAGTGGCCTCAGGTCTTATTTTTGTTCAACATGTGTTATGTACATTGTGAGCTACTTGAATTACTGTACATGTATGTGGGAATGAGGTCAATGAGAAACGCCATTTTAAATCTGGCGTGATATCATTCGTTGGTCCATTGCCGTGACATTGACATTTGTCCCACTTGCTTAGAATCCATTTCTGGATGAAATGTTTGACAATCTTCAAATACTCTGCAATATTTTTATTGTGAAAGCCGACAACCTGAAGCAAGTGTGCTCAGAAGACCCCTATGTAAGTCCTGGGGACCTGCTTGTTGATGTGTATGTAAGTCATGTTGATATGTGGGGACTTGTCACACTATGGATGGTACCCCCCCACCTGTGGCAACTGCAGATGGTATTGTGAACATTCCCTCTAGGACCATGGGCGCCACCAGCATTTCTGGAAAGGGGGGGGGGGGGGGGGCAGGATAGGGTAAGGGAGCGCCATTTTACAGCTAGCTTTTGTATCCTGTGGTTACCAGTATGCATCTGTGCAGTAGAAGCGGGATTGTCAGAAAGTGGAAAGGGCTGTATATGTATGTGGTAATGATAGCCACAAAATACCAATGAAAAGCTTCTGCTACACGCACGCATGTACTTCCTCTTTTTTGGTGATCTCTCTGTGCTTGCTCATGATGAACTAGTGGTGATGTAATGACTAATTATGCATTTATGTAGGGTCTGGGGACAAATAGTAATCTGTCAATCAAATGACACGATTCGGAAAATAATATTGGATGCTGCTTCATAAAATTTATTTTACGCAGAATGCTGCCCTTCTAGGGTGTAGGATGCCACCTGAGGCAGTTTGTCCCATCCCCCATTGGTATGCCACTGAAAATCTAAATCTTTATTTGATGTAGCATTCTTCTTGTAGTGCACATCTCCATTGTAAAGCTCATTGTTAGACTGCGCTTGGATTTTTTAGAGCAATCACACTTTCCTTGAGCATAATGAAGTGCATCTTTGACGATTTGCATGGCATCGCAATCCTCATCCTTTTTGCTGCTACACTCACTCATTCTCCATTTGAGGACTGGACATACAAAGTTTTATGGCCGGCTCAAATTTTGGTATCTACAAAAAGGGGAACTGTATATGTAGTAGAGGGGACCATCCATGGTGACCATGGACGGTCTGAGGGGGACCATCAATAGTACCATCTGTATCATACATGTGGGGTACATGTACAGTACATGTATGTACATGTTACATACATATTATTATTATTCTCCTTATACAGGTTAACTTTGACAAACAAGTATTGATGAGTATGATTGAGCTGAGGGCTGACTACAAAGCTTCAAAACTTGGAAAGTTATTCACCTAAAAGAGTCTCACTGACCATGTGTGTGCATGTGTGTGGGGGTAGGGATGGGAGTTGTATATATTATGAATGTGCAAATCACTGTTATGTTCACTGTCTTCAAATCTTGATAGCTACATGCTCATATCAATGTTAACGTGCAGAAATACATACATGTAGTTACATGTACAATGTACATCTGCATGTGTAAATGTAGCACAGCTCAGAATTAATGCAGCTTGCTCTCATCTGTTAAGAGCATGCATAGTTATGTGGGCGTTCCGTGATCGTGACATTCAGACATTGTCTCGTACCCAAACTCTGATTCCCACAGCTGCGGATGGATTATATCACCGCTACGTGAAAGAGCATAGATCGAACGTTTTGGTTCTGACAGACTTTCCAGCAGAGCACCCGTGACGTCACAATATACGGGTGCAATTTGTTAATAAGTCACAGGATAAATAAAATACTACACGGGCAGGAATTGGATTGCGATATGGATCCGGTTTCGCGAGCGTTACGTCGACGATAAAATGATAAAAATACACCGGCGATGTGCATGCACCGCCAAAATTATTTGGCGTACAAAATGCGATATATATATATATATCGCCGCGGCGTGTACACGCCAGCAATACGCCTCGGTACCCGATACGCCCCCAATACGTCGGCGTCATAGTTTTGAATGCATGGTTTCTATTGCATGCTCAAATGCAAGTAATTATTTACAAAGCGTTATACATGTAAATTGTAATAGACATACAATATACAACGCAGCAATATTTGTTATTGTTCCAGTTGTGTTCGAATACAGTTGTGTTCACACTAATCAGTTCCCTTTTCACTTGTGTAGGTTGGTCCTTTTCCAGCCATCCGCAGCGTGAATCACACTGATAAACAACATATACTGCATGCTTCAGATATGTTGCAGGAACAAGACGGATTACGTTTGTCCTCAAAAGCAGAGGGAAATCGAGGCTGTTGAAAACAAGTTTCTGTCGGGCATCCACATTGGGCTTCATGTGGCGAAGGTTCTAATTTCAGCTTGAAATGAGTCACAAAAAGTTCCAGTTTCTAGCTGATAGTGAGAAATTTATATAAACAATTGTAAACAACTATTACAACCTACTGAATATCACAGTGTAAACCACAGGTCACACAGATTGATAACCTTTGCAAATGGCCAATAGTTGAAAGGGTGACTGATACCAGGTGGTAATAGTGTGAAATCTTTCAGGTCGTATAGTGAAGTATTGGAGTATTCAACACAATAGACCCTAACTCTGAAGAACCCGCATGCTGTAAAATGATAATACTATCAATGCAGGAGCAGAACTTACATATATATACTGACCCTTCGTAACATACCAGATTGATGACTTGGCTTGTCATGCTGCATAGATGTTCCGGATCCTCCAAGACAGCGTTGCACTCCCATTAAAGTGCTTGTGATCATCTCCAAGACCTAAGAAGTAAAAAATACATGGATATGTAAATAGTTTGAAGAAAAGGTTTGCAAACCTTTCAGAAGGGGAATAGCTACTTCCTGCAAATGCAAACCTGATGCTCACCTGAATAAAAAAGCTATTTGCATGCAATATCTTTTGCTAAGGGCTTGCCTGTTACTGTAAATATTCCTGCACTGATCTTATGTAGCGAATTGTAGCTCTCACAACTTAGGATAAAATTTTTAAATAAATGCAGAATTTTTACATGGAAATCCACAAACCTTTCGGTGTTATAACACAATGTTGGACCAAACATTCGCATATGTTCAGGAAGATGAAGAAGCAAGTGGATTTTGGACTTCCTCCGTAAAGTAGGAAAATGCCGTGTACTAGTAGCAACAAAATTCTAAACAATGTTTTCATAATAACCCATACTCTCTGGATTGACTCTGTCACAGTAAGCGATTTTAAACACCTGCATGAAGTGTTATATAAAGAATGAGGAAATGTTCTATAAATGCTCAGCTGCTTACCTTTGATAAAGCTAGCCACATGCACTTCAATTTCAGCAGGAGCCAGGAATAGTGAAAGGACAAAGAGAGCCATCAAATGTTTTCATAATACCTGCATGAAGTGTTATATAAAGAATTAATTAGGAAATACTGCATAAATGCTCAGGTGCTTACCTTTGATAAAGCTAGCCATGTGCACTTCAATCTCAGCAGGAGCCAGGAATGGTGATAACCAATACTCTCTGGATTGACTCTGTCACAGTAAGCGATTTTAAACACCTGCATGAGTGTTATATAAAGAATTAGGGAATATTGGGAAAATGCTCAGGTACCTTTGATAAAGCTAGCCACACTTCAATCTCAGCAGGAGCCAGGAATGCATGGTGAAAGGACAAAGAGCCATCAAAATTCTGAACAATGTTTTCATACATACTCTTTGGATTGACTCTGTCTCTGTCACAGTGTCACAGTAAGCGATTCTAAAGACCCGCTGCATGAAATGTTATATAAAAAATTAGGGAATATTGTGCAGCTGCTTACCTTTGATAATGCTAACCACACTTCAATCTCAGCAGGAGCCAGGAATGGTGAACGGACAAAGAGAGCCATCTGTGCCAGTGCTAAGAATCCCTACCAACAAAAGACTTGTAATACTTTGCAATGTTTCTTGAGAACCCAGCATCGATACAAAATGTGCTAGGGCCAGCAATGGTAATCGCTATGCGACCGCAGGACGCTACTAGTGTACTGAGTATTTGCAACTCCGGCCGTGTGATCAGCTTCGTCAACAGGTGGGTCGGGGATGAAGATAGTTCCTCACAGTCAATGTTAAAGAGGTGCTCCCTGGTCTTTAAATGCTTATCGTACTTCGATTTAAAGGCAATCCTTTCTTGCACACAGTGCAGGTATACGTCTATTCATAAATATTAGAGTAGAGTAAAAATGGCCTGGGGACAAGGCTTGCAATGAAAACCTTGTGTTAAACGTACCTTGCATGGGCATTGGTTATAGTTCTAATTTGTAGTTGTGTTGCAACTAAACAGCGCCGCTCAAAGACAAAGGTACTCTCTAATTCAAGTTATAATGTGCTCGATCATTATGCACATAAACTGCTTGAAAGGGCCCAAACTAGTTTACAAAGCAGTCCTTGTTACATTAGGAGGCTTTGTAAGTCATGCACAGAGCATACATCAACGCATAGGCCGGCATCATCTGATCTTAAGTCCATGAAAAAGAAATGCAAGTAGATTATCTCAGGTATGTTAAGACTGGCTACACTGTATTTGGAATTAGAAATTTCGGCAAATTCAAACATTACAACATGCCGCTTTTCTGTTTGGGTGCTTCTTGTAGCTATTCTCTTTATACCAAATCTTTGTTCAATGATCCCGCAAATTTATTCAACTGATAGTTGTCATAGCAACCTTAGTAGTTTATTGCATCGCGCTCCGAAATATGGGGGCGTTTCTTTGCGTTTTCGCAAAACCCAGATGATTTAATATCGTTGTTTGTGGACAAAAAAATTGTTTATTTGATACTGGTCTAACTACAGTAGGTGGGCACAATGAAATGAAACATCGTTTGCGTAAGTTGCAGAACGAAAAAGATGAATTTTGTGTTTAATTTTTCGCAGTTCTAATGTTTGTCTGCAAGCGCTCTAAGCGTTTCAAAATAATGATCTATGTGCCTAGTATAGTGATTAAATATGGGTGTCCCAGAAGTAGAACTGCAGAAACATGCGAAAAACTATTCTCTAATCATGCGGTTTTCAATTCTAACATTCAAGTCAATTATTTCACCGCACGTAACCGTTGTCATAGAAACGACATTATATATTAATTACGTGCTATCAATCCAAAGTGTATTTGGACATTATTAATCCTGTGGTAACGTCTGTGTATGAATAAACGCTTCCTTTGGCAGCTATTTAAATATTTTAAGTGTAGCCAGTCTTAACACACCTGAGATATCAGAAATCTATCCCAGCAGTTCAATACGTACGTATAATTATAAACGTTTTGCAAACTATGAAAGCCAATTAACCATAATTTCAGTGCGCCAGAAATATCGAACAAGAATAGCTTTCTAGGTTAGAATTTGCTTCTATATCCAGTACAATTTGAACCTGTCATGACGGGTTGAAATTGTACTGGATATAGAAGCGAATTACACCACGGCTGTTTGCAGGCGTAGAAATTGTGGACAATAGTCCTCCACCTCCAATCCATAATATTGAAATGAATCGTAATGCCTTTAAATAGTAACAAGCCTTGACAACCACCGACGTGACTTCACCTGTACCTGACAGGTTCAGTCGCCATTTTACAAGCCATAAAATGCAAAGGTACTAGCGTTGAAAGCGGCTACCTTGGAAAGGACCGTTTAACTTCAATGTACGATGAGACAATTTCTGTCGGCAAACTGAAAGCAGGAAACTAACGAAGGTTATACTTCAGTTTCCCCCCCTCCCCTTAATTTTGTAAACTTACTGCTGAACCTATAAAGCTAAACTAAGCCCAGCTAGATGGGCTACCCTAAAATAAGCCCAGCTAGGCGGGGGAATAGTCGGCTGATCCGCTAACAAATCCAGCTAGACCCGGCCGGATTGGGTAAAATCCGAGCCTAGCTGGATTTGTTAGCGGATCAGCTGACTAGCTGGGCTTATTTTAGGGTACACCCATCTAGCTGGGCTTAGTTTAGCTTAGGTTCAGCAGTATGTACTTAAGATAAGTTTACAAATTACAAAATTGGGGGGGGGGGTAGTCTCGTACCCAGACTGAAATGTACGTAACGATGATTATCGCTTACAGTATAACATCGCGTACAGAGGGTCCGGGAATGAAGTCGTGGGAAATGGTTCTTGGAATGTAAAGAATTACATAACATTTATGTTGTCACAAATGTTCCGTGCGTCACGATATCCTATGCGGGTGGTCGCAAATTGTAAAAATTGAAGACCTACGCTAAGGGGCCTTAGGGTTAGGGTTTAATACTTGGACAGTGTGCCAGGTCTAGTCGGTCTGAAGTCGGTGGTTTTGTGAAAAATCCATGGGTCTTCGGAGACAACACTGCAGCCTTGGGGTCTGGGTGGGTACTGTTTCTCGTGCTAAGCCCTAATCCGCATAGGGGATTCCTCGCTTTACGTGGCCATCCCGAGGCCAACCTCTCAGCCCCATCACCCAATTGCAAAGTCCAGCCATCTGGAATGGCATTTTCCAATGAGAGCGCACCCCGCACATACATTGTGAAGTATCGTCAGGTGGCCAGCCTAGACCTACCAATCGTAGAGGTAAGAGTAAGGAGGCTACTACAGTACAGTGGATGAGCACCGCCAAACCACACGCAGAAAATTCCTTCTAGGCTTATGCTGGCTTCGGCAAAGAGTTAAGTAACCTACTGTAGTCTTTCTGATGCAAAAGCCATAACACCATCTAGGTCTAACCAAATAATCTATGATCACACGCTGACTTGGAAATACCTTCCGATCACACTTTGGGTGTGGTTTTGCGATTGGTATGCTAGAAATGCAATTAGCTGATGGCCATAGCGTTGGAATGTATACGTCACAAATCGCTGCAATTTGATTGGTTCCACAAAATTCCGTAACATAGAACCATTTCATTCCCAGACAGGTACTACTCATCGTTACGTACATTTGGGTCTGGGTACGAGATTAAGGGGGGGGGGGACAGAAGGTACTTACTGTAGAGTAGATGTTTAGCCCCCTCCCGCGCCCTACGTGTTGGTTCTTTGTCGCCACCACAACAACGTAGACATATTTCACATTAGTCTCTTTCCCAGGCCAATATGACGCAATGTTTATCGCTATCCAGGGGCTGGGACCCAGACAAGAATACGCCTGTTTCTTTTGTACCCACCTAACGAGCGCCGAGGTAACGCCTTCTCCATTCCTCGTCAAGGCCTCCTCGGTTGATCTCGCTCAGGCTGGGTTCTGGAGGCGAGCCGAAGATTAATACTTGATATTAAATATCGATTAATAATTGGATACGTCTCGTGACTCTCGTGGTACGCACTTATTAGAATTGCGCTAACACTTTGGAGATGCTTGGAGATAAGAAAAAACCGGACTCAAGCGGTGAGCTCGTTGTTCAATAGCTCCGTAGAAGTGCGCCCTATCCGTAGAATTAGCGATGAAGTAGTGCAGATGTACTGTTTGGTATTTATTGAAAATAGAACCTTTGGCATGTTCCTCCCCCTCCCGTCCCAATTTCCAGGACAAGAGCAACGCTCGCATTGCGAATAGAAATTCGCAGTTCCGATTACTCTGTGACAGATGAACTGATTTATGAGGTAAGTGCCTTGGAAGTGGATTAGCAGCTGTTTTGTATGCCTTGTTGCCTGATCCAACTAGAGGTGTGTGTGTGAGGATCTGCCCCCTACTGCGAAAGGTGGGGCAGATCAGCTGCCCAGACTAGGTCACATCACCATAGTGATGGAGGGATGCAGCAGATGTTGGGGTGGGAGGTGGAACAAGAGTCCAACCTAATACGATGCAACATACACGTGACACGATCCAGCGGCTCAGGTGTATGTGAACCGACTGCTACACAATAGCCTAGCCTAGCCTGAATAGGAGGGCACGCTGGCGCCTGATTAACTGCGTTTAACCCATGCAATCCACCTGAGGTACAGAGGTGGCTCCCGCAACATCTCGTCAAGACTATTCCCAAAATTGTACTTGTTGGTGAGTTGCCACAGCTCTGAGATGTATGTTGCAATGTTTTCGCTCGGCTGGCGCATTCGGGAGTTGAATTTGAAACGCTCCACTGCAATCATAGGCGGCAGATTGGAGTGAATCTTCAGCACTTCTACCAGCTCACCATAGTACTTATCGGTGGGCTTCTGTGGTGCAACCAGGCTACGGATCAGCTTGTATGTTGCTGTAGTAATGTGATTGCGCACGCGAATACATGATGCAGCTGCTAGCGCTATGACCAACGAGATAATAGCACGAATTACATAAAATATGGATGAATGCACGAGACACCATACAAATATAAATGATGCCCCAGCCGTTTGGCCTGCGCTGTGCCCGCAATAAGCACAATGGGCCCGCTCTATTGTGTCTTGTCTAAGCCAGATTACCACACTCCTTCCTCCTTGGACAGAGCTTCCATCCGAAACGGTCTGGCATTGCTCATGCGCGAGACGATTGTGTGTCTCAGCTGTCGCCTGCTCGGTTGTTACCGATGTGGCTTCGCCTGGGACTGTTGGGTTCCAAACGTGCGGGTGTGCCAACTGTAATGGCTCTGCTCCCTGACATCCCATGTCTTCTACTGGCTCCTCCATTGTTAACTCTTCACCTGCGTTTACAACCACGACCTCACCACGCCCACTCAAGGCAACGGGGCGTGTTGGAATGATTGGTGAGGGTGTTTCCGACTGGGCTGGTACTCCTTCCTCTCTTGGGCGCCTAGATGCCGCCGACTTTGTTATCTTGCCTACCGTAGGGCTTGCAGGCTCTGTTGCCAAGCTCGTTCGGGGGTGATTTGCTCTGTCATTGTGAGGACGGATGTGATTGATGTGCCTATGCACAGTTCTTTCATCCACAACATTGACCACAAAGGTTAGCAGGGCGAGCGCAGCAGTGACCCTTCCCAGGAGCCATGTGGGAGGTCCACGAAAGTTTTTAACGTAGATGCTTTGCCCCATGTGAAAGAGTCCTTGCTTCGCCCTCTTATTGTGTGACACTTTCTGTCATTGCTGATTCTTGACCACCCTTGCGTATACCTCCTGAGGAACTTCTGTGCTCCGAGGTTCCGTGGAGAGTTTCCCAGGTGTAACAGGTCCAGAATGGTACATGGCTTGCGCCCTAGTAACAATTCAGCTGGCGAACGACCTGTCCATAGTATGGGGTGTATTCTGATACTGGAATAGAAAATGAGCCAACCTGTTAGCTAGGTCTCCGCTGGTCTTCTTCAGAGCCTCTTTGAGCGTTTGCCGGGCTCGCTCTGCAAGGCCATTGCCGGATGGGTGATAGGCCGCACATTGAGTGTGCCTGAAACCATTGTGAGAGACAAAACGTCTTGAATTCTTGGCTCGTGAACGCACTGCTGTTGTCGGAAACCAGGAGTTATGGGAGGCCGTGGGTTGCAATCGTTGACCGCAGGAAACTGATAGCATTGCTAGAGGAGGTGGAGGGAATGATGCCGACCTCCGGCCACTTTGAGTGGGTTTCCACCAATACAATGAACATCTTCCCTTGGAAAGGACCTGTGAAGTCGACTTGAAGTCGTGACCAAGCCCGTGTCGGCCATTCCCACAGGTGCAGCGGAGCTACCGGGGGGAGGGGGGGGGCCACACTGCTGGCATTGCTTCACTTTCACATCAAGATTGTTATCCATGCCTGGCCACCAAACCACGACTCTAGCTAGAGGGGAGGCTCCAGGGTGACCCTCGTAAAGAATGCCCATTACAGCCTCTCTTCCAACTTTTGGTACCACCACTCTGTTGCCCCACAGCACACAGTCGTCCTGTAAGCTGAGTTCATTGTCCCTCCTGAATGGGGACGTCTCTTCGCCCTTTGAGACAATGTTGAGGCCGAACTGGACAGATTGGTGAAAGAAGGAATACTGCATCCGGTTAAGTTCTCGGATTGGGCAGCACCCATTGTTCCGGTGGTTAAAAAAGATGGCCGTATTCGCATTTGCGGCGACTACAAGCTCACTGCTAACCGTGCTTCCTTGTCAGATCCGTATCCCATTCCCCGCATTGACAACCTTTTAGCATCGACTGCTAAGGCCAAAATATTTTCCAAACTAATGCCTACCTCCAACTGGAACTGGACGAGGACTCCAAGAAATGCGCCCCTATCTCTACTCACAAAGGTTCGTTTCAATACAACTGTCTACCATTTGGGGTCTCCTCTGCACCATCATTGTTCCAGCGCACCATGGAAGGCATTGTGGGGAACATCCCGAATGTCCTCGTGTACTTCGACAACATCCTGGTGACAGGATCATCAGAAGAAGAGAACCTGTGCACTCTTGAAGTTGTCCTATCTTGTCTGGAAGCCGCAGGGTTGAGACTTAAGTTGTCAAAGTGCTCTTTCATGTTATCCAACGTTGAATACCTTGGACACAAAATCTCAGCCAAGGGAATTCACCCAACCAAAGAGAAGAAATGAGCAATCCTTGAAGCCCGCCTCTACAGAATCTCCAACAGCTCAGATCTTTTCTAGGACTACTCAACTTCTAAGGTAAATTCCTACCCAACCTAGCCGGCACTCTTGCTCCTCTATATTGTCTAAGTACTGAAGAACACTCACTGGTGCTGGGGACACGTGCAGAATGAAGCTTTCAGTAAGGCAAGCACCTGCTCACATTGGCGCAGGTATCGACATATTTTGATGTGAAGAAAAAGCTGTGTCTGTATTGCGATGCTTCTCCCTATGGCACTGGCACGGTCCTCTCACACCAGGTTTCCGATGGCCTGGAGCGTCTTATAGCTTATGCTTCCGAACGCTCGCACCGGCAGAGAAAAAGTACTGCCAACTGGAGGAGGGCTTGGCTTTTGTTTACAGTGTGAAGAAATTTCACCAGTATTTGTTGTTTGGTCAGGAATTTGTCATCTTTTCAGACCACAAACCATTATAGTACTTATTCAGCAAAAGCCAACCTGTGCCCCCAATGGCGTCTTCAAGGATACAGAGGTAGGCTCTTACGTTTAGCGCCTACACCTACAAGATAGTATTCAAGTCCAGTAAACAGCAGGCAAATGCTGATGCCCTCAGCAGACTACCGCTTAAGGCTTGTAACCTGTTAGTTAAGAAAAAACCAGTTGTAACAGGTTATTAAAATTAAAAAAACCGGTCGGTTAAGGTATTTGTTTAAAAAATAACCGGTCGGTTAAGGTTGTTCATTTTAAAACAACCGGTAATTTCCGGTTAAAAAATTAATTATCAATTATTTATGCAATTATCAGTTTATTATTGATGGCCAAATATCTATGGCTAAACAAGCACAACCTCGGACTTTGCCATATGGTCCACGGCATACTCCAATCACGTCCTTGATCTCACCGCGTACGACACACTGTGCGCGCGGACTCACCATTACGGTGAATAGAGGAGGTGTTGCTATAATTATATAATAAAGTTGCTATAAATATGTACCACGTGAGATAGATCCCTGCCTTCCATTGTTCGCTCTCGTCCGCTTATTGTTTTCTCGTGCCCAGCAGTAAGGCGCGCGTAACTCCTCTATAAAATACCAACCGGTCGGTTGAGGTTGTTCAAAATTTCTAACAACCAGTTGAGGCAGTTATTTAGCCAAAATATAACCAGTTGAGGCGGTTATTTGATTCTCGCTGTCAGTTAACCGGTTAACCGGAGCTCCGGAACAACCGGTTTCAAGCCTTACTACCGCTACAGACCGCAGTGGGAAACATTCCCATTCCCGAAGACACGGTGTTGATTATACAAGCCCTGGACCAGAGCAACAGTGCGGTATCAGTGAAACAAATTCGTGAGTGGACAAGCAAGGACTGAGTCCTCTCATTAGTGAGAAGCACAGTGAGACTAGGAAATTGGAGTGCTGTAACAGATGACCCCAGGTACAGGCCTGGCTCCAAAGAAACGGGGAGTGGCGGTCTTGTCGATGGCAAGACTGGCTTTGACACCCTTAACTAGACCAAGCTCCTCTTTGAACAGGTCGACGTGTCTGTCCAGTACAGCATTGAGACCTCCTGAAACGGGACTGTTGCTCAAGTGGTGAACACCGACACTGTTCTGCCACTGGACATCCAGTCTCTTCAGCCAGTCCCTCCCCATCAACGTTGGACCCTTGCCGGCAACCACCACCAATCTTAAGCGTGCTTCCTGGCCTCTGCAGCTAATTAGAACCTGAAACTGGCCACACGCAGGAAGTTTTTCACTGGAGTAGGTACGCAGCTGAACTGATGTGTGTTGCAGAGTTGGTCTCTTTGCAGCTGACCAAAGGCGGTTGTATGTCAGTTCGCTGATGACTGACACTGCTGCGCCGGTGTCAATTTGCATTGGCAATCGAATACCATAAGCAATTGCAGTTATCTTAAGGGGATCCACAATCTTGTCCATGAGGTGGAAAAGCGTATATACTTTTTGCTTTTTACTGCCCTCAGCTTCTTCCTGCTGGGAATTATGAATTGGTGAGCGAGAGCGATGCCGTGGAGCCTTGCTGCTGCAACAGACCTTAGCAATGTGCCCTGTCTTACCACAGGAATAGCATTCAGCATCCCTGAATCGGCATTTGGTAGATTGGTGCTTTCCAGCACAGTGATAACAGACAACGGACTGACAATTGCCTTTTTTTTGTACGTCTGACCGGTTCCAACTTGAAGGCTTGTGCTAATTCAGTGTGGGACTGACCCTGCAAGTCTTTTACGCTCTTCTCTGCTAGTTCGGCTGCTTGGGCTATATTGAAAGCTTTGCCAAAAGTAAGCTGCGACTCTGCTAGCAGTCGACGCTGGGTCTTTGGGTCACGCAACCCACAAATGAGCCGATCCCGCAGCATATTTTCTAGCGAAGCATCAAACTCACAGGTCTCAGCCAACTTCCTGAGCTCAGCAACATATTGGGAAACAGATTCGTTCTCACTTTGACTGCGCGCATTAAAATGGAACATTTGGACGATGCTCGAGGGTCTGGGAGTTAGATGATCTTTCACTAGCTTGGCTAATTCCTGCAGAGATTTGTCAGTGGGTTTGTTTGGAGCGACTAGACTACGGATAAGTTCATAGGTAGGGGCTCCACACACACTAAGAAACACTGCCTGATGGTTTTCAGCGGCGGTGATGTCTTATGCCGCTGCGTAGAGGTCAAAATGCTCGCAGTAAGAATCCCAGTCGTCTGTGTCTCAGTCAAACTGCCTGATCACTCCATGTAGGGTCATACCTGCAGAAAACAAAAACACATGCTGTTAATGTTTACCTCATCGCCGATGTGTAGTAACATGGTTGCGCATGCAAATACACGCTGCAGCTGCTAGCGCTATGACCAACGAGATAATAGCACGAACTACACGAAATATGGATGAATGCACGAGACACCATACAAATATAAATGATGCCCCAGCCATTCGGCCCGCGCTGCGCCCGCAATAGGCACAATGGGCCCGCTCTATTGTGTCTTGTCTAAGCCAGATTACCACAGTTGCCACTCCACAAACACTGAGCAGAATTGCCGCTCCCTCCTCACCCCTTCTACAAATCCCATGACTTCATATCACAGATTGTGCCAGCGTTGCCAATGCACACGGCTACTCAAATAACCTGACAACATACACCAACAACCACATAGCAACTGCATAGTAATACATACATTGTATACATTGTATAATAGAATACAATAAAATAAAATAGTTCCAGACTGCAGCCTTCCCAGATTGTCTCATCTGCTTTCTGCCAAGGAAATTCCAAACTGATCAAGACATAACAAACACATACACACCAGGGGAGGGAAAAAGTTCGTAGACACTTGTGCAAACGCTTAGACTGATTCAGTCCGGAAATCCATTCCTACATAACCACACCCTCACATGATTTGTATCACACCTACACAGCTTACGCAGGGAGCATAGTTTCCGTCTAATTCACTACGTTCAAACGACGAAAACATATATCTCCCTCCTCACCCCTTCTACAAATCCCATGACTTCATATCACAGATTGTGCCAGCGTTGCCAGTGCACACGGCTACTCAAATAGACAAAGAACGGGGTAACAAATACTTACATGTAGCTAACGGCAAACTCATTCTTAATGACAAACTCTTAAATGCTCATACCCCCAGACTTTTAGACACAGACAGCCTGCTTTCTAGAGAGTCCTTAACATAACCATCCTTTGCAGTCTCTGATTTCCATCGACCATGCCTCTTAAACAGCCTATCAGGGACACCTGTGTTTGCAGTGGCAGTAACCCCTCCCGCTCTAAGACTGTGCATGCCAAAAAGCTTTGGGTCCCATCCCATCTGTGCTATCTTAGCTAAAAGGATTTCCCTTAGCCTGGAGTATGATAACCCTCCATTGGCCCTTAACCGCTCGCCCTCCTTAGCGCTCACAATACCCCTAAAGAGCTTAGCACTTGAAGTGAGGTCAACCTTAGCCATACTACAATACCTCTGCATCATGTCAACAGGGCATGTCACTGCCCTCGAACGAGCAATAACCAAACTAGCACCTTCCCTCAACTGGTCTTGTCTTGCTAGAACATATATTTACCACCATGCCCTCATTATTGAACACAATGTCTTTACATTGTAACTTTACCAGCTCATCACAGCGCATAAAACCTGCAAAGGCCAACAGGCACACTGCCAACAGTCTGACCTATGTCAGTGATGGGGTTAGTCCAACCGACTCCACCATCGATTTTAACATCTCAGCCGTAATGGGCTCTTTACACTTTTTTGGCTTTGCCAACAACTGCCTCAAACCCTGAGCTGTCTCCTGCACCAGTGGGGACTCCCCACAGGTGGAAGACCAGCCACACGATGCATCCAAGCCAAGGCATGTAATGCCTCTTCAATTGCAGCTTTAGACCCAGTTGACTCACTTAAGTGTGTTAGGTACAGTGCTAAGTGGAAACCTGGTACTCCTTGTCTTGCATCTGCCCAACGCTTCCATTGCTGATATGCCCCAAGGTACTTCCTTGTAGTTCCATCTGCCTGACTTCTCAGAACGATTGCTGGTAGACCTGCAGCAAGACGTCGAAGCTCTGGGTCTTCCAGGTTACTCAATAGCGGCCAGACCCCTGCAGAACTGATGTCTGTGGAAAAATATATATATGCATGTAGTTAAACAGATCAACACAGTAGATCGGGTTGATCAAACATCAACCAACACTGGCCAACTGGCCAACAGACACACAGCCCTCCTGGCTGAGGTCTAGCCAACATCTCTGGTTGACAACAGGCCAACTGGCCAACAGACACACAGCCCTCCTGGCCGAAGTCTAGTCAACATCTCTGGTTGGCAGCAGGCCAACTAGCCGACAGACACACAGCCCTCCTGGCCGAAGTCTAGTCAATATCTCTGTTTGACAACAGGCCAACTGGCCAGCAGACACACAGCCCTCCTGGCCAAAGTCTAGTCAATATCTCTGGTTGACAACAGGCCAACTGGTCGACACTCAAAACTCCAGCCTAAGGGCTAATACTGCTGTATTAGGGAATGCTCCATTGAATAAAACTGATCCTGACTTGCCAGAATGAAACATGTTAAATATCAAAGGCAACGATAGGACGCCTACTACAAAATCAGACCAATGTACGCCATCACAGCACAACATAGGCCAAAAGGGGGCTGATACCCATGCCAGCACTAGCATGGTACCTCGGGCCTTGCATGCCTCAGCATGTCTTAACACCCTAGGAATAAGCACAGGCGGTGGGCACCACCAGTTATTCTCACCAGACCAAATCAACCGTAAAGGCATCTACTGCTTCTGTGTTCTTACAAGCAAAACGTGAATTAAATCTCGGTAGTTGTGCATTATGCTGGCTAGCAAACCTGTCCACTGTGTGGGGACCCCAATCATTATCGAACTAGGCAAAAAGGCCAGGTTCCACCTGCCAATCATCTGAATCGACTATGCGACTGACAATCTGCCACGACTGACACATAAGCAAAATACTTTTAGCACTTCTAATTGCAAATGTTCCTTTCGACTACCAACTAGCAACAAATGCCTTAAGGTCAAATGTAAACATCCACTCACCTGGATTAAACAGCATCAAAGCAACTCGAAGATCTTCATACTTAACTTCTGCTCCCACCGGCACTGGTTCACATGCCGCAGGTTGACTACTAACCTCTTTTTACCCACCCCATTGCACAAATAAAATATAAATAAAAAATACCCTTTACTGTATTACCACTGATTCTGGGTAGGTGAAAATCTCCATGCCCACCAGAAACAGCATCCAAATCCAATTCTTCATGCATCATACCTTCTCTATTAACAATTGCACAGGAATTCCCCACACCTTGACATGAGATAAATTCCCCACTAGCACCCTTATTAGCACCAATACACGTGTTCGTACATGTGGCTAATATACCATTCTCTCAACACAAGTTTAACTTGCCCAACTTTGTAGGATACACAGTGGTTGATGTGGACCGCTTTGGGCACTCTCTTCTCATGTGCCCAGGCTCCCCACAGATGTACCTTCTTCGGCTGCGCTCATTGCCTTCTGCAGCCCTAGCTTTCCTTTTTCGCCCAGATCGTCGGGATTCACTTTCTTAAGCCCGGGATTCACTTCCTTAAGCCCGGCAGGCACCTCCGCAAACGTGTCTTCTACATCCTGGTTAAAACGAAACTGGTTTTCGTTCCCCTTTCTTTTAAATGTGTACGGGTCTCGGCGGCCACTAGATCGGGCTAGTTTCTGTGAGGTCTCTTCCTGCGCTGACCGCATCGCCTCCTTCCGCACCTCGCTTAGGAGTAGAGCCACTGCCTCTTCTGTCACCATCTCACAGGTAGAAGTCCAGAAAAAAGTTCGTAGCCACTTGTGCAAACGCTTAGACTGACTCAGTCCGGAAATCCATTCCTATATATACCCCCCACATGGGACCATACCCTCACGTGATTTGTATCACACCTACACAGCTTACGGAGGGAGCATAGTTTCCGTCTAATTCACTACGTTCAAATGACGAAAACATATATTTTTCTTCGAGGCATCGACCACCTTGCTAGCAACAAAGTACTGCTCCAGCCATTCTGTGTAATCCACCCAGTCCTCTTGCGACCTGTCGAACTCCACGATTGTCCCTTGCTTCACCATCTTCTGTTTCACTCTTGTCGTCAATGTGTTGTATACCTGCACTACGTTTGTGCACGCGGCTCCACTAGGTACTACACAATACACTATATCACAACACAAAGGGTAATATTAAAAGACACTGCACAGCAGTACAAGCTGGCATATTATATATACACGCACGTGATAAGCATGGTTCGATCATGCCATCTGTACATGAACTGATCATGTGCTGGGCACTTCATGGTTAGTTTTGTACACAGAGTTCAGAATACCACAGGGTAGGTCACATAAAAGGTATAAAACCGCCTCATTTAGGACCTATATGTGGGTCGACTCGGCTAAACCCTGTCGGTAATAAAGCTGAAGAGTTCCCTCCAAGTCGAGGAGAGCCAGTCTTGGTCAAAGAGGAGCAAGGCCTCTACTAGAGACACCAGCAGGACCTGCAAAAAGGGACTAGGTTATTGCATGAAAGGGCATCTGCAACTGCGTTCTCTACGCCTGGGAGATGGCCACAGAGCGAGAACTGGAGACGAGCCTCAATAAAGAACAGGCACTGCAGGAGGTGCATCGTTTCAGTGTTGCAACTAGAGTGACACTTCAGCGCCGCCACCACGGCCTGGTTGTTGCAATGGCACATTATGGACTTCCCCTGCCACTCACTTCCCCAGACTGCGGTGGCCAGCAGGATGGGGATGAGCTCCTTGAATGCAATGGGAGAGGAGCTACATTTGGTGTCCATTGGTAGCTGGAACCAATGAAGATCCCAACAGGCGCCGCATTCCCATGAACCCGAGGGGTCTGTCACGAAGCTTACTCGCTGCACGTATCCTCACTTCAGGGGAGGAAGCCAACTCTGATCCAGTCTGCAACGAACGAGCACCACAAGGCAAGATTGGATCTAAGCCCTCGATTGAGCCGAATACAGTGATGGGGTCTCAGGGCAATCATGGCCCTTGGTACTGTCAGAATGTAAGGAATCGGGAAAGGACTGTATGTTATTGCTCTAGGCCGCCTTGGATGCCTACTAGAATGACGCCGCTTGTGGATGACACGAGGACTCAGAACAATCGTGTCGAATGCTATTACAATCAAACTCTATTCATAATCACGTGCAACATGATTGCATAATACACAATAACGAGTTCAATTTCCAACATCCTCCCCCTGTTGACCAGATGAGAAGTCTTCTTGGCAGCTGAGTATCGGTGACATTCTCTAAGCTCATTCAGGTGCTCTGTCCTCCACCGCTACCAAAAATGGTTCAGTACATTTGCAAGATGCTTCATCCTCCTCTTCAGCTGACTGGCATTTACTTCAAAGTCCACATCATCAGGATCACACACATATCCTAGGTAGTTGGGTAGATTCAACAATCTTCAGCCAACAACAGGGTGAGAAGGGGTAAGTGGCTCTTCGAAATCGGCTGAAGAAACGTATGACAAAGGCCGAGAGTTGATCACACTGCTTCAATCACAACCACAGCCGTGAGTAGTTCATCCTGTGTGAAGTTCGCTCACCCTACCATCTTGCGTGGACAGCGTTTGGTTGATCTGATCATGCGCTCGAAAACACCACCCACCAGGGTGCACATTCGACATTGAAGATCCATTGTATCCCTCTAGCAGACAGGTACTCTTCAGTATCGTCCTTGAAGACAACATCTAGGAACCTGGCAGCTGCCTTGAATGTCTTTCCATTATCTGACAAGAACTTGAGTGGTAGACCCCGGGGTGTCTAGCTGCAAATCTCTTTAGACATTGTACAAATGCGCCAGTGGGTAGATCATTCACAATGTCCAAGTGAATTGCTTGAGTGACTAAGCAGGTAAACAAACAGATCCACACCTTAAAACTACTGTCAGACGATGTACATGTACTTCGAACAACAGTGGACCAGCAAAATCTACATTTGTATAGGTATAGGCTGGTTCCTCCTTTACCCTGAACTCTGGTAAAGGTGGTGGTGGTGGACCTTTGAGTGCTGCTCCTTCATACATTTTGCAAACTGTGCATCTGAATAGTATAGCCTTGTGAGACTTTGACTCTTGACAATCCAGTACTTTCTTTGCACTTCAGCAAGCGTCTCCTTCACTCCATTGTGAAGAACATGTATGTGAGCTGCTCTCACTATACGAGAACTAATTTGATGTCCTCGAGGAAGTAATATAGGGTGCTTCGTGGAAAAGGATAACTCTGCATTTTGTAGCCTGCTACCACAACGCCAAATGCCCTTGTCATCAAGGAATAGGTTTGGCTGACTTGAAACAGTGTCAAAATCCTTCTGGAGGACCAGTTCATTCTGTGCATGGTAGATCCAAAGTAGCTCTGCATGTGCAATCTCATGAGGAATCAATGTGCTTGGAAATCAAGGCATTCTTCCTGGCCTTGAATCGCTTCACTGCCCTCACGACATATGCTGTGACTCTGATGAGTCTCTGCCATTCACTGAATTCTTCACAGCACATGATGTCTCCTATCGCGGGATTTCCATCCACAGTCAGCAAACTGAGAATGCTTACAATTCAATTTTAGTTCTTGCACACACAGCTCTGGCATCATGCTAGACTCAGTGTCGAAGTGTTGGTCTACATCTGATCTAAGCCAATCTGGTCCATTGCGCCACAAATGACTTGCGACAACTCCATCAAAGTAAATCCTAGGTCTGCGGGATTAGTAACTCCTGGACAATGATGCCAAACGTCAGGGTGCACACGGTGTCATATCTTGTTCACTCGATTTTGGGGGTGAATGATTTCCACTCCTTGTCCTTGCCACGAATCCAAAATAGTGCGACCTGTGAATCAGTGTAACACCTCACATTCAGATGTGCTATCTGATGCCCTAGACTGTTCTGCACAGAAGCCATAAGTTTGGAGAGGAGAAAAGCAGACAACAGCTCCAATTTAGGGATTGTTTGAACTTGTAAGGGTGCTACTCTGGTCTTAGCAGCCACAAATCTGACTACACTATGCAATTCAGTCTTCAAAAAGATGTAGATTACTGCTGCGTAGGCCTTTGTGGATGCATCACAGAATCCACACAGAGTGACAGACACCACGGTGTCTGAAGTAGCTTCTAGGGAGAGTCAAAGTCAGAGAAACATTCAGGTCTGAGATGAGGCCTTTCCACTCTTGTACCAGATCATTTCATCCCAGTCATACTTGCATTGGCAAAGCTTCTGAAGGAGCACCTTGAACTTGATAATAACTGGAGACAAAAATCCAAGTGGATCGTAGAACTTGCCGATGAGGCTCACAAGATTGCTTCAGGATTCCATACAACTCCAAGGACCTTATGCTCTTCACCATTTTGATTTTGGGAGACTCCAAGTGTGGCCTCTGGAATATGTTGGTTCATCCATCAGGGGCAAATTTCCATTCCTCACATTGAGGTCAATCCACTCTTGCAAACTCCTAGAGTTTGTTCTGAGCTTCCTCAGGTAAACCCTCCTCCACCAGACCCTTTTTGACTTGGCATAAAGGTCAAAGGCTTCATCTTCAGTGTGTCAACCTGATATGACGTCGTCAACATAGGTTGAGCAGAGTAGATGGTAGCATTCAGTGGATGTTAAGTGATATCTGCGTCCTGTAGCAGTTGAGGGGCTCACAGGTGTATGTCTGATGGGTCAACCTCCATTACATCCTTATGCTGTGGATACCCATACAAATTTGCAGGCAATTGTGGATGAAGAAAATTGAAGTTGCATAAAACAAGCCTCTTCATCCACAATTGCCTGCAAATTTGTATGGGTATCCACAGCATAAGGATGTAATGGAGGTTGACCCATCAGACTGTGAGCCCCTCAACTGCTACAGGACGCAGATATCGCTTAACATCCAAGGAAGTTGCAGCAACCCGTGCACTTGAATCAAGAGCATGAGTACCTATATAAACTACTATATTTTGTTGTATTGTGTTTGTATAGTGCCTTGATGTACAGTTGTATGCATGGTGTTATTTACATTGCAACTAAAGTAAGAAACATTCAGTTACTTAATTGTCCCCAGAACAATCTTTTTTGAACGAGCACTACATGTATAGAGCTAGTAAAAAAAAGTTGTTGACATATGTGGCCAAAGTTTTGATAGTTGTGGTTTGGCCACTCACCTTAAAAATGGCTGCCTTACACATAAACGTTTGCGGTTCTCAGTGGTTATTAATAATCAACTTTTTTATTTCACATAAGTATTGATTATAATGTACCACATAGTATTATAAAGTAAATTATGCAATTATGAAATTTCTGCACACAGTAATTACAAAATCTATCTTACAAACCAATACATTGTTTAACCCTTTCATTTCTCATCAAAATGCTTGACACAGTAACATTGTACTTATCAGGCCCTTTGATTTGGTACCATGCATGCAACAGTTTTCGTAGTGTGCACCAAGATAAAACACTGCAAAGTACAGATTATCAGTAAACTAATCAATTATTCAACGCCAAGTATGTTGTAAACCATTAAGGGTAAAAAGATAATATTTATTTCCAGCACCACTTATATAAAGACAAACTAACATAAAAGTTTTGAACATAAAGTTACAACATGGTGTCCATCTCTTTGGGACTCGGTTGAATGTGTTCCTGAAAAGTCTAGAAAAGATGGAAGGTGTGATAGGAACATTTTTAATGAGTTTATTACTAATTTATCTGTGATTTTTAAAGCAGTTTCCTCAAGACGTAATGTAAACATTGAAGAACTAGATCACCTTTGCAAAGAAACTTCGCTTTTGATAGTAACACATTGGCCCACCTTCAGGTTTACTCCTTCCATGCGTCAAATCCTGGCTCACTCAGCTGCATTGATTGATGCCAATGACTCAACTGGCCTTGGTGTATTTTCTGAAGAGCCTCTAGAGCACAATAATAAAAATCTACGGAAGTATAGAGAGAGCTTGGCAAGAAAAACTACTCAGAGTGCCAATCTTTCAGATGTTTTGACAAGGCTGTGGATTAAATCAGATCCTATTATAAGGTGTCACTGTCAAGTTGTGCACTGTTCATTCTGTGGAAAAGAACATAATGTTCGTTCCTGTCCAAGAAAGCAAGTTATGCATATTAGTTGCCTTTCATCTGAGGATCACCTTTTATCATCTATCTTTTTAAACTAATAGTAATATAATGATGATGCACAAACAGTTCTGTATACTTAATTTGATGAAAATTTGATCAAAAAAGTACTACCTGATGTGAATGTTCATGATTATATAATCTTGAATTTGTGGGTTTGATTATTTTTAAGGAAATTTAATATAACGTTATTAACGGTTATGAACTGATAATATGCACCATGATACCAATACAAATTCATCATTAATTTATTCTAATTCAAAAATGTCATCATGACCCCCACTTTTAAACCACTGTGCAGTTAGTGGCCGATGGTGAGGATGGTTCCCACTGGCAGTCAGAGACCAAGGTCGGTCCCTCTGGAAGCTGCAAGGTTGGTGGGCATTTGAGGGTTTGTGTTAAACCTGTGGCTTATCCTCTTTGCTGTTACTCGTATTGTATTGATGGTGTTTGAGAGCTTGAGTGACCAGCTACATGTACAGTGCCGTCCACCCACAAGTTCACACTCACGCGAGTGACTCGCGCGCGACTTGATCGAGTGCAATATGACTCGCGCGCCTTAACTAAAAGCAAAACAGCTGGAACAAAAACATTTATTATTAATAACTTGAAACTAACGTAATCATCTGTAGCAATGCCGTAAATAGATATTTGAGGGATGCTCGCAACAGCGCTCATATCGAGGGCTAATTGCATTCGCGCGCGACACGCAATACACTCGCGTGCGAGTGTGAACTTGTGGGTGGACGGCACTGTAACTTACTGGAATGCTGTCTGTGTTGGAAGATTAAAGTTTGTTTTATGTCTGAAAGACACCAGTTCGAAAAATATACCTTGGGACGCGATGTGTGAATATTCTACCTATGTGCTCTTGTAGCATCTTCAAGGTTTCTTGCACCCATTTCATGGTCTTCTCTACAGCCTCAAGTCGGATCGTATGGTTGATTTTCCCCCTTAGCTTGATTTTAGTATGGATGCTGAGTTACTCATTGCTGGTGCCAACGTTGCTGAAAAGCCCAGGCCATCTGTTTCCTCAATGGACTCGATGGCAATGAAGGTTGATTTTCCCATTTAGCTTGATCTAAGTATGGATGATGCTGAGTTACTCAATGCAGGTGCCATAGTTACTGAAAAGCCCACCAGGCCATCAGTTTCCTCAACGCCACTTCAGATTGACTTTGCCTGTCCAACTGTAGGTAATATTCATACCGGATGTGGTCTGAGTAATGCTGTTTATATCTATATACAAATCTTTGTGATTCCATTCATGAATCTAACACTTGCAGTCCAGGTCTTACATGTAGTGATTCACAGAATAGGGCACAAACAATTTTAAAAAGTCTTTACTACCAGTATACCTCATATATGCAGGTCTTGACACACCATCAAGTCACAGTGGAAACAGTGTACATGCCTACCGTTTTGACTCCAGCTATGGTAAGCATGCAGGTGCACATGTGTATAATGTATGAAAGTGTACTTTATTGCTCTTAACCTGCTGTAGGTCTAGATCCACTAGTACTGTGCACAACAGTGCATGATTTGGCCATACGATCCGACTTGAGGCTGTAGAGAAGACCATGAAATGGGTGCAAGAAACCTTGAAGATGCTACAAGAGCACATAGGTAGAATATTTACACATCGCGTCCCAAGGTATATTTTTCGAACTGGTGTCTTTCAGACATAAAACAAACTTTAATCTTCCAACACAGACAGCATTCCAGTAAGTTACAGTGCCGTCCACCCACAAGTTCACACTCGCACGCGAGTGTATTGCGTGTCGCGCGCGAATGCAATTAGCCCTCGATATGAGCGCTGTTGCGAGCATCCCTCAAATATCTATCTACGGCATTGCTACAGATGATTACGTTAGTTTCAAGTTATTAATAATAAATGTTTTTGTTCCAGCTGTTTTGCTTTTAGTTAAGGCGCGCGAGTCATATTGCACTCGATCAAGTCGCGCGCGAGTCACTCGCGTGTCGAGCATGATTTACCTATTTGGAAGTCCTTTCTCCAATTCCGTACATATATCACTTATGTTTATCAACTGGAGCAAAGTCATTAACAAAAAGTGAGCTTGTAACTCACTTTTCTAAATCTTTTCAATAATTCCATTCATAGTATTATGGGGTGCAACTTCCACTTGAAACTCATTACGTTTTTGCACAAATCTTTTCTTCTCCATTAGTTCAAAAGCATAACTCCAATGCTTCAAAACCTGCATGCAACCTCAGTTTAAGTTGGTGCGAGATCTCTTCTGATGCATAGTAAGCTCTGGTGTATCATAGCCTGAGAACTTTTCAAACAGACTGGAAATACAATGCCAGCAATCAGCAAATGTTTTGTGGTGTCCATCTATGTACTTGTGATCTACATGTACCACCAGTGCTCCACTCCCGTCCCTTACTCTCAAAAAAGTCACCACTTGAATATCTGTCCAAGGTATATGGGTCTTGTACAAATTTATAAGCCATGTACGGTCATGTGATGATATGAATAATTAATAATGGCTATTAAGTTCACTTGCAGTGTGGGTTCACTTGCTGTGTGGGCTAAAGTTTGTTGGCTATTAATTTCATTTGCAGTGTGGAAGTTATGGTATGAGTTTGGTGGCTCCATTGCAGTGAGCACTGAGGGGCTGGTGATTCTACTTTGTGGGGCTAGCTCCATTTGCCCCTGTGAGAGGGCTGGCATCATTGTGCAGTGTGACGGATACTATCCTATCCTGTCTATACAGCCTACACGTCAAACGCGTAGTACTGTGCCGCAGAGCAACAATCAGCATTTCACCTACACCAAAATGCAAATGTACCCGCATTATATACTGACTCAAGAATGAACACAAAAGCACAACAAAGCAACAGTGCACTCGATAATGGTCAGGCCAGTGGCCCCCGAAAAGGTGGCGCAGCCCCGGCTCAAGCCAATAGTCCACAATAGAGCCAGTAGGGACATGAATGGGTACCTAGACCCTCCACCTTATCTGAAGGCTGAACCTCCGATAATCGCATTGGTAGGTAGCCTCGGGAGAGGGCATCTGCATTTCCATTTAATATTCCTGACCGGTGTTCCACCTTGAACTGGTAAGGCTGGAGGGAAAGGTACCATCGGGTCTGTTGTCCTTCATGGTGTTTAGCCATTTGAGTGCCTTATGATCTGTCACCACAGTGAATTTAGATCCCACAATGTAGACCCTAAAGTTCTGAATTGCAGCCTTGATTGACAAGCACTCCTTTTCTATCGTGGCATAGTTATTGTCCCTTGGTGCCAGTTTCCGGCTGTAATAGGCCATGGTGTTCTTCTCCTGATGCATCCATCTGGCTGAGTACAGCTCCAATTCCACAGTCAGAGGCATCAGTCTGCAGGATGAGGGGAGTTCCAAAGTCAAGAGTTCGAAGAACAGGGGCACTACATAACTCTTCAACTCTGTCGTGTTCCACGCCCAGAGTTATCAAGCACACGCAAAGAAATACCACCTACTCTTTAATTACTACACGAAACAGAGCACATGCAACATGCATTGCCTTATATAGGATATCATGAATATATTCTAGACTGTTCTAGAGATGAAGTCATACAACTGGTCTACTTTGACCTCACACCATAACATCTCCCCTTTCAAGCTTGAAGTATATCACTTCTTCAGCCTGTTGGATCTCCGAGGGTTATCCGGGCCATACTCATTCCCAGTTGGTAGCCGTGGATTCCGGTAGGGTTGTTTCTGTGTGGTAGTGAGGTTAGGTTCCGGCAATGACTCAGATATTCCACCTGTCCTATCCGATTCTGAGGTTCCTGAAGTAAACACTGGTGCATCCCCTGGTTCCGCATCCTCTTGAGAAACATGCCGCGGCCTCAACGGCTCCAGATGCCTCCATGTAACTCCTTTGGGGAAAACCCTCACATTGACACTCCGTGCTCCGAACACTCTGGTGACTACTGCCGGTACCCACCTAGGGTCTTTGTGACCATAGTATAGGGCATAACATGGAGTACCCACCTCAAAAATAAAGTTCACTTCTTCCACTGGGCAAGTGTTCTTGTCCATCTGTGACTTAGTGGCTTCTCGGGCTTGCTTGGCTTGAGCAATGTGAGCAGGGGATGGGAGCAAGGTGTCAATCTTGGTCCTAATCAGTCGTCCCATGAGGAGTTCACTGGGTGAGTATCCTGAGCTGAGTGGTGAATTCTTGTATGGCAGTTTTGGGTGGAAGGGATGATTTTACCAGGCCCTGCTTGAATGTTTGAATAAGCCATTCAGCTGCACCATTTGTAGCCGGGTGGTAGGGTGCCCCTGTCAGATGTGTGATACCTCTCTCACAGCACCAAGCCTGAAACTCCTGAGACAGGAACGAAGAATTGTCTGTGACTAGGCTGTGTGGGTACCCAAAATGTGCAAAGTCCTGTTCCAACAAATCCGTGGTAGCCTTAGTAGACACTGAACTAGTTGGGTGAATACAGGGGTACGAGTCCACTATGACCAACCAGTTAGATCCAAGAAAATTGATAGCGTGATCCAGGTGGATTCTACTCCAGGGCTTCTCAGGAAGCATCCGTGGGTGATTTGGTTGTTTGGGGGGTCTGTTCTGATGCTCTGCACAGGTACTGCATTTGTGACACAGGTTTGTAATGTCAGGCCAGTAGACAGCTGTACGTGCCAACTGCTTCATCCTCTATACCAAAATGCCCCAAATGTAGGATCTGAAGAACTTGTGGCTACAAAACAGGGGGAATCACAACTCTAGTTCCATACAGGAGACAACCATGAACTGATGACAATAAAGTAGAAATTTTCCTGTAATCTTCAGTGGAATGTTCGCCGTTGGCCTGGTCTTGGATGTCAGACCTCAGAGGCCACTCTCTGGTGAATCTTATTACACTTGCAATCACAGGATCAGGCCACGACGAATCGATAAGTCGTTTCACTGATTCCCGATAAGGCGTCGGGTGTGTGGCGGCGGCGGTGGCAAAAAAAAAAAAAGTGAATATAATTCTGCGGCGGGCTGATAACAAACTCATTTCCGAGTTTCCCTATGTGATATGCATATACAAAGTCGAAAGGGATGGTTACCGCAACGTTCAAGTTTATTGTACAATAGTATTTTTAAACCAGCAGCGTTTATACTGCATGCACGGTTGTGTATATATTTTAACTTTTTTCTTTCTATTTGATACAGTTGGAATTGCTCTGAAACCAGTCCATTCCAAGTGAAACGAAGTTTAACAGCATCAGTGTGCACACATATACAGTTGTATGAAACACAATGAAAAAACATAAGTCAGACATACATACATGTTCATATCACACAGCTGGGCCAAACGTTTTTTTTTGTTTCTTAGACACATTTGAAGGCTTGTGGCAGATGGGTTTTTTCCCATCATGCATACAAACAAGACATATTGGCATAACTGTGGCGTACTGCTTCTTCAGTTCCTGTATATCTTCATTGTTGACCAAGCACTCTTCACTCTTCACCTAAACCACAAAAATAGCAAATCGGGGGGAAGTGCACAAGCACTGAACAATAGTATTGTGTTTCAATAACTGATGAACATAGCAGTCCCTCCCTAACCACATACAGTCAATACAGTCATTACTGAAATATAGAGATGAGCCACAGGTATAAATACCCGACTCTCTTATGCGCTTCAGATCAATTTGCTGGTCCTCACTTAGCCTAGTTTTAGCATAAATACAACGTGGCTTACAGCATTCCCCACAGGTAATGACACCTCTCACTTTGCCAGCCACAAGAAGTGACTTCCTTTGACAGTCTATTTCGTTGTGTTTTTCTATAGTAACTTTTAATGATGGTTGATCTAAATGGGAGGATGACTGTCCATACACATCCCTAAATGGGCGATAATGGTCCTTATTTGTGGGATGAAGAAGTGGCAATGGTAAAAAATGTAAGATCTTAAAGTCTTCAAGACTAAGCCGGATTGGATGTTTTGAGCAGTAGTAACATGCATTATCATTTTTTTACCTGAAATGCATATGCAGTTAAGTGGCTATGTGCTTTCATAAAGGATTGCAGGGATACAGCATTTTGAAGATCCTTTTTGAGCGAGTCTTTCTTTATTCAAGGTAGGATCAATAGACAAAACGCATTGGAACTGTATTACAGTCTCAGTAGCAGGCACACCAAGTTTAACGGGACATCCTTCATTTTCATTCTTAGAAATCTTTGCCCAACTTGAATTAATAGTGTTGCCATCGAATCTTTAACAGCATCACCCAATTCAGAATCTAACTTTATTGCTTCCCTAACATCATCCGGTGCTATCATCTTGACTACATTGGACAGTTTCTTGCTGGTGATGCTTACCCATTTTACAAGATCGAGCAACTAAATAATCTTCATACACTTTTAGACAATCAACGAGTTGCTCTATGTCATTACGAAGTTCCCTAAACATATCAAGAGGAACCAAGGCTGCATGACTAAACCACTCAGTTCTTGAATGTGATCATTTAAAACAGATGAACTAAGTTGTGTAACTTTTCTTTTTTGTTGTCGGAAATCATTATAACCACGAAATCTTGCAAATGGTAGTAAGTGAACCCCTCGGGAATTTAGCTTGTCAAAATGTGGATCTATATATCACAAACATTTTGATATTGTTGTCACAAACCTCACACCAGTACTGATATTTTTCCAGCCAACTTTCGTGTACTCAGTAGACCTGCATGCAGATATTAACAGATGTTCTAATTCAACAAACTAGCCAGTATATACAAGTCATACAACTAACCTATGATATCATTGTACAAACGCTGATCATTACGAAGTTGCTTTCCTTCTTGAGGAAGCTGAGGGCTTGGAAGGACAACATCTGCAGCACAATTGATCAAGGCGTGCGCGTCTGCCACACTAGTTTCTTCAGTTCCTGCATTCTGATCGGTGAGTACGCTGAAGCGTACATGATTGCAGCCAAATTGCTGACACACATGGATCGGTTGGTCCAAGTCTACAATGTGAACAGGATGTAGACCTATAAAAATATCTGAGACAGAAATTTCTGTTTTCACGACAGTCACAGTCGATCGAGACACTGCCATAAAGCGATCAAATAGGTTTCCAAACGTATACTCCGATTCACATTTAACTATATGTCGAGGGAATAGAACTTCTCTTCTACTGCCAAACTGCTACACAACTCAAGTAGTACGCCATTCGTAACTTCCAGTCACATGCTCAACAGCTTTGAATTTAATTTTTTTTTTTGTTTCGGTCAGCGGAGTCCGTGAAACGAAAAATCAAATTGTCATGGCCTCACGAGATGATTCCTATACGAGTATCCCCGGGTCAGTAGGGTTCAACTGTGAGCCTATGGTCTTGATGTAACAGACTGTGTCCACGTCTGCCTCCTCCCCCATCAAAATTCTGGTCTGGACCACTTGGAAGTCGACTGAGAGCGTCAGCATTTCCATGTTGACTTGTCTTGCGATATTCAATACTGTAGTTGTATTGATTCAGGAGCAAGGCCCAGCATGCAAGCCGATTCGCTGCTAAAGCTGGTGTAGCTTTCCTGGGACCGAACAACGCTAGCAGAGGCTTGTGGTCAGTTATGAGAATAAAGGAATGGCCATAGAAAAACTGATGAAATTTGTGCAAGGCAAAAACTATGGCCAAAGCCTCCTTTTGAATTTGGCTATAGACCAGTTGCGGCGCGAAACCATTATCGTATGAATATAGTTACCGTTGCCCAGATTTATTATGAATATCATTGGTCGCCATTTTGGTGGGCAAATTTTTAGGGTTGTTAGTGCGCTCTGCTGGAAGTTTGAACCATGCCACATGCGTGTGCTGTAGTAGATTGCAAGAATCGCTACAGCAAGGGGGGAAAAAAGAAATTCTATCGTTTTCCGGCCGAAAAGGACAGAAGACATATATGGGTTGCGGCTCTAAACCGAAAAAATTGGTCTCCATCGGAATATAGTCGCGTTTGTAGCGACCACTTTGTTACTGGTAAGATTATATTAAGCAATGGCACAATTTGTTTCAAAGGTCTCTTTGCTTCAGGGCAACCATTAAACGATGCTTCCCATCCCGACTATGCCCCTTCCATTTGTCTCTTTCGTGGGCAAATGTCTACTACTTCAAGCAATTTGGATCGGCATTCAAGACTTGCTAATCGCCGTAGGAAACATTCTGAAAATGCAGAAACACTTCTCGTAACTAAACAGGCCAGGATTGAACAGGAAGGTGGCAGAAGAGATTTAACTACTGGGATTAGTGAGGAGGCTACTTCTGAAAACAGTAATGAGACCAGACAAGTGGTACGTGTAGCTGCCGAGAATAGTGATGAGAGCAGAAGAGAGGTTAGAGAGATTATGGCAGAGAGTAGTGATGATAGCAGAAGAGAGGACACTTCTGAGGACAGTAATGAGAGCAGACAAGTGGTACATGTGACTGACGAGAATAGTGGTGAGAGCAGAAGAGGTGTGACCATGAATGCTATATCTCAGCTTGAAGAAAAATGTGAAGGTTTACAAACGCTGAACAGGGAGTTATTGGAACAGATAAGAGAGCTTAAGGTACAAAATTCGTACTTGGATTTCGAGAATAAGCACTTAAAAACACAGACCAATGAGTTACATGCACAGAATACTCAGCTAAGCATTAGTATCACTCAGGCATCTATCACTCATTCATCACTCATTGTCCAAAACCAGCACCTCTTAGTATCTCTTAGCAAGTCCATTTCTGCCCTTCAAGGGTTAACATTCGGAGCAAATACCATTCTTAATGATGACAATAAAACATGTTTCTATACTGGTTTACCAACATATGACCTTTTTCTAACATTGTACAATCTTCTAAAGCCTTATCACAATGGTATCCCAGACATTGACTACTTTTTTGCTTAATTGGTCTATCTCCGCTTACATACACCAATGGATGATCTTGCAAGTAGATTTCAATTGGACAGCAGGTCCACTGTATCACGCATATTCCATTCATGGCTTGATACAATGTATCAAAATCTTCAGCCACTTGTTACATGGCCAGACACGGATACACTGAGAAACAATATGCCAGAAGCATTTCAGAAGAATTTCAAAAATGTTAAATGTATTATTGACTGCTTTGAGATATTTACTGAGCGACCTCTATCATTTGGTGCAAGAGCTGCTACTTATTCAAATTACAAGAAACATAACACACTAAAGGTATTTATTGCTATTGCACCTACAGGAGTTATCACCTTCATTTCAAAAGCATGGACTGGGCGTGTGTCTGACAAGGTGATCACACAGAGATGTGGGTTTCTGGACAACATTGAGTTTGGTGATGTGGTTCTTGCAGACCGTGGATTTAATATTCATGATGATCTGGCAGTACGTGGAGCAAAACTAGTTACATCAAAACTTTCAAGAGCCGAAGTTGAGACATCTAGGAGACTGGCACATGTTCGATCTTTGATAAAGAGACCATCTGATGCATGTGTAGGTGTTACTACCATTGACAAAATACTCTTGGTAACTGCTGCTTTAACTAATCTTTCCCAAACAATTGTTTAATAAGTTAGCATGTCATTGTTACATCAAAACATGATTTGTGTAAAGTGTCATACAACATTTTAGAGTTAAGGAATGGCCCAGAATGAGATGTGGAGGAGCAAGGGTTTAGTGGGTTGGAGGGTGAAGCATTCATCCTGGCGTCTCTGAGCCTAGGGCGGCTCAAACTGATGTCAGAAACAGGACATGCTTCAACCTACAAAAAGAAAATGTATTGTAAGCTAATACAATTTACTATGCAACTCAGTTACCTTCTTAGAATATGCCTGGTTCCACAAGCATGGTTGTGATGTGCATGTTTCTGATGCAATTCCAAGCCTGATGCAAGCTTCTGCCTTAAAAAGTATGGCAGCTACGTGTGAACAAACCTCACCAAGTCTGTAATGTAAACCTTGTGCATCCAGCTGTACACATAACACATAGCACTTACCCTGCCATGCAGGAACAATGTCCAGTAATGATGGTGCCTGTTTTCTTGTTCACTCCAATCCAGGCCTCATGTGGTTTGTCGTTTATCCGCTGTGATGGTGTTACTTTTGCCATGAGGATACAATTTTCATTACCAATGTCACGATAATAGACTGTTCGAACCCAACCACTGAAATTCAAGTAGTGAAAACGTAACATATTTTTAGTATACTCTTCACCTTATGTAATAGTTGTATGCCTGCAGGCTTTTAAAAGCCTTCAGCTTCTCTCTGGTGAATTCTCCAGGAGTGTCTATCAAATACGTATAAACGTGAGGAAACTCTATTGGAGGCCAGCGTGACACATCATCGATCCATAACTCAACACTGATATTGTATGGGTCAAGAACTTCTACGCACTCCTCCTTGCTGCTCCGACCCGTGACACCATAGAGACACTGTAGCTTTCGCTCATATCGCTCTTTTTCGGGTCCCTTTAGCGAATCACTGTAGCTCATTTCTTCCCACGATGCTATTTTCTGTCGAAGCCCACTCTGTTACTCAAAAATTTGCCCACCAAAATGGCGACTAATGATATTCATAATAAACGTGGGCAACGGTAACTATATTCATACGATAATGGTTTCGCGCCGCAACTGGTCTATAGTTTCGCTGGGTATCTGAAAGGGTTTTGGAAACATGTGCCACTGGACGCTCACTGCCATCAGAGTACCTGTGGAACAACACTGCCCCAAGTCCAACTTCTGAGGCATCACAAGATATTCCCACTGGCAATGATGGGTCAAAATGTGCTAGTACCGTGTCAGCTGTCAGCATGTCCTTGAGCTTCTTGAAGGCAGCCTGCTCCATGGGACCGCAACTCCACTGGACCTCTTTCTTAGTGAGCCTGTACAGTGGTGCTGCCACAGTAGCCAGATCTGGCAGGAATTTCCCATAAAACTGCACAGACCTGAGAAAGGAACGAAGGCTGGAGATGTCTGAGGGAGCAGGCATCAGTTGAACTGCATCTACTTTAGACCCTTTTGCTATCCCATTGCTTGATAATGTGTAGCCCAGAATGGATACCTGGGCGAACAGACATTTTTTCTTCCGGCAACGAAGGCCTTTGTCTTGAAGGCGTTGGAGTAAGGCGCGAAGATTTTTCAAATGCTGCTCCACTCACCAGGATGTCGTCCACATATACTGCAACCCCCTTATGATCACTGGTGAGCTGATCCATTATTTCTTGAAAGTGCGCTGGAGCAGAACTGATCCCAAATGGAAGCCGCCTTTGGAGAAGGACTCCTCGATGTGTGCTCAGGGCAAGCCTCTTCTGACTTTCTGGACCCAGCAATATCTGGTTGTATGCATCAGCCAAGTCAATCTTGGTGAATCCATATCCCCCACTGAGCTTGCACATTAAATCTTCAGGTAGAGGCATGGGATACTGGTGAGGCTCCAACTGTGGGTTGACTGTGACTGAATAATCACCACATACGCGAATTTGAGGTTTGGACCCCTCTCCTGATGGTTTCTTCCTTATTGGAACCACTGGGGTTCCATAACTATTGAATTGTGTGGGTTTCCACACACCCTTGGCGATTCCTGCCTCATAGGCCTGCACCAAGTCATCCTGAATGGCGAACGGGACAACACGAGGCTTGCAGAATACTGGACTTGCATCCGTTTTGAACTTGATCTCCATCATAACATCTTTCAGGTATCCTAACTCATGCTTGAAAAGAGATCTGGAAACTCCAGACATAGCCTGTTACATGCTTCTTGAAGAGAGGTGTCTGGTTTGAGATCCTTGAAAGCAGTGACTGGTTGCACCACATTATTGCCATCCACCCCTTTAGCAGTAGAAACTCCAAGAAGTGCTGGAATGTTGACACCCAGTCGAATAATTGCGTCCCGCCCCAACAAGTTGAGTCTTGGAACTTTGGTGACTGTGAAGCTGACGTTCTCTGCTTTGGCAGCACCACTGTCCTTCGCCTGAAGAGATACCTTGGTCAGAAAAGTTCCCAAAGTATGTAGTGACTGCCCATTTGGCACTTCATAAACACAAGTGACAGGAGTTAGTGCCGGCTTCCCCAGCTTGCACCACACGTCAGTCGAGCAGAAATTATCACCGACCCCTGTGTGTACCTCGAAATGGAAATACTGGTCCTCAATCTTCACAGACTGCTGGAGCGGGGTCGAACTAATAGCCTTGATAGTTCTGAACTTCTTGGTGATTATGTTGACCGGCTGACTGTTCTTCCTCTTTAAACACACAGACTGGAGGTGGCCTGCCTTTTGGCAATATTGACAAATTGTTTCCTTGAACGGACAGTTGCCGGCTGCATGTTTTCTACTGCCACAGCGTGGACACATGCCTTTTGGGAAGTCTGTCTTGCGGCATCCATTCGACTTTGAACCCTCAGCACTGGAAACGATGTAGACTTGTCCTGCACCTTGTTGACAACCTCGGTTTGCCTCCCTGTGGACCCATGCACCGTTTCTTTTGCTACTTTAGCAGCCTCTTCTGTTTCAACTGCGACAGTAATAGCCTTTGCAAAAGTCAGCTCCAAGTCTTTCACTTTGAAAAGTGCCTTTAAGACGGCTTCATTATTAATAGAACACATGAACCGGGTCCTCATGGCTTCATCCAATGGGTCCTTGATTGCCGTAAAGTCACATGTCACTGCATCCTGTCGAATCCTCGCGGCAAGTTCCAGAATTGACTCTCCGGGTTTGCAGTTCATGCCCGACCAAAACTTGAAACGTTCACGCACCACGTACCTCGTTGGGTCGAATTGAATTCGCATGTAGGCTGCAATAGCGTCAATGTCAAATTCGTTGATGGTCGTTGGTGGCGACTGTTGTACAGCCATGTTATTCAGCAGCTTGTACGTTACTTTGGTCTGATTAGTCAGAAAAACTTGAGCCACCTTGTCTGCTGGAATTGAGTTAGCGTTTACGAAAGTCTAGAAACGTGCCCAATAGTCAGACCACAGCTCTGACGTAGAATCAAAGGGTGAAAAACTCGGAATGCTTGCCCTAGGAACAGAGCGGTCCATGCCCTTTGCGATGGCGTCGACAAGCACTTCCGTCTGCTTCTGTTGTTCCTCCATTTGTTGCTGAAACATCTTGACTATTTGTGATGTTTCTGCCATACTGGAAGCTGTCTCCCCCGCGCAGTTTCAGTAGTATTCCTTTGCAGATCCTGCCGACTACGCCAGAAAAACCCTGTCGTGTTCCACGCCCAGAGTTATCAAGCACATGCAAAGAAATACCACCTACTCTTTAATCACTACACAAAAAGATTGAACACAAGACAGAGCACATGCAACATGCATTGCCTTATATACGATATCATGAATATATTCTAGACTGTTCTAGAGATGAAGTCATACAACTGGTCTACTTTGACCTCACACCATAACAAACTCCTTGAGAACTTTCTCGCACTCTGAATCCCATTCGACCTGAGTTGGAGCTGCATTCCACGTAAGTACGGTCAGAGGGGCTACTAAACTAGCATAATTGGCAATAGTAGCCCATAAGTCCTAGAAATGAGCGCACATCCTTCTTATTGAGTGGGACTGGAAGGCTCTTCACAGCTTCAATCTTGCTCTGCTCTGGCCTTACATCTCCGAGAAGTTGATCCATCATCCTCTGAAATGTAGCTGGTGCCCCACTGGTTTACCTTGAAGCACATCTTGGAAGTTGGAGCATAGTGATTGTAACTCCTGATACTTGTTCTCATCTAGATCTTCATTTACCAACAGCTTCCCTTCCATGCTGAGTCCACTGTCCAGGCTCTCCTCATCAGCCTCACCCTCCTCAACACATAGCAGTGATTTTACCTCATTCCACCTCTTCAGCATGTTGATGTGGAATACTCTGTGTCTTTTTCGGGTTCCGATCATGTCTACTTCGTACAAAAGACGTCACTGACTCACTTGACCACCGGATACAGTCCCTTCCACTGGGCAAGGAACTTGCTTGTATCTGTAGGTAGCAGCACCAGTACCTTATCCCCGGGTTCAAAACTCCTGAGTCTTGCATGCTTGTCATACCATGTCTTCTGTCCTAGTTGCGCTTGGCTTGTGTTGGTTTGGGCCAGTTGAGTCATCCTCTCCAGTCTTTCCCTCATAAGCATCAGATAGGACACCACACTCTCGTCAGTCTTCTCCCTTGCTTCCCATGTTTCCTTGAGAACATCAAGCGGGCCTCTGACACTCCGCCCATAGAGGAGCTCAAAGGGAGAAAATCCTGTAGACTCTGAGGGACCTCTCTATACGCAACGAGGAGGTAGGGTAGAAGCTTGTCCCAGTCCTTTCCATCCTTGGTTGCTGACTTTCTTAGCATAGCCTTCAAGGTTTGATTAAACCTCTCAAACACTGGGGATGGTAGGGTGTGGTCCGTAAGCGCTGAATATTATTCAGTAGTCCATACATTTCTGCAAGGAGAGTTGACATAAAGTTGGTTCCTTGGTCAGACATTATCTCCTGAGGAATCCCTACCCTGGAGACGACTTGGACCAACTGTTCTGCTACATGTTCGGCATCAACGGAGCGAAGGGAAATGGCCTCCAGGTACCGGGTAGCATAATCGCAGATCACAAGTACAAAGTGATTCCCAGACCTGCTCCTTGGAAGAGGCCCAATAATATCAAGAGCGATTCTGGAGAAAGGGTCCGCAATTGACTTGCTCGTAGTCCCTTGCGTCATCGCTGTTCATTGCGGCGTATGCCAGTTGAGCCTTGCCCGAAAGGTTGGGAGCCAGCTTAAATGCCCATTTTTCGTTATCCATTTCGTGGTCCACCATCATCCTTTCGAAGGTGGTCAGGTAAGCCTCTATATCTTCACTCTCAGTAAGCTTGGTGAGCTTCACAATCTCCTTTCGTTGCTGACTGGGTGCTTGAGCCTCCAGTATGGTTTCCAATATGCGCCTCTGCTCCCTTCTTTCTTCTGCAAATACCGCTTCCATACGCTCCCTCTCTGCTACTTCGATCCGGCGACGTTCCTCCTCGTGCTGACGTCTCTCCTCAGAACGGCAACGTTCCTCCTCCCATTGACATCTCTCCTGCTCCTCAGCACGGCGATGTTCATCCACACGCTGACGTCTCATCCTCCACTCGACGACGTTCGTCTTGTTTGCGGCAGCGTTCCTCCTCTCGTCGGCGTCTCTCCTCAGCCTGCTCTTCCCTTTGCACCAGCAGCCTCAGCAATTCTGTAACTGCCCCAACTGCCTGGTTCTGCTCAATGGTGTTTGCTCCGATCGCCTGATTCTGCTCCGCGATGTTTGCAATTTGTGATTACTGGTACGTGCAACCAGATCGAGTTGACATCAACAGGGTCTCGTTGCACTTGGTCAAATGTGACGGATACTATCCTATCCTGTCTATACAACCTATACATCGAACGTGTAGTACTGTGCCGCAGACTTCAAACTCTTGATGTGGACATATTTGATTTTCAATGGGTAGTATTGCTTTCCTGATAAATGATAAAAGCGGATTTCACATAAGAACATGCTCATTTATTGATTGTACATAGTCATTTTTTCACACACCTGCAAAATGTCATTTCGAATGATGTATATCCTGTGGATTTGTGCACATCACCCCACCCAATAATGAGATGTCTTGCTTGTCATTGACAAGCTTAGGCAGTGATCGTTGTATAGTTTGGTTATACCTTAGTACAAGGCCATTAGTGTATGGATGGTAAGCTGAGCTGATTTTAAGATGTATCTTTGTGAGGTGAAAAAGTTCTTCATTTAAATGATTAACAAACTCCCTCCCTTGGTCACTGATGATGCTATGAATGTCAACTTCTAGCTATGATGGACTTTACCATTGCTGGTGCTACTGATCAAAGTGCAAGCATGTTCTTAGGTGATGGTGAAGCAACATGCGAAACATTTGAGCCAAACTTTTATGCAGGTTGGGCTCATACAAAAAAACTTGCACCCAGAGCTGTGCTTCAAGAAAGCTGGAAAGCAGGAGACAATAAAGAACTTCGTAATGTTAAGATATACATGTAAGCTGATAATGTCTGCCTGATTGGATGAAATGCAGCTGCAGAAGGCAATTCAACTAAGTGAGCTTCCACTTACTGGGAAGATTCGGGCAGTGTACCAAAGAATTGATAGCAAACTGCAGGCAGAATGTGCTGGTACTTGTAAGAAACATCGAAGGATGATGTAGCAGACTATGAAACCAAGAAGGTTAAGGTATCTTACCAGGATTGTGATTTGCAAAAGGACCTCGACAAAGCTTGAGCTTCAAGCCTATATTTGCCATCACGTTCTGAAAAAAAACAAATGGTAACAAACCTACGCTCATAATTTGTACCAACGAAAATCATGTTACAGTAATACAACACATGCCAATTTATTTGTTATATGAGACCTGCCAGTTCTCTGCGTAAAAGAGCCATCCTTTCTACATGATTAAAAGCACTGCGCTTTGGAGCATTAGTGCACTCAAAAAGAACATCAAAATTCATAATTTTGAAGTTATGAATAGCAACTGAAATAGTTTTCATGAGCGAGGATTTTCATCTGGTCCTCCATCAACAACGACAATAAAAACCGGCTTTGGGATGTTGGTCCCTGGTGTGAACACAAATGAAGCAAACTCTTGCACTTTATGAGCCATTGAAAATCTAATTCATAGCTGTGTGCAGTTGACAGGCCCGTAGCCAGGGGGGTGCAAACGGGTGCAATTGCACCCCCCCCCCGCTGGATGTAAGGTCCGCTCGGCCGGCTATGAATTTTATTATAAGCATGTTATGACATAATTATTGTTCTGCAATCTACACTTATAGTAAGAGAACTGCCAGCTGCATATGTCTAGATCGTATCGTGCACGTGGCCTGTACCAGCCACTGCAGCTGGTACACAATCAAATATTCAGACATTATTTTATTGCGTGCAATACATTCTGTTTGATCGTTTGATCTAAAATGGGACGACGGGAACAACGCGAACGCGAAAGAAAAAGAGCCGCTGCTAACTGTTGTTCAATGGAGCAATTTCTTCCCCAACGAACAAAAAAAAAGGTTGACACGGCTACCAGCCAGCAGCAGGAGCATGGAACCAGTGAGTTGCAATTAGCTACATGTAGCACATCACTAGTAACGACGGTACAGCTCGTCACTGACAGCGAACCGCCAAGCCCAAACACCGTTCAGCAGCAGCCAATTGCAACCATAGCAATGGGAATCACGCAACCTTCTTGCGCTGATAGTGAGTCTGACTCGAATAACATCACTACACAACCAGGCACTGCTGAATTTCAGCTAAGCGCTGAACCCAGCTCAAGTAGGCATTTTACAGAGTGTAACACGGTCACTGAAGAAGCGGTAGATTTGACACCAACTGATATCGGTGAGATTTATTATGTGAGTAAATCTTCACATGACTTTTGTGTGGCTTTGAAATCTCTGTCTACTGCTGAAAGGTATGCATTATTAAAACACAACAAACAGCCTTCATCATCATACATATACCCAGTCACTTTGATAGGAAAGTACAGGCGTCGATTCAAGCAATCGTGGTTGAATCAATACAGGTGGATTGTGTACAGTAAAAGGTGTGATGGGGTATTTTGTGTTTTCGTTGCGTTGTTAGGCGACAATCATAGTCGAGCTACTATGGGAAGCTTTGTAAATGAACCATTTCGTTCATGGAACAAGATGAACGAAAAGTATGATGAACATGAGCATTCTAAATTTCACCAAACATCACTGAAGGTTGCAGATGAATTTTGCTATGCTGTGGAGCATCCACAAGCAGGAGTGCTCAATCTTTTGGATAAGAAACGCGTGGAGAATATTGGCAGAAACAGTGAAATTTTGAAGTGCATTACTGAAGCTATCCTTTTTTGTGCAAAACAATGCATTGCATTACGTGGTGACATTGAAACAACTAGCACTTGCACCAATCCTGGCAACTTCCTGAGCATTTTGAAACTCATGTCAAAGCATAATGATATCTTGAAAAGCCACTTGGAGTCTCCTGCCATGAAAAATGCAACTACATATCCCCCCAGACTCAAAATGAATTATTGAATATAATGGGTAGGCATATTGTATTACAGGGAATCATTGATGAAATTAAACAGGCAAAGCTCTACAGCATCATGGCAGATGAGGTAAATGATAACAATGTCAGGGAAGAGTTCATGACTTTCTTAAAACTAGAGAGAACAACTGGTGAGTATGTGGCAGAGAAAATGATAAAGTTTCTGAAATCACTTGATCTACCTATTGAAAACATTAGAGGCCAAGGATATGATGGTGCAAGCAGCATGTCGTCAGAACGTGTTGGCCTACAGGCTTATGGCTAGAATCAAACAAATATCACCTCTCGCAACATACATACATTGTAGTAGTCATCAACTAAACCTTGTTATCAGCCACTCATGTGCATTGCCTGAAGTTCGCAATGTTGTTGATCGACTTCGAAACTGTTGTCATTTCTTTTTGGCAAGTTCAAAGCAAAATGGGCTTCTTGAGCATATTGTCTCCAGCAATGTGCAACATAAAGGCACTCAGAAAGCTCTACTAGATCTATGCAAGACTCGCTGGGCTGAACGCCATACATCATACCAACACTTTTATCAAACATATAGCTTTATTACTGAAGCTTTAGAGCTGATAGGTTACAAAATGCACACATAAGAGTATGGAGACCTCTACAGTGACTGGGATGTGCATAACCGAAGTGAAGCTCAGCAGATACTTGCAAGTATTACCACATTTGATTTTATCATTGTCTTCATGTCTATTTACCAGTACCTGTCACACCTTTCTGGTATTACATTCAAACTTCAGAATAGTGCCCTTGATATCGTAGAAGCTTATGGAATGATTGAGGGCATCAGGGGTCTGTACAAGCTTGAGCGTCAAAACATTGACAATAACTTTCAAGTTATTTATGATCACTCATGCAGAATGGCAGAGAAAGTTGGAAGCTCAGTATCAATGCCTCGCATTGCTGCAAGGCAGCAGCATCGAAGCAATATTTCTTCTGATACTCCTCTTGATTATTACAAAAAGAATGTTGCTATACCATTTCTCGACCACATCTCCACTCACTTAGCAGAACAGTTTTCATCATTAACAATCACAGCTGGTTCTATATTAGGCATAGTACCATCTGTAATGCATTCAAAGGAAATCGATCTGTCGAGAATTGTTGAAGTATACCATGATGATCTTCCATCCCCAGAGCTTCTGGAGCTAGAAATAATGCGATGGAAGTCAAAATATAGTGATGTCCCATATGACAAATTACCTTCATCGCCATCATCAGCAATAAAAGATTGTGATACTGAAATATACCCCAACATTAGAATTCTGCTGCAACTTGCTTGCACTATTCCAGTTACATCGTGTGAATGTGAGTGGAGTGCCAGTGCTCTCAGACGTCTCAATAATTACATGAGATCATCAATGGGGAAGGAACGTCTGGCCAATCTTGCATTGCTGCATATACATTACGAACAGCAGATCAATGTTGAAAGTGTTATTGACATGTTTGCATCATTTCACCCAAGACGAATGGAAATGGAATCACTGATGGAATCACAGTCTTGACGAATGTATTTCATCAGTTCACCTTATATAGTTTTTTTTTTATTGTGATGAAATTGCGTGGCTGGTGGGTATCTGATTGTAATAAATTAACAAATGGACAATTACTAGCAATATGTATAGCTCACGTATTACCGGTTTGGGGACATTAAGCAACCTGTTACTTTGCATCTGTGGCTAACGAATGGGGTACCCTTGAGTCCACTGAGCCAAATTTTGCACCCCCCAATAAAAAACCTGGCTACGGGCCTGGTTGAGGCGGAGTGCTTTCCAGAGTGGATGGCTATATAGGTTGGACCAGAGTATGTTATTGATTCTGAGCTACCAAGACAATCAGGTTTGTTGTTTATGGCAGAATACACTGAAGGAATCAGCTTATGCTTTGGGTCAGACAAGGCAACTTTGTATTCCATGTGCATGATAAGAGGGGCCTGTTTGTGTGTGGCAGGCAATCTGATAGGAACCCTTGCTTTGTCATCAAACACCAAAAAATACTTCTTGGGTCCCAGCATGCTAGCGAGGTATTCCAATGCTCTATTTGTGGTAGTACAGAAGTGACTGTCAATGCAATGAGCATGAACACTTGATTAACTTTACAGAAACTGTTGTACAATGACGCTTGCCTTCAATTGATTTTTAGGCAAAAGTCAGATATACAATCCAGATCATGGCAACTTAAAACCTTTTTCTAGTGAACAGATATCAGTTCATCCAAGGTTTTGACAGACCTGATCACTTCATTTTATCAGTCTGAGCCAACCAATGATTCTAGCTGCCTCAGGAACCATTTCAACAACCTTTTGAAGCTGCTGTTTAAACTTCCACTGTTTTTCCCTTTGCCTTTTAGCATCCAGTTGTTTAGAATGTAGATTTTTTTTTTTTAGATCATTGGCTTGTTTCTGGTTTTGTTTCAGCTCCATTGATTGCTCACTTGAAAGCATGTCTTTTTCTGTGATACAATCGAACTAAATCATTTTGCAAGATTGAAATTTATATTTACTGGTTTGTCAGCTGCTGAACTGCTTGGATTCACAGCTGGATTTTCTGAGCTGGCTGAACCATTGTCTGTACTGGGGCTTATCATAGCTATTGTAAAGGTCTTGATGACAACAATGAATACAAGAGTCCAATACTACCCAAAGTTTCTAGTCTGACCTGTCGCTACGTAACCAACGTTGTCCATGTCACCACGCGCATGCGCGTACGTTATACATTACATACACGTAACCAAGTCTACATTTGTTCCTTCCTCTCAGAAGCTCGACCCATGCTTAGTAGTCAGATAGTGGAACTCCATACCGATCAGGAAGCCTCCGGTTTCGTCCTGATCACCTTAAATTTGATCCAGTACCTTCGAGTTGCTGTCGTTCATGTTCCACTTGACCAGCTACATTTTTCGGAATCTCCTCTTCACTTCCAATAAATTCATGGTCAACTGTCGGCGCCTCCCAATTAGAAATATAGGTTCCTGTGAATTCCATTTCTCTTCCTCTTCTATGTCTTAATCGATTCACATGCACTGTTCTGAACCTCCTTCCATCATTATGCTTAACACAAACGGTAACAGGCCCTTTCACTTCAGTCACTTCCCAACCTGCTTCCCACTGATCGTCCAGCTTCCCTGCAGTAGGACGAGATAGCCACACTTGATCCCCAATCAGAAATGTTTGTTCTTCCGACTGCATATTATAACCTTGCTTCTGGATTTCCGCAGCGTCTGCAATGTTCGCTTCAACTATCTCATACAGTTCTGCCAATTTTTGATGAAGCTGATTTTGGTACTCATTAAGGTCATAACTGTCCGATTCCTGTTCTTTTCCAGGAAACAATTACAATGGACAGCTTTAGCTCTTGGTGTATCTTACATCTAGCGGTGGATTGGGCTTCTATGACATCAAATGGAAAAGATGTTGATTGTTGGAGAATGAGGTCAACCAGAGGCCTGGTGAGCCTGGTTGAATTGTCAAAAAGAAGCTGAGATTGATCAATCATTTTATTTATACTAAGACCTTCGTAAAAGTACCTGTCTGTTTCATTTTAACAATTTTTTCTTTATACAACATCTAGCCCTGGCAAAGCAGAACGCGCCGGGGGCTTTCTCAGTACAGCATCTAGAACGCAGTGTGCAAGCTGCCACATATGTGTACTAAGATATACACATGCCTTATACCATATGTATGCATATGTATGAACAAATGCATACAGCAATCTACTTTGTGTACCTTCTTTGCGGGTACTTAAAACACATTGTGTGCACCCAAACTGGCAATGCTGATGAGTTCTTACCTGTTCTTCTTTACAAAGTTCTTGTCAACTGGATGATATACGCCAATTGTTCCTCTAACACCTGGAGGAAATTTTTACACAAGAAAGACAGCAAATTCATTTTCTCGTGCTTCCATTGTGATGGCATCTGCTTCCACGCAGATGTAACAGCTATAGGACATAAGAAATAGCTTTATATAGTGCTTCTCTAAACATCCTTTGGCTTTGACCCCTATTCCACAGGTGCAGCTTGAACAACAAGTGGCAGGAAGCTAAGTGGGACAGGGGAAGAATATTCACCCCACTCAACAAACGGTCTATTCAAAACACTCCATGCGTAAGAAAACTTAATTTAGTCAATCGACCAGCTTTATAGCAGGCCACCCGTTATCAAGCCGGTCGATTGGCTGCAAAGCGGGTCAAAGGTTATGAATCGGGCAGTAACAGATATATAATAATGGAGCTAGTTGAATTGTAAACACATAAGACATCTGTTGAAGTAGTTTTTAGTCATACAAACTGCACGATTGAAACATTCTTCTGTTTGCCTAACAATAAAATTTTGATGTACATGTACATCGTACAATGTTGATGTCAATGTCATGCAAATGCATCAAAGTAGCAAGTCGCCTGTAGTGATGCAAGAACAAAGGTGTGTTTTCACTTGCCTGTAACGTAAAAATTATCTTTCAGCTTCACACATTGAGTTTGGAAGCTTGAATCCAATCTTTAACATAAACAGATTGCAGGACTAGTATGTAGGTGTGATGGGGTTTCACCCCGCAGTGTATATCTGTTAACCCAATGCTGCTGCCACAGTTTTTATTCACTGAGAAGTGATGGTGATGAAGCAAAACATAAATCCTTTAGTAAGTTCATTTAGATGAGTCTGCTTTATCTCTATGGTAGGCACAAGATAAAAAAAAATCCCACTCTGTTTTCAGGATTGAATCTGCTTGCTCGTCAGTTCTTGGAGTGATCCAAAAATGGAAGACCACATTAGGATGGTTGTACTCTTCAGGAGTACGTGTGTTACCTTCCACAAAAATACCTAAAGTCTCCAATCGATATAACTCCTTACCTACTGCATTCTTTAAAAAGCAAAACGGATCGGTCTTGCTCTGAGAAAATGAGGAACAGCATTCACATCCTCAACAAACACATCTTCATAGAGGAAATTCACCAATAATGGATAATTTCAACTTTAACCTTTTGCCCTAAACTTAAGGAATGTGTTCAAAACGTGTGACATGCATGATAGAAGTCAGAACGACTGGCACATATATGGTTAATAAATCAAGCCAGAATACCTAAAATGCATTAAGTAATTCTTTATTACATCATTACATATGCAAAACCATCAAAGTTACCGATACTGGAGGCCATTTCAACTTAATTCATAGTTTCTACATTGTACTTTATGGCTTCATTGGGCAGATGATTTTTCAAATGATCATACAATATCAAAAAGTACAAAACAGATTTTCCAAATCAGTGACATACACAAATACACTGATATAGGGATACATGCACTATATACACTACACGCTAATTGTGGTGCCCAATACAGAGGCAGCATTGCCGTGCTGTAGTGCAATTGACACTCTCTGGAGAAGGAATGAGAGGGACTGATGATCATGTGTGATGCTCTGCTGATGCCTGCTTATATCAGTGAGCAAACTGAGAGCATCAGGGCCAAGGGCACCTGAGGTCTCAATCGCAATTGGTACAAAATGGAGGGATTTGGACAACAGAGCATATTTCTCCTTCTTCCTGGCTTCAGCAGCTGTGGCTACAGCTCTAGCTTCCCTTGTGGCATCTGCTATCTATAAGGCTGCGAAGGTGTCCACACAAGTAAAGTCCCAAACAAGACACTGGCCAGATTTCCATGGGGCAATGGAACAACCATCAGGTCGCTTGCCATCTGATCTGTATAGGCCGATGGGTTCAAGTGTGGATGGAACATTAATTGCTGCTAGAGACCTATGTATGATGGCATTGATAGCAGCATGTCTCGAAAAACGACCTTGGCTTTTGATGCAGCTGAGCCCATGAGTAGCGAGGGCATCAACATGGCCTCCACAGTGGTGGCAGATGTGGGGTTGGCAGAGTGGTGTACCCAGACGGAGACCAACAGCTATCCTGGTTGTGTGATCATCCATTTGCAGGCCTAGGGAAGAGACAGGGAGGGCATGCAACCAGGCCCCAGACTCTTTAGTGGCTGCTGCCAGTAACCTGGCACGAGACCTGCAGTCAGAGGCACCTTGTAGGAGCTGAACATATGTCTCTTCCACGTGAGGGAGGTCCCATGCCTTTTGTCTGGAAGATGAAGGGGAGACAGGAGGTGGATTGTTGTGACCCTCTCTCCACTGAATAACAGCGGCATCAACAGCTAAGTATGGAATGTCAGAAAACCGAGCAGGCAAAATTTGGTTGATGAGGTTGTAGGAACCAGCAGCTGAGGCCAAGAAGGCAGAAGGTGCAAGCTGAGAAGCTCTACGAACCCCAATACCACCAAAACAGACTGGCAGAGTGGCCTGGGACCAAGCTGACTCACAAGAAAAATCAATATTCAGAACTTCAGTCAGAGTGCTGCGCAATTCAGCATCATAAACTGCCAAGCAAGGAGATGTAAAACAAGGAGCTGTCCTGAGGATATACAAAATCTTAGGGATGGCAAATGAGTGGCGGAGCAGAATCAAGGCATCCTGGCTGCTCAGGAGGCTCAGGCGAGATTTCATTTTCCTGAGTGCTTCCACTTTATCGAGCAACGCTTCATCAACAGACAAACCAATTGGTGAGCCCAGCAAAGTAGCAGTGTCGGGCGTGACTCTACAAAGGTCAGGTGCTAGCTGCAATAGAGCAAGACCAGCTTGATCTGCACAGATGAGTTCTGATTTGTGATGGTTAAGCTCCAGTCCAACGGCAGCAGCTTCTCTTTCAATCATCTTAAAATCATCACATACATCTGCCTCATTGCCACCTAAGGTTGCATCATCAAGGTAGAATATACGAAACTCAGAACGTAACATCTGTGTCAAAGGAAAGATAACAAGGCAGAACAACAAAGGACCAAGAGGGTCACCTTGTTGTACCCCTTCTGCAGAGCTGATGATGGTGTCATGAAAATAGAGGGAAGAAGAGGCTGAATAGCAGGAGTAGATAAAGGGGAACAGCTCTGGAGTGTGTAGCTTAGCAACTTCAAGCATTTTATCCCTCCTTATGCTATTAAATGCATTCTTGAATTCTAGCTTGAGGATGACATGATCTGGATGGAGGTTAGCAAGGTAACGTCTAGCAGAGTGGGCAGCAGCTTCTGCACCCAGGGGAGTGCCATACCCAAGTTGAACTGGGGATAGTAAAGCACCCATGCGCTCCATAACTGCCATGCTAGCACACTTAGCAGCTAGACGACGAAAGGTACATCCCACTGCAATTGGTCGCAGTCCACCATCTCTTTTTTTCAGGGCTACCAATGATGCACCAAACAGAAAGGGACGAACTATGACAGGAGTGTTTCCAGACAGGACAAGATTTGTAAATGCAGTAAGGCTGCGGAGGAGAGACACACCACCTGGACCAGCTGTGGAGCTGGTAAAGTCTAACAGATGTTGGGGGCGAAGGCAATCAGGGCCACCAGCAGAGCCTTTGGGGAATGAACGAATAGCATATCTGATGTCACATTCATTTACAGATAGAATTCTCTCCAAATCATCATGATCAGGAGGTGATGGTAAAGTAGTTTTGGGATGTGCAGCTGGATGCTTGGATCTCAATGCTGCTATGGTGGTAGCATCTGGATCTGCAAAGGTGTCATCTGAGCAGGCTAATCTGACAGCGCCTCTAAAGTCACCTTCCTCGAATTTGGCTGATACTCTATCTCCCAATAGATCAGTATTGTCTTTCACCATTTTGGGGGGTTTGAATTTTGTTAGTGGTTCGTCGCATTCATCATTAAGTTGACGATTAAACTGAGTAGTTAATGGCCAACGGCGACCACCGTGCTTAGGTGATCCTTTGTCACAAAGTACAAAAATGGTGATGTAAATACATAAATGCATAAAATCAAGACAGCAATATTATATACGCAGTAGATGAAAAGTTATGCAGATGTAAATGTGTTGTTTTATGCAATCACGAGGTTTTGCTAGTGACTCAAGTCGCTTCTGCTTACAGATTGAACTGCAGCTGTTGTTCATTTCTCCTTCCTCAATAACAGTAGGTAGTTCCAGTGTAGGTACATTTATCCTAAATGCCTTTTAACTGCCTCACTGTTGCTCAAATTCAAAGTATCAATTTGTACAGCTTCCTGCACAGCTTTGTCACGAGCAATCTATAGCCAGATGAGATGAGCACTTTAAATAATGTACACTTTCATACGGTGAACGACTTCGTTTTAATCTTTCGTCAATTCCACCCCAAGTCAGATCCTCTAATGAAGTCTTCAGTTTTTCACTAAACTCATCAAAAACAAGTTGCATGATATTCTGCAATGATAGAACAATAGGTATAACTTACCAATGGAATAATGGACTTAGTAGCTTTTCCTGATTGTATAACATCATTCAATTAGCATATGCTTGTTACATACAGGTAGAGTGGTACACTCTGATATACTATGAAAACGTGTTAGCAGTAATGCACCATACATTGGCCTTATAAACAGCAGTGCTAGCAATTACAAAACAAACTTAGTATCAGTATAAAAAATTTGGTCATAAAATGGCACCTACCTTGTGTGAAACTGCTCGTGGTCAAATAGTGGGATTACTGCTCGTTCTCAATTAGAGTGGTTTGTATACTATTTTATTTTATCTTATTCTCATCATACGATGGTTAATTGTTCTTTGAAATGACGCCAATTAGTGCATGCTTGTTAACATACCTGCTGCTTCTCCCTCATCACTTGGAGTGTTGCTTTTGTGTAGTTCTTCGAGCTCGTCCGGTACGTTGCATACTTCTTCCAATTTCTCTTCCATGTCCAATATCTTGTGGCATAAATCAGCTTTCTCCACGGCTTTTGTTGCCATGGTGTTACATATGCCATTACTTGTGTATACTATGTGTATACTATGTGCACATAAATTATTATCATGATGAATGTGGGCATGCTTATTTTATGCATTAGATGATAATGCATTGCCAAGATGAAGAAATGCAACGACCAAGTACCACATCTCATTTATCTTGTGTGTGACAATGTAACCTCTCCTTCTCAGGCTAATTTAGAAAGTATATATGTAAATGGTGTTAGTGAAGATGAGTTGGAAGAAGCAAAATCAAGTGACTCAGGTATACTTTGTATGCATGTAGGAATGTGGATCTTTCATAAATAAGATAAATGTAGATAAATATTTTCAACAGTTTCCGGATGATTATCATGGCTGTAGCACACACGTATGTACAGCTGAACTTGATTGTAGTGACATAAATCAGCCTGTTTGCATCAATGTTTTACAAACTGAAAAATGGTTCATCTGTTGTGGAGGCAATTGATGGTGATGGTGATGATGACGATAATAATTCTAATGATCATCATCATCATCATGAAGTTGATGGTATTGGTGATGGTGACATTGATGACACTGAGATTAGGAGTCTAGTTGGAAAAACAGCTGCAGCGCAATATAAGATAACTACATTAAAATTGGTTTGTACCTTTCTTGTTGAAATTTATATCAAGCACAAATTGTCACATGCAATCCGCCATGCTATGTATTTGCAAATTGATTTATATTGTGCTGAAGTTCATAGGAAATCATACGTACCCACAGAGAAATACATTTGTGTTCTAATGGTAGCTGCAACCATCTTTATAGTTCAGAAGAGGCACAAATGCTCAAAGTTTGTAATGTGCTAACATTTGGCTCTAAATGTGGAAAAAAGCTTGGATACATTTACATTTTCACAACAGAAGTGGCATCCTAAGGTGTATTACATCCTCTTGTGGCTAAAGACTATGTTTCATAAGAAAGAATTCCGTTACATGGTTTTAAGACCACATGAATCAACTTTTGGATATTGGATGCAGATATGTGGAACACCTTTTTATTCAATCCTCTTGAAACACACAACCTTTTCTTTCTAATTGCACTTTTCTTCAACATTGACTGGTTTAAGCCATATAAATGATCCGAATACACAGTTTCAGCTCTCATGTTAACCATACTAAACTTACCTCGGAAGAATTAACATTTTAGAGACAAGTGGACCATGAACTCATACTAAAACTATGGCATCATCTAGAACTAATATCAAATACTGACTACAACAAGGTACTGAGTTTTGTCAAGCGAAAACTAATACAGAATCATTAGAAATATGGTGTCCGCTATAGTGAACTTCTTAGACTGCCATATTATGACATAGTCAGGATGTCAATGACGGATCCCATGCATACCATGTTGCTGGGAATGGTTCATAATGAAACAAAACTCTTGTATTTCTAATCTCACAAAATCACGATTGGCACACTTTCAATAATATTACTGTTCCATATGATGTTGGACGTCTTCCCTCTAGCTGATTGGAACGATCAGAGTGATTTCAACGGAATGTCAGCACAGCAGTGGAAAAACTTGTACTACTCGTTCTCCTTGTATGTTACTTTGAAAAACAAGTATTGATGAGCGTGATTGCTGCACGGGAGTTATTCACCAGTAGTGACCAGCTGTGGTGTGGGTGTGTTGGAAGGAGTTGTATATGTTGTGAATATGTTAATCACTGTCACCTCACCACATGAAATGAGCACTCCGACCTGTGGCGATTCATTGTTTAAATTTGATTTTCAATTTAGTGGGGGAGGGGGGGTGTATGTAATAAGAAATTTACACTTGGAACTCTATCAGCTTGTTTGTGCGGATATTATTAGTGTTCTCCTCATGAAGCCTAGGCCTCCTGTTCAACTGTTTGTGCAATCTTACCCGGTCATAGCAATATAGGGACGGAACCTGTAGAACTGTATTAATAACTCAGTGCTGTTCTATGCAAAATGTTACCGATGTGTACCCAAGCCATTTCAACAACTAGATACATTTAGCTATGAGTGCGTAGACTTTTGGATACACATTTATATATGTTAGCTAGACCACATGTAGCTTAGTACCGACTATGTGCATACATAGCATACTTCGCGGAGATCGCGATTTGGTATTGGCGCCGCGGCGATTTGCTATTGGTTGTAAATATATAAACAAAAGGTTTGTTGAACACGTTACTATACACTTCAGAGCACAGTATTTACATCAGAGTCTTTACACCAGTCGCACGTTTCTTGCATGGGACATCGGTTCCCCTCTTCAAAGCTAGGCCCACGCAGCACTGAATCACAAGACTCCTTGCAGGCTCGGTGCTCCACAACTGGAGGCAACAGTATGCTTATAAGCAGCCAGTTTGTATTGAGAGCATTGTGGAGGGCCTTGAGCTTGATTGACTTCAAATTAGATTTTTCCTTAGTGCCCGACGGTTTCCCCCTTGCTCGGCTGCCAGTTGCCATTATTTGGTTACCGCACCGGAGCGAAGGCCCTGGATTGCACGGTGCTTTTAAAAATACCACGCTGGTGGTCAGCTACCGGCCATGAATGATCGATCATGAGGACCCTTTTTTGCAGTTGTATTCAATGCCAAGCGCACACGTGATAACAATATTCAGAAGGAAGTTTGGGGCCTATGCGGCGTTGTCCTTAATTGGTCTGCATTACATGTACTAGAACGTTTAATTGGTAATTGCGTGGGCGTATGGGTGTATGTGCATCACGTGGTGTGAAGTGTTCCTACATGACAACGTGTATTGTAAATCCGAGCTAGCGACGAATGCGTCGTTTTGTGTTTACAATTAACAGTGGTGACCCTCCGTCAAGCGACTGCAAAATCATAAAAACCAATCTTTCCGTGAAAGTTGAAGGCGATTCAGTTGTCAGTATAATGTATTAAAAGAGAACAAAAAAAAAGGAACGATACAGATGATAAATAGTTCTAAAATAAAACACCCTAAAAGAGAGGTAAATAAAAATGGTATAAAATAACAAGCTGAGTTGTCTCTAAGTAGCTGCCAGAACTGAGCAGCAAACAACTGAACTGAAACTGGCAGAGCAGTTATATCTAACATGTCTGTACTTAATGGTATAGAACATGTATGGCTTACTGACAAACAACAGAACATTCTATATCATGGATACATGCATCATTTTAGTTAAAAACAGAGTTCCCAAAGTCATATGCCGGACACATGAGATGACAAGATGTAACTGAGAAAGAAGGGGAAGATAATTTTACAACTTCCGCTAATTAACTATATTACTAGTGATATGATTTTCCTGACCTGTAGATTTATTGATAAAATTTTGTGTATGAAATATTTATTTATTGCTAGCATAACATGATAATTATATATATAATTATAATTATAATATAATTATAATGATATACTTCACTACTTTAGCACCCTGCATGGTTTGCACGGCAGTATGCACAATATCTGTCGTCGTACCTTCTAACAATGATTTTTACATACAGTTCTGTGCGGCAATTACTTCATACTTTGTTTGGTTGCAATCATATGTTTATTACAATCGGTAATACCGTATATATAGCGAATCGAAGTTCAACCGTCACTTCGCACTGTCCATTCAATTCCATACATTCAAAAGTACCGCTTTGTGCTGCCGTGCAAGTTGATTGCGAGGACAAAGGTCATCTCACAAGACAGTAAGACACCGTTGGAATGAACAGTTTTTCCCATTCTAAAAGAAATTAATTTGAAAATAATATGCTCAGTAGTACGTACCTAGTATACATGTATGTGCCATTACCTTTCCTCCATAAAGTACTTTGATGCATGCATGAATATTTAGCTGAGGTCGATTGCCTTTGACGTCATCGTTCTACACCAGTCGCAGAGCTGACCGACATGATTTAGCTGATAAGCAAACCCTAGCTGCACGCAAGTCCATAATTTAATACGCATAGTATGAATATATCTTCATACCGGAAGGTAAATTATTTATTCACGACAATCAATAATTATTCCGCCAGATAAATATGCATGACGAAAGCATGAATTAAATTCGTTGCTTTAGAAACATAATTAACGTTGGTAGATTTTAATATATTGCATATTACATCAATACAGCATGCAAGAAAACCAACCTCGGTTATAAGCTAGCTTGCAAGTATATTTAAGCCCATTTGATTCTATATTAGTCACTGGATTGCAATCCGACACGTCAGTGATAACAATTTCAAATCGATCCGCAAGAAACATGCAATTGCATGATCCATGCACATACCAGAAAGCGACTATGAGTGTATAATACTATTGGGTGCCATGCCCCACAGCCGATTGCTCCTACAAATATTAATATACAACTTAGATTTTAATCAAACTCAGATACATTCTCATCACCAACCGCATAAGCTTGAACAATATATAAATGCATGCATTGACATGAGAAGGCAATGCTGAGGGTATTTTGTCTCCATAATTGCTAGCGAATGTCAGTTGAGTATCCGCCCCAAACTGGCCAAAGTAGAGCTGTGCAGCGGTGCTGATACTAGCCTTTTTCCCATTCACAGTGCTTATAATACTCCTTGAAGGCTCGGAGCACCGCAGCTTGAGGCGACCGCGTGACGATAGGCAACCCGTTTGTGGTTGCAGGGCTCCCTCGGTGCTTCTCCGACGAGGATGTTGTAGAGCGCCTTGACAAGCTTGTTCGACTTGCCGTTTGCTTTGGACTTCTCATTAATTTCCATCTGCTGCTCCTGTGCTTGACTACCGGCGGGCATTCTCAGAGTTCTGAATTTCTTTCGAGGTGTATTCAGACGGACTATTATATAGTATACGTGTTACTACGTAGCAATATATATACACGTACACCCTATTTGCGCAAAGGCGCCGCCACCCACATTTGACCTCAGCCTTACATGCAATATTCACATGTAGCAGCTAAATAGCCATATAATTATGTACATATATGTATATCATTGGGTGTATGCATATTTTGGGGCGGGATGTGAGAGAAAGGTGCAACAGATTTATGCCGTCGGTATACACTCCACTCATGCAGTTGAACCATGTACATACATCTGTCTTGCCCGCGCAGCGAATAATGTTTGCATGAAGTAGACCCACTTTCCAACATGCAGTATAATAATGAACGAATCTCGCATGACTCAGTAAAACAAAAAAAAATGTTCCATTTGTGACTAGTGCTATTGTTATGTAAATCAAGCTTAAGCCGAGTGAAGTGACAAATTACAACTTGCGTAGAATATTTACTAGAGGTCAAAGTTGAAATGTTATATAACTTGCGTAATACTTATTTCACACCAAAATAGGGCTTAGGGGTAGGGCTTGAAAAGGACGTCATGCATATAGTCGCATTAACCGTAGTGTGACCTTTGTGATATCACACGCATGTGCATGTACGGTGCCAAAGCGCAATGATTAGCAAAGTGGATTGATCGGTGGCATGATAACACGTCATATATGACATGATATGATATCAGCCTCGTTGCTATGACAACCCTAAGGATGGATACACTGCTGCGTAATATGCACATATTTATAAGCCGATGAGAAACAACAATATCTAAACACATCACTAGTAGCTCTTTTTGAAATGTAGGCGCGTCGTGTATCATTGACGTATGACAAGAGGTACATACAAGGGCACATTTTAAATTACCAGGTTTTAGCATAACTGTCACTCACTATCCTTGATAATAGTTGATAAATGCAGATTAGATCGTTGGATACGCATGTAAATCATTACCACGGCAACTTTTTTAAGGCCTGCTGTGCCAAGCCAGCCCTTGTTGTCAAGGCAATGTACATAGCAATTCTCACAGCCTGAGGCTTAGCATGCATATAGACTGAAGGTGGCTGACAGAGTCGTTATGAGCTGTGAATCTGCTCACACACCTGGCAATAGAGGCCAATACCAGAGTGCACACAATTCATAGCTGTGACAGTGTATGACACACAGACACAGTGCAAAATACATACTTCAGTGGCTATATCACAGAAAATATAGCGAATAACAAAAACAAAAAACGTCCTTCTTACATCTGAGCAACTGAGCCAACAATGTAAAATACTCACCAAGAGGCTGACAAACAATTTCAATTAATACTTGGTTTTACAACTAGGTGAAATTATTTTTCTAATCCGCCTTGTTGCAAAGTTTGCTGGCAACAAAGTCACTGATAACATGCAATCTCTACTCGCCCCACAGCAGCTAGGTTTTGGTGTCAATGGTGGAGCAGAAGCTGCAGTTCACGCTGCCAGACAGTACCTGCACTCTCTACCACCTGATATGCTGCTTACTTTAGCAATGCCTTCAATTCTATCCGACGTGATAAGATGTTGTTGGCTGTGGAAAAGCTATGTCCTGAGCTCTACCCCCTGATGCAATCAGCCTACTCCTCTCCATCTTCCATTATTTTGGGGAGACAAGATCATCTTGTCCACAGAAGGTGTACAGCAGGGAGATGCCCTCTCCTCTTCTGCCTCACTCTGCACAACCTGATCTCTGAGCTGACCTCTGAACTCATATTAGGCTATTTGGATGATGTCACCTTTGGGGGGTAGCCTTGCTGATGTCTCCCGTGATGTTCAGCTTTTTGAGCAGGCATCAAAGCAGCGTGGCCTAAAGCTGAAGCATGTAAAGACTGAAATTATCACCAATGACCCATCTATCCATTCTGACATGCTGCTGCTTTTACCCAATACGCAGTTCATAGACCCTCGTGATGCCACCTTACTGGGGTCCCCAATTGGTGATATCAATTTTATCAATGCCACAATCTCCAAGAAGACAGGGCTACTAAATAATGGGTGAGAGATTGCAGCACATTTTCTCACATGATGCAATCCTCCTACTCCGCAATGCTTTTGCCATCCCAAAGCTTTTGTACCTGCTGCAGACATCATATTGTTTTTTCTCAACCACACTTCAATGCTATGATGATTAACTTCTTTGTTCCATCATAAACAATCTGCCTTAGTGAAGCAGCCTGGACTCAGGCCACACTTCCAGTTCAACTTGGGGGCCTTGGCATTCGGAGTGCTGTACAGCTAGCACCATCAGCTTTCCTTGCTTCTGTACACAGCTCTCAGAACCTTGTCCACAAGATCCTACCACCACATCTCCTTTCAGCAGACCAGCTTTACAAAGACAAAACTATCTCTGTGTGGTCACAGGGCCATCAACAATCTCCTCCTCAGGACAAAGCATCTTTTTCCCAAAAGGCATGGGACACTCCAAGGGTAGAGGCAGTCTCTGCAGCTTTGTTAGACCAAGCCTCTGATGCCATCACTAGGGCTCGCCTACTGGCTGTCTCCAGGAAGGAGTCTGGTGCCTGGCTTCATGCTGTCCCTAACTCTTCACTGCGCCTAAGAATGGACAATGATACAATTAGAGAGGCAGTTGGTCTCCACCTTGAAGTAGCTCTATGTAGCCCACATTCTTGCCAGCATTGTGGTGCAGCAGTTGACCAGTCTGGTCTTCATGGTATCAGCTGTCGTCATTATCGTCATGCTGCTCTAAAATGAAATCATCCATCAAGCCTTGACCACCTCTCACATCCCATCCAGACTAGAACCCACAGGCCTAGACCGCTCTGATGGGAAACATCCTGATGGCATCACAATGGTCCCATGGAAGAACGGGAACCTTTTTGTTTGGGATGCCACTTGTTCTGACACCTATGCTCCATCTCACCTGGCACAGTCCACTATGGCAGCAGGTGCTGTCGCCAGACAGGCAGAGGACCGGAAAAAGGTCAAATACTCATATCTGAAGGGACACCCAGGCATATATGTTTCACCCCTATTGCCTGTGAAACATCAGGTGTAGTTGGCCCTTTTTCCCTGATCTTCCTGAAGGAGCTAGGTCACAGGCTCTCAACCACAACTGGTGACACAAAAAGTTACAGCTACCTGCTCCAACGTCTTTCAGTGGCTGTACAAAGGGGCAATGCTGCCTCCACAATAGGAACACTTTTTTCCCCTTCCAGTGCTGACTTTTAGGGGGGGGGGGGGGGGGGGGGGGGGGGGGGGGGGGGGGGGGTTAATGGTCTTTTAGTGTGTTATTATATACTTAGTATTTTGTGTATTATGTATTATCCTAAATAGATCACACATCAGAGTAATGTAGTTTTTTTTCCCTTGCTGAGTTAGGTTCAATGCATTAAGAACACATTTTGTTCATTCACACAACAATTGAGATAAGCACCATGCACCTTTTAAAAGACGGTTAGCACTCCATGCATGTTTATACAAGCATAAATAGCAGTTTTAAATCGTTTAGATCAGTAGTGAAAGGTACATGTATAAATCTCCAGGACTTGTCTATTATTTCATTCACAAGTAACCACACAATAAGGCTATTGCATATATTTTCACTAGGTACACATGCTATTGGTGAGAGGGTGCATGCACCCATTACAAAGCAGCAATGGGAATTGTGTCTGTGTCTCAGCAGTCATGTGTATATGTGTGTGTGTGTGCGTGTGTGTGTGTGTGTGTGTGTGTATGTGGTCTATAATTTTATTCATAGTACTTGGCAGAGAGTAAATGTATTTTGTATTGATCAGGGTCCATGTGATTTGTACAGGTCCATATGTGATTCGTCAGGGTTCATGTGTGATTGGTTCACTTCTTCCAGTATACCAAATAATGCATGTATATGCAGAGGCACTCAGGAGGATAAGGCAAAGTGTTCTGCCACTATATTTTGTATGCATATCAAATTCTTAAGACCTAGTTTTTGTGATATTTGCATCAAAAAATATTGTTTACATGCCTAATTGATGGGCCCTCGCATACATATCAATTACATCAATTACATAGCCATTCAAATTCTATTCCTGTACAAGTTTCTGCTTTGGGAAAGATTACAACTACATGGCATTGTTGTTCATTTTACCAGAGAATATACAAAAATAGTTCCATCGCACCACTGCACCCCCCCCTCCCCCCCCCCCCCCCCCCCCCCCCAGCTCAGTGCCCCAGACTGCCCCCCCCCCCCCCCCCCCCCTCCTCCATCAGCAACAGCAGAGGTCAGAAAGAATTGATGTGACAGACGTTAGGCCACAGGCTGCCTGCTTGATTATTGCAGAATAGTTATGTGACCCACATATATATACATGAGAATTACAGGCCACAGATGACAGGCCACTGGTTGACGGTTTGCAGCTAGGCAATTGTGTATTGATCCATTGATGATAAAACTGCCCAAGAAAAAAGGAACAATGCTTTGCCTACAATCACAGAATATCAGAGCACTAAAAGTCAATGTGGTAGAAATATTTCATTTCTTGTTCTGAAACTAAAGGTTGCACAGGGCTGTAATGCCTGGTCTATGCTTGTTGCTGTATGTTAACAGGATACTCTTAACACACAAGAACTATGGACTATGGAAATTTACAGCAATACCAATAATGATTGTGCCTGACCTGTGTGGATAGCTGATACCCTTGTTCTGTGACAATAAAATCAAACCTTGTCATTACGAAATCTTTTATACATAACTACATGTTAACAGGTTAGAATATTTATTGCATCCTCTCTTCCCCCTACCCCAGCCAATTCCCTCACTGAGATTGCCCGCAATAGAAACTGAATCATGTTTAATAGTAATTATAACTTATGATTAATTCAATCAAACCAAACCCTCCAAAATTAATCTAACTGCAGTAAAAATAAATAATCAAGATGTTTTACAGCTCTGTGTCGGCATCATTTTCAGTAGGATATCTCTCTACTGAGATTGCAACCTCTAGTTTCAGGTCAAGAAACGGATGAAATATGGCTACCACATCAATACTATAACCCTGCAGACCAGGAGAAGAAATATATTTGTTCTGTGCTTAGTTCTTAAACTACACCATTTCTAAAGTTGTTTCCACTTTCTACAAGGAGGTTTGTGTGAGCTTAATAATAATATATTTGCAATGTTAACCACACGTTGACTCAATCCATGTAAAAAGGGGAAAAGTTTAGCAACATGTATCTTAAGAACGGAGCACAGAAAAATGTGCTAAATTTGGTTTTGGATGTCTCCTATCCTATACAAACTGATTTCAGAGGACGGAAATTAATGCGGTACCAAATTGAGTCTATAAACAAATAACTTGATCACCTTTTAACTTCAAACAGTGAAGCCCTAAACAGTGGTAAAACAGTACTTTAATATCACAAATACAAAAGCTCTCTACTAGTGCATGATTGCAACATAAATGGTGAAGTCAGTTATGGTCAAGTCTAATTCTATGGCAACAGCAAATTATAATGCCACTGCATCGTCTGTTCGTCATTGAGTTGTAAGAAAGCGCAGTACAGTGTATGCAAATCAGTGCATATGAGATGATCAATGTGGTCATAGGGGAATGTGTTGCACTTGTTATAGTTTGATACAGAGCTGACCAGAGGGATTGACGACATTACTGTGCTCAAGCCATTTATCGGTGCTATGAAGGCTGTTGGTAAAATTCTACATGTACGAAACTGATTCACAGCTTATACCACTACTATTGGTCAAATGCTCAGATTTCAAGACCCCACAGTGAGATGCATTTTCATTCATTAACTTTGCAGTAAACTCAACACTGAACGTACACACAGCAAGCACTTTATGGTAGTGCAGATGGAGAGCCTGTCTGAATTATCACTGCTACCCTGAGGGCTGTAGAGCTACATGGTTGAAAATGGCCTTCTATTTTACCGGAAGGTAAAGACGGATGAATGGAAGCATTTAGATGACAAGGGATGGACAGTAAGGTACCCTTAACTATATTAAATATTTTAAATTCTACCTCATTAGTTTTTATATGAAACTACTTGAAATGAAACAGTCAAGTATACACACATTAAAAGAACACAAAAAAAATTCTGTTTTTAACAATATATTTTCATCAGAGATGGCATGGCTATTTCATTGACAGGAAATTTAAAAAGAAATTGTTCATCTATATCAGGGAATGAAAAGGCTAGACTTCCATGCCACGAAATAAACATGAGCTATTCTTAATGTAAGTGAGGTAATATAATTGCACATAACATTTCGGGACCAACTTGGCATGATATCTTCCAATAAAGATGATAACCCTGGATACTCTGTGTAAGCAAGTTATGTACAATGTATTATATGCTGTTATAATCAAAATGTTTGCAGTTCCTGAAGAATATTGATTTCGCCACTACTGCGATCACATCTTTTACACCATAAATCCATCGGGAATGAAATGTTGTGAGCTAAATAAAACAGCACATTTTTCATTTTTACAGAATACTTGTGGAAAGAATACATATATTGAAAAGGTGTACCAAATTTTGTAAACATCAATGGAGTGCTGTAGCATCTCAGGTTATTATAAGTGAGTATTATTTGTGTTGTATAATTTGAATGAAGCATTTTTTTTCACAGATTACAGGTACATCTAGGCAGGAAAACTCAAGTGACTGTGGCATATTTTTTTGAAAGGTTAATAAGTAACACTATAAATAAGATTTAAATTTAACGAATGTCGTTACATTGCTGAACACATTGCAAAAGCAAAGCCATTAAATTTTCAGGCATGTTGCACGTTTCCCTGATCAGCTACAGACATCAAATTTTAAACATGTAGACAGATTCAAACATGACACTTTTGGTCAAGGAATGCTCAGTGATGCTTACAAAAAAATTTAATACACAGTTGATTATTAAAGCATACAAAATTTGATATTGGGTGTGCCTTTGGTATATATGCTAAGCAAGATTGATGAAGTGTTGAATCAGGGGATGACCTATGTCGAAGTAAGTGGCAATTAGTATGTACTCTATAATATTTATTAATAAGCTTGTGTACAACATGGAGGGAATGCTATGTCTGATTTACCGACATATCATGATTAGATACATTTCCACCACTGGTAATCACATTGAGTGGAATACATGTAACGCATTGTACTATTTCTTCACTTTAGCTTCAAGGTGAAATTTGCAACTAAATAGTCCATATCACTGCATGGACAGGTTTGTATTGAAAAAGTTTGGGAATAGCCTTTGCATTAAATAACCTTCTTCCTTAGGTATGCCAGGCGATACGCGCATGCAGTGTGCATGGAGTTGTGTTTACTTTTCAGGCTATGATCTTATTGATCTCAAGATATTTCAATCTTTCATATAAGATTTCCGCCATGCATTATATCAACAATTGGTCACCGGATTTTTAATACCGGCAAAACGTGTGTGAGTATTGATGTCAATGAGCATTTCAAGAGCGACAGCTTTGACAAGGAAGGGCGCTCCCGTGCATGTACTGCCTTTGTGCGATACGGTATTTGAGAATACCATCGTTTTGTACACTGCAAGTCCATATAAGGATTGTATTAAAGCCTTGTCATAAATGAAGTAAAATGTTATAAGGGAGGATATTTTACCCTGGAGGGGGGACAGTTTGCCCTATATAGTGTAGATGGTCCGGGGGGGACATTGCACACTTCATGTAGTGCAAAACGTCCGGGGGAACAAATTCTAGCGGGGACATTGTACACTACGACACCGGCTTTAATTTAAAGCGCACGGGCGGCTGGTTTTGAATCGGTCCAATATTACTCGATGTGAATGCGGCACACGTGTATTAAGTAGCTATAACTGCATGCATGTCAGTCCTCTTGCAGCATAACGTAAATGTTTTTATTTTCATGTACAGTGCATGTAAGCATTGATGCAGTGGCGTAGCCAGGATAATATGCATGGTAGGGCACACACTGGCAGATTGCAGGATTTTTCTGAAGTTGAGAAAGCCCGGAGAGGGTGGCACCCCTCCTGCTCATGCAGCTAGGGGGATATGGGGAGCGCTGAAAGCTCCCCAATCGAACCAACGCTTTTTTTTGATGCATAAAATTTTGTGAATATTGATTCCATGAAAGAACTGAATAATCTGATTGTCTGTGTGCACAGCAGCTACATGTACTATGCTTATAGACAGTACAAAATCTAGTTCTTGAAGTGAATGTCTGCTCACATTTGGAAACAAGTCAGAACCAAGCAGACGACAACTGTAACAGTAACAGGCATCTTTTTGTATGGAGTGCTCTCTAACCATAAATAAATTAAATGTATAAGAGGGAATGCAGGAGATTATGCAATATCATCTGGTACTTTAGGGCAAGCTGATTGGACTTTTGGGGTAAGATCAATAGGGAGCTGTTTACGCATTCTTCCGATATTACATCCGGATGAGTACTATTGTTAATACTCATTTTAAAATTATACATGTATACCGCGGTAATGCCAGATCGAGCGCATGCTAGTAATAATTACTTCGAAGGTGATTGTTATTATTTATTATTATTAAGCATGCACCTCGGTTGGTAGGGCCTAGGGCCCTACCAGGTCCTACCGTAGCTACGCCACTGATGGCGTAGCCATGCAGGATAATATGTATGGTAGGGCACACACTGGCAGATTGCAGGATTTTTCTGAAGTTGAGAAAGCCCGGAGAGGATGCGGGAGGGTGGCACCCCTCCTAGGCCTGCTCATGCAGCTAGGGGGTATGGGGAGCGATGAAAGTTCTCCCCAAATCGAACCAAGTTGTGAATATTTGATTCCATGAAAGAACTAAATCTGATTGTCTGTGTGCACAGCAGCTACATGTACCATGCTTATAGACAGTATAAAATCTAGTTCTTAAAGTGAAGGTCTGTTCACGTTTGGAAACAAGTCAGAACCAAGCAGACGACAACTGTAAGAGTAAAAGGCATCTTTTTGTATGGAATGCTCTCTAACCATAAATAAATTAAATGTATAAGAGGGAATGCAGGAGATTATGCAATATCATCTGGTACTTTAGGGCAAGCTGATTAGACTTTTGGGGTAAGATCAATAGGGAGCTGTTTACGCATTCTTCCGACATCCGGATGAGTACTATTGTTAATATTCATTTTTAACATTATATACCGCGGTAATGCCAGATCGAGTGCGTGTTAGTAATAACTGATTACGTCGAAGGTGATTGTTATTATTTATTATTATTATGATGCACCTCGGTTGGTAGGGCCTAGGCCCTACCAGGTCCTACCGTAGCTACGCCACTGATACATGATATATCAGTATCTAAAAAAGTAATCAAATGGAAAGTGACAAGATAGGTGCAGTCATATAATTATTAATTGTTGTGACGTCGGTTTGCTTTGACGTCGACTTTCACAAGCTAAGGATTCGAGGGCGTGCAATAGTATATTAAGCCAGAGTGCACGCATCTTGGTCAGAATCACATTCGTTCCAGTAACCAGATACTCTCAGTCTGATGGCCCAAATAGTGTCGGTGGTAACCTTGGCCATTATCGCGTGCTGGTGCTTTTCTGCAAGCTGCGGTCAACAAGTGATCTACACACTGAACCAATCGACCTGCACTCAGTATCAATCAGGACCCACTCCTGACTGCCGGTGGGTGGCCAACTTGGACGGGACAGTGGATTATCAAATTTTGCATGGGAAAGTAGTGGCGTACAAGATCCAGTGGTTGACCGGAGGATGGACGGACTGGCTCGTTCCAGGTTTCAACGACATTGATTTCAAGTACAACCCGTCGGCCGTCACGTGCTCCATCCCTTACACAGCCAACTCCATGAGACGAATGTGGTCTTACTTCAACGACCACACCCACCTTTACATTCTTTGCACATAGACACAGTGCATTGTTGCTGCAGGCTTGAGCATAACAATTAGTATTAGTATTAGTTAGAGATGTGCCATATGCATCAAGCGTTGGGTACAACTTTGAAAATCCAAATTGTTTTTTTTTTCTTTCATGAGGGTGCATACTATGACTCGATCAGCGGCTTTTTCAGTTCTTATATACCATTCCAATAGCTGTGCATAACAGAGGCGCATGATAGTCTGGGGACCGACAAACAGCATCGGGTCCCCATGCCAGACTAGGCGCATGAACGAATTTGGTGTGGTGTGTGTGTGTGGGGGGGGGGGGGGGGATTCAAGGGCTTAGGTAAGGGCGGTAGGGCTGCAGGCTCCGCTCCCAGTTTTTGTAATTTATTTTTGTCACCCTCTTTTGACAAATTCATTAGTTACATGTATTTATTCCTTGTGGATATGCTATAATGCATGGTACAGGTTTTCAATCCACACACAATGCACTGAAGCTTCACTGAATCACTTTAGTGTTGAGGTGAGAGTTTTTTTCTTTCTATCGCAGTAATGCACCTATCATTGTTACGTGAGAGATCCCCCCCCCCCCCCCCCCCCCCCCCCTCTATTTCAAGCTGCAAACCGCCCCTAGCCCTGGTTGGGGGTTAATAACCGGTCAAATGTCTTCGCTACGTGGTTTGATAAAAGGTCAAACGCATGTCCTAGTAATGATATTCACGCGTCAAATCCCCGTTAGTCCCGACTTCACCCCGGCCCGGGGGGGGGGGGGGGGGTCTCACGTAACAATGATAGGCGCATAAAGCTGACTAGGATAAATTTAACACTACAATGATTTACAAATATACAATGCTGCAAATTCAACACAAAAAGTGTGCAAGGAATACAATGTAAGTGCAGGTGAACCAAACCCATTGCTGGAGCCATGCAGCTGCACATGTAAGTATGTATATATGGTGTATCATGCAAATCTAATTTTTTTCATTGTTGTTACCCCCCAGGTGTGGTGATGACCTAGGTAGCAAGACTGTATCGGTCTTCAGAAGTGGACGACTTCCTAGCTGGAGGAACATCCTCACATGATAGAGTCATTGACCTTCACAGCGCTGCTTGTAAAAAACACCAATTATGTGTTCACACATAGTTAACTAACACATTAACACCACAAATTGCAACCATTTTGTGCATCAAAGTTTTAACCCACTACCAGTGTGCTATACTCCTACATGTATGGTCAGCTCATAGCAGAAAGCTCCTCCAGGGTCTGTGGTGGTTGAAGTGCAAGACCAACAACTGGATATCGGATCATCTGTTCACAAATGTATTTGCATCCAGCCTCTACTTGCCAAACCCCTGTCTCATCGGGTAAGGCGACATGGCCATGCCAGATGGTAAATGTTGCTGATTTTGCATGTGGACTCCATGTATACTGACAGTGCTGGATCCTTGGTATGTGTTACTAATAGTGATTTCATTATTTCACGATGCATTTTTAATTTACAATGTAGATACAAGTGGGACTCTTTCTAAGCTGCTTTCAAAGTGATAATAGCTGCTACTGCATTGTACGGCATCTGGATCCACCACAGCTGATATACTTCAACTGCCCTCTTATCACACTAACAAATATACTGTCTGTCAACATTTTTCGTTCAGTTTCTGTCATCCATCAATGCAACCCAACATGCATACTTAATGAGAAGACAGCTGAAACAAGGCTGGAGCAGCGAAGTGTAAAGACTTTGTTTTTGTATTTCTACAAATTGTTTTAAAAATTGAACAATGGTTTATGAATAAGAATTATAGTATACTGGCCAGGTTTGATTTCGATTAATAAGAATACCGTGGACGAATCACGTCTGCTACGCTTCCGATTCAGCACCTTATAAGTTAACACCTAGATATCTGCTCCCTGAAACAAGTATGGGTACTAAGCTCCCCCCCCCCCCCCCTCCGCCCCCACAAAATTCAAAATCTTGTTAGAGCACCATTTCTTTCCAGACATGTTGATGAAGCAGGTACACGCAAGTGTTAATGATTACAAATTTATGACAACATGCTGTCACGCTTGTTTAAACACGAGCCTCTTTGGGGGGAGGGGGGTGGAGGGGAGGGAGGGGAGCTTGGTATACAGTATAGCAAAGTTGATCTTTGTAACATGTCAACTAGCCACACATAAACCATTGCCATCAATCATGAAAGGCCGCACCTGCTGTAATACACGACACATTGGGGGGTTGAGAAAACAATGACATAACTTATGAAGCAGACACACTTTAAAATGCACCATACATAGACATTAAAGCCACACTACTCAGTGCACAGAAGTAGTCAGTCTGGCTAAGAAGTAGTTTGATTTGTGAAATATTTGATCTCGCCATTCAACGTACCTGTAGTGAGCTATAGTAGTGCATGTGTGTGGTATGTGTATGCATGAATACATAAAGTATCATCACATGTACACCATCCCACGTAACACACTCACCATAATCCTGGATGGATGGTAGGACACGGATGACACCACATCTGAGTGTCCACTCAGTTTATAAAGTGGGGCTGGGGACCGGATGTCATAGATGTAGGCCTGCCAATGAGCTATTTCAATAAAAGTACTACAGCCAACCTAATCTCGGCCCCAGACCTACATGTATAAATACACATAGCTGCAGGTGGATTACATCACCACTCTATATGTATAATGTATGCGAAAGGCCCAACTACACAATAATTATATGGGACAGTGTCCAGCAAAATCACCCTTTTGGCTTTTAAATTTTTTTATCACTATAAAAAATTCTACGTTGAACATAACACTATATCTTCATAATGCTACAATCTTTTCCTTTCAAATTTCGTACACTTGTTCCCACATCATCTCTCCATATTACATCATCTCTCTATATTACATCATCTCTCTATATTACATCATCTCTCTATATTACATCATCTCTCTATATTACATCATTCTACATGCAGACCAACCCGACCCTTGTTGTCAGGGCAACATACACAGCGATCCTCAGAGCCTGTGGAGATGTAGCGTGCGCATGGACTGAAGGTGGCCGAGAGAGGCACAGAAGAGTTCTTATGAGCTGTGAATCTGCTCACACACCTGGCAATAGAGGCCAATACCAGAGTCATAACTGTGACAGTTATTAGTCATAACCAAATATAATAGTGAATTACAAAACAAATATTTGAGCAAGGCAGCAGTGTACATGTATGCATCACTTTAATTAGATCCATCATGTACCATTGTGCATGTAAGCATCTGTCAGAGAGGGCTGTTAAATCTATGCTTTCGTTTTTTTTTTTTTATAGGTCCATGTATGATCAATGGTCCATGTATGATCAATGGTCAACATTAATGCTTGCCCACTGGCACAACGCAACTAGAAATTCTCACCGTGCCCATATTCATTCAACTCTGTTCCCTACAAGGAGGTGCTTACACAAACTGTGAATAGTTACAGGTGTATGCTTAAACCTACCACAGCTAATTCTCAACCACTCCCCCCTCCCCCCCTTAACATACTCATCATTTGCGTAACAACATATGGCAATGACACTCCATGTTGCTCACATACACTTGTGTAAATGCATATAAATTAAAATCATTGGAATGTGAATGGCCAGCCAATAAATAGGACCAGTGGGACATGCAGATTACTTATCCTGTGGGGCCACTAGGTTCTGGGGCCACAGGGCAAGTACAATGTAACATGTACATGTAACTGCTTAATGTTGACCCCTGGTACAATGTACATGCATGTGCATGTGTATGTAGATGTACATGTATGATTGTCAGGGTCCATGTGTGATTGGTCAGGGTTCATAATATGATTGGGGTCAGGGTCCATGTATAATTGGTCAGGGTCCATGTATGATTGGTCAGGGTACATGTATGGTTGGTCAGGGTCCATGTATGATTGGTCAGCCCTCCATGTGTGATTAGTTCACTTCTTCCAGTACAACAGATAAACATCAATATCTGTACATGTACATGTAACTGAGATACATGTAGTGCCAAGTGATACATTTTTGCCTTTGCATAAGGTTTGAATCTTAAAATTTGTAACCCCCACCCCACCTTCTAGTTCTCAAGTCCCATAACTTCACTCCATCAGCAACAGCAGAGGTGAGGAAGAGGTCATACGCAGGTGGTGGATGTGTGATGTACCTTGACCCCTGCAAAGAGACAGAATAATGAAACCCTGTTTTAACCCCTGTTCTCCCCTCCTCTCCCTTCTCTCCCTCCTTCCCATAGCACCTTGTCTTCAGGTGTTGTACTGGGGAAGGAAGAAGAAGGGTGAGGGAAGGAGATGGGGGAAGGAGGAGAAGGGGAAGGAGAAGGGGAAGGGGAAGGAGAAGGGGAAGGGGAAGGGGAAGGGGAAGGGGAAGGAGAAGTGGTAGGGAAGGATAAGGGAGCAGGAGGAGGAGGGAAGGAAGAAATGGGAAAGAGAAGGCCCAGGAGAGGAGGGAAGGAGAAGGGGGAGGGAATGAAGATATGCTGCTCACCTTGTTTTGGGCAATGCAGTTGACAGGACGGCTGTGGATGTCTTCTAGGGTGCAGACGCACTGGCCCACATTCATGTCATACACTTCAAGTGACCTGTTTGAACCAGCAATGAGGGTGATGTCTGTAGTGATGGTCAGGATCTCATAGTGCCATCATCATGGTGACATAGGGAGGCAACGTAAAACTTAAGAAGATGGGGGGGGGGGCGGGGGGGGGGCGGGGGATTCAAATGGGTACTTTTAGGATGGTGGCGGCATGTGAGTTAACACGACAGGTGGTCATGCAGAGGAAATGAGATGACTGAGAGAAGGGAAGACAAAAAAAGGGGTGGATGGAATACACACATGTAAGCTAACAGTAAAGAAGATACATGAGTGGAAATCATTCACAGATGACAGAGCAGTGATCTTCTGTGCAGTGGACATCACAAACTCTTTCACAAGCTTGTAATGACTACTACTGAGGTACCTGCAAAGAGAAATAGCACTGGGCTCACTACAGGTACCTTACCATGGCACTCTCACATGCGATCAATCACTGGGCACAATCAAAATTGCCAGAGACAGCGGACTTCTTTACAACATACAAAACAAGCACTACTTGTAAATTATCGATTGCACAAACAGTACAATGGCCATGCCCAAGCACTACACGTGTAATTCTACAGCCAGGCAAACAGAATGGGTGTGTGTGTGTATGGATGTGTGTGTGTGTGTGTGTGTGTGTGTGTGTGTGTGTGTGTGTGTGTGTGTGTGTGTGTGTGTGTGTGTGTGTGTGTGTGTGTGTGTGTGTGTGTGTGTGTGTGTGTGTGTGTGTGTGCAGACTGATAAGGCCTTGTGCACACACATGTGCTAGGTCACTCACCTTTTAATGTCATCCATCTTGGCAGTATCAATGTGGTACTTGTATAGATAGAATGAGTTACCAGCACACAGAAGTATGAACCTGTCTAAGTAGTAGAACTGAGCGGAAGTGACCTCCTTTGTAAACGGCATGTTAGGCTACAAATAGAACAAGGCAGTGGGTTGTATACATGTAGGAGGTAAGGTGAGGTGTCACCTGTGATGAAAGTGTGTGTTATCACTGGTAGGTGTGTGTCATCAGGGATGTGTCATCAGTGTCATCAGGGGTGTGTCATCAGGGGTGTGTGATCAGGGGAGGTGTGCATCATCAGGAGCTTGTGTACAAGGTGTGCGTTATCAAGGGTATATGTAGGTGTCTCCCCACATTCCCCACCCCCACATGCACCCCAATCCCCACATGTACATGCACTCCTTTCCTCAAATATGCCCCTCCCTCCTCCCACATGCTCCTCTCTCCACACATACCCTGTCAGTAGTGGCAAGCTGCTTATCAGACTTGAAGTTGTGCAGAGTGCTGCTGAACACCAGCAGGGGGTCCTGCCTGCCCTGTGTCCAGAGCCTGGCAGTCTGATCAGCAGAGCAAGACAACAGCCAACGGCCATCGTGACTCCAGCTGGTTGAATACACCGCTGCATCATGACCTAATGTGAGGTTTGTGTACATGTACATGTATGTGAGGTTTGTGTACAGTCAGAGTGTACATGTATGTGGGGCTTATGTGAGGTTTGTGTGCAGTGCAAATCATACAGAATTATCCTTTTGCCTCTACCGCAGCCATTTTGATTCCTCTTCCCCGGTCATTGTTTGAAAACAGACAGAAAAGCATGTGCAAGAAGTAGCACCTCTTAAAGATGTTCATACTCACGCATACAGTACATCAATGGAACAGCAGATACTAAAATTATATTTACATGTATTCCTGAGTGTGTTCATGATGACATACAATGATGGCGGGAAGATGTTAATGAAGGCTGGGAGGTGGTTTAATGATGGCAGGGAGGTATTGGCTGCTAGGTACAACATTTCCCTCCTGCCAACAGCAAAACAACATTGCTCACCAACAAAGGTGCACTCCCTCCCGCCACCTTGCTGAGAGAGTGAACCTTGGGGGAGTGGCCTGAGGACATGAACAGTACCATCGGAGCAGGCACAGGAGAGTTGGGATCCAGTGCCTGAAGAGGGACGGAAGAGCACACCCTCACAGGCACACCTCATCCTCACAGGCACCTCATCCTCAGACACCTCGTCCCCACTGACACCTCATCCTCACTGACACCTCATCCTCACAGATGCCACACCCTCACAGACACCACACCCTCACAGACACCACACCCTCACACACACCTCATCCGCACTGACACCTCATCCTCACAGACACCACACCCTCACAGATGCCACACCCTCACAGGCTCCTCAGTTGGCCTCCAACGCACCACTGAAGGACATCCCATTGATGGCCACTGGACGATCAGATAACTGGGATGAGTAGACAAACTCAGTGGGTGGGGCTGCAGTCGATGGGTACTCACATCTGTTGAATAATGGAGTGTAATGCTCAAATAATCCATGCACACACAGCTATATGCAAACATGTGCCATGCAACAAATATAGTGCACATGTACATGCATTCCATACCTCCTCAGTATACACCTATGTACACTTACATGTACAGACTACACCCCCACACACCCACATGCACAAACTACAACACAGACTAAACTCCACATTTACAGTACTAACTCAACACCAACACAGATGGAGACCACACCCACTCTATTGATACATGTACATGCAGTACCTGGAAATGCCTGTACCAGTTGAGCTGTTCTTTCCAGAAGATGGCTTCTGAGTAGACTTCTGAGTTTTAGGAATGAACATCTTGGTCCTAAGAAACACAAAATGAATGATACAAATGTACAATCATGCAGATGAATAGTGCAGTAACATAAATGATGTAAATCTATATATAGATGCAGATAAACAGTGCAGTAACATAAATGATGTAAATCTATACACATGTACATGTACATGCAGATAAACAGTGCAGTAACATAAATGCATACAACACTAATGGCTACATAAGTAACAAATTATCCTACCCCAAATGTAATGGCAATGAGAAGCTATGGATAGATGTACATTTGTATGCTATTGTAACTTGTGATAAGTGACCTCTTACCTTGGACGTTCTGAATAACCAGACGACTTCACTTTAGATTTGAAGGTCAAGGGCTTATCCACAATGCCATGTGACTTCCCTGCTAATGAGAAGTGGTTTTTAAAAATTTATGACAAATGCCGACAGGCACCTAGTGTCATGCCCAAACCCAGCTGCAGATGGATCATATCACCGCTATATGCTTGCATAGGGTCTGGAGACACTTGCGTGCGTTTGCATTTATGGATTTAGTAAATAACTGTCCGTGATACGTATCAAATCTTTCATGATGGAATGGAACCACCACCAACCAGGCTGTTGATAGCTGCAGAAGATAGCTGCACAGTGCTTCCTCAAGCTTCATGCTTCTGCTAAAAAGTCTTCTATTCTTTGTTGGAGGATGAGATCACAAATTCGGCACTTTCCGATAACGGGTACAAATGACACAGTACCTCTGCTTGAAGTGCTTCAACATGCTTATATGTATTTAGAATATCTTAAGCAAATGAATGACAAATGTGGTTGTATGCATCGTTAAGGCCTTAGGGTGGAGAAGAGTTGCAATTGAGCCCTCTAGTTGCTGCTGCTCAGCCATGCCAGTTATGGTATAACATAATTATGGATAGTGTTATGTTGACATACTATACCATAAATATATATCTGACAGGGAGCTATTTCTCAGCGTTGAATATATCCAATTGAATTTGAATACTAACTATCTGTTCTGCTTCAGTCTTGTTTTATTAGCGATGGAGCTCAGTGAGAATAGCAAAATGAGTGTGACTGACAGTGACTCAGACTGTGGTGGTGGGAGTGATGATAGGATATGGATGTTGAGAGTGAACCACTGCCAAAGAGACAGAATAAGAAAGTGTTGTGGGTCAGCGAAGTACTCAACAATGTACATCGCATAAAGACATATGACTTTGTCAAGCCGTCAAGCCATTCAAACAGTCTTTATTTCTGCACAGTTTGTCAAATGGACGTGTCCATTAAACAAATTAGGCACTCTGACATAACTTGATTGATTGTAACAGTTTGCATGTACACAATGTACATTGCATGCAATTGTAACTGATGTTGTTTTTGAAGCGTTATTTTCTATTCCAAAATTATGTGGAAGCATGAGTTTCTGATGAATGAAATATCTTACTTCACCGAGAGCTTCCAGGCTTCGCATGGGTGGGCCGGAAAGGGGGTGGGGATCCCTATCAGACCCATCACCCTTACAAAACTTTTATAAGGTTGGAAAGTCTGATAGTGTACTGTGGTCAGGTAGGCATGTGGGAAACAGTGGATACATAAAGATCCCCAATGCTCCAGAGTGGAGCCAGACGTCCAAACTTACTATTGAAAAAGCGGTAAGTGATATGCAAGGTGTCTACCCATATATCTCCAGACTGGTTACACTCTAAAAAGGGCAGGAGTCGATCGAAAGATACCTCGCTTGGCCCAGAACATACACGTACTTGCTTCAAATCTCACCCCCTTGCTGTTCTCATCCCCAGATGACGACCAGATTCTCGCTGAGTAAGTGAGTAAACAGCCACCCTAGTCATCACTCCTATCCTCCCAAAGAAAATGGGAAATGAAGAAAGGTGAGGATGATACACAACGAACATAACTGCAAAAGGGAAATGCCTCAGTGCTGAAATTAAAATCCAGTTCCCACCTCACAGGTTCAACAGTGCAGCAACAGGAGCCAAGAATGGTGGAACCCCAGAGGGGCCATGGCAACAAAGCCATTGAGGGGGTAGTGATGGAGTTAATACTGTGCCAGGATCTGCCCACAGGATTCTAAATCCTGCAACTGAGGACAACAGCCAGTCCAACCTAGTGACCAGGAATTGGTAATGAGAGAAACACCACCTCCTGAACAACGACAGCAAGAACAGAGAGAGGAGAGCAAGTGCAAACTTCAAGCACAGCATCCTCTGCTGATCCTAAGCTGAATCCAACTGGGGCAACGACCCACAAGGAGGTCAGCCAGGCGAGAAGGATGTGAATAATACAGCTCCTAAAAACCTTTTCTCAGAACCCGTCTGGCAACATCCGGGGTCTTGTTTGCAACCAACCTCTCACCCTAATTGTCCACTGCTACAATGTACCTGCCACAGATCACACACAGCTTGATATACTGCTTCCATCTAATGATGACCACCTAATGATGACCATCTAATGATGACCACCTAATGATGACCACCTAATGATGACCATCTAATGATGATCATCTAATGATGACCACCTAATGATGACCATCTAATGATGATCATCTAATGATGACCACCTAATGATAACCATCTAATGATGACCACCTAATTATGACCATCTAATGATGACCACCTAATGATAACCATCTAATGATGACCACCTAATGATAACCATCTAATGATGACCACCTAATGATGACCATCTAATAATGACCATCTGACTAATGATGGCCACCTAATGATGACCGTCTAATGATGACCATGATGTTTAGTGCACTAGTGTGCAAATTTCTTCCATTTTTAATATCCAATGTCACGTCATAAAGTTGGAGTTGAGATGCATCTTCAAAAAATGTCTTCAATACGTGAAGTAGCAAGTAGTGTTGTGAGTACTGCATATCATCTATTAAGGTTCCTTTAGGAGTTCTAATAAAGTAAAATGCATCAGTGGCATGCTCGATATCACTTCAAGTACATCCCAATCATGACCATCCAAGGCCACTATGTTGATGATCGAGACAGCTAGCTCCATACAAGAAATAACTGGCGGCCTGTGTTGCTTTCTCTTTGGTGGTGACCAGGTGACTGCTAGAACCATGCCACAAGGAACTTAGAGGGACTGCAACCAGTGGTAGAAACTGATATGCTAAGATGTACCAGCTTACAGAACGATATATATTTCTTCCTTCCCTTGGCTCAGATTGTACAGTAGAACATTATACCAGCTACGTAGAATCTTCTGTTGAAATCAAACTTTGTACAATTCAAGACTTACATTCACAACTATTCTTTTGAGGTGATTTGCTCTTGGATGAAGTTAATGATGCCATTAGAGAAGCTGACAGTGGTCACATTTTTAAGGTGTTTTTTTCTGCCATTCTTTAGAGCAACAAGGAGGACTATAAACTACAGCCTTGGGGCTTTTGCCTTTGCTTTTCCAGTACAGCTTCATATTTGCCTTCCCATCTTAAGCAGAGCCAAACTGTGACCACTCATGGTAAACTACATGCATACATGGAACACCTGAACTGCAGCAAGTCTGCCCTGACATCAGTGCCCAGCAACATTTCTGATGTGTCAGTTTTAAGTGTTCAGTTGGGATGTACACTTACATCACAACAAAGTCCCTATCACCCACAAGCCAAAGGGCTAATGGAAAAATCAGTTCAGATAATTAAAGCAAGGCAAAAAAATGATAGAAAAAAAAAACAAGAATCACATCCATACTTCAGTCTATCAGGACTTACGTTAGTAGGTCCTATGTAGGATTTGAAGTGTGATGAATACGATTAACAAAATACCCGATTCCACTATTGCCGATGTGCCGTAGAATCAGTAGGACATTAGTGAGCGTATTTGGATACAGCAGTCAAGTACCTACAGCTTAGTAAAACTGCCGACGCTTAGAAAGCTCAGGCAACGGAGAAACGCTCACTCGTTCCCACACTCGAACCTAAAAAAAGTTTCTCCTTCCGGATCTGATAAGATAAGATTGGCTCGGATAAGAGGTTTATTGCACTGTATCTTTGTCACGATTGAAGTGTAATGTTAGCCGTTTTGAAAAGGAACTGTAGGAGACAAGTTAGAAAATTTTTTGCCGAATTTGTTTGGTACTATTACTTTCCGAATTTGAGTTATACTGAACACAATTTCGATCTTTAGCAAACTTAGTTATGTTAATACATAGCCCACAACAGATTTTATCCGCTTCTGATGCCTTATATGGAGGTCATGGCCAGAAGCCACTGACTCGCTATTCCAAAGCTAACCTATTAGCTGCACCGGAAACACGTTACATGTACAGACATAATATTAGTAGAAGCCATTTTTTGACGAAAGTTCTGTAGACGAGTCGCAAGATGAACAAGATATAAAAATTTAATTAAAATAAAATTGGTGATGTAGGATTTGTAGACAGCAATTGAGTAAAAAGTAAGGAAACAAGGAATTATGGATATTATGCATTCATTAAATTATAAATATTACATACCTACATTTAGCACAGAATTTCAGGCAGGTAATTTGCTAAATAATGTAGGCCTGTAATATTTATAATTTAATGAATGCATAATATCCATAATTCCTTGTTTCCTTACTTTTTACTCAATTGCTGTCTACAAATCCTACATCACCAATTTTATTTTTATATCTTGTTGGAGTATAGGAACACCACAGAAGTCGATATTGGCTCACTGGTCAGCTTGGGACAAAGACTGAGGACAAATCTACCAGTACTAGAATGGAATTCCACCAAGAACATCTTGGCACACCAAAAACCGAAGTCTAAGGTGTGGAGGATATCTTACTCCTTTTAAATATTCCATAGCAGGCACAACTTCCCACTACTTACACACAGGTCAGAGCCCACTAGAAATTCCTCAACAGCATAGCACAAATCAAAAAAATAACCTAGTTTTCGCTTCAAGAGTGGTAGCATTTTTGAGACTTAATTATTGCAGCAGCAAAACATGAAAGCCATGGGTTTGCAATGAAACCTGATTAGTTACAACGAAATTTCTTTGGCTGGCAAAAACATTATACACGGTTGTCTCCAGACCCTATGCAGGTGAAGTGGTGATAGCCTCCATAGTTTCACATGTGCTGCTCCCTCCATCCATAGCTGCACATGTGCTGCTCCCTCCATCCATAGCTGCACATGTGCTGCTCCCTCCATCCATAGCTGCACATGTGCTGCCCTCTCCATCCATAGCTGCACATGCACTCCTACCTACATGCTAAATAATAACTGTTGACCACCAACCTCTGATGCCTGCAGGCTTCTTAGCTGGCGTAGATGATGGATGCTTCACCAACAGTTCAGCCTTCAGCAAGGAGTTGGCAGACAGAGGAGCACTAGAGAACAAGGGCACACCAGATCATGTGGCAAAACGCACTGAGAGGATACTCACCTTGCCCAAACAGAGATCAGAGAGCTAGCACTCTGGAGCAAGCAACTTCAGTCACAATCAATTTCCACAAACTAACACACAAACATACCTGAATGTAATCATCAATTATGAGGCTCAGAACTGAAACAGACCCATCAAACATCGATCCAAGCACACAACACAGCTACAAAAGGATAAAACCATAATCTCTAATATTCATTGGAAGCATTCCAGCCCCTCTTCTTTTTGTCTTGCCTGCTTCAAGTCAAACTCTCATCCTTCCTCCTCTTCCCTCCCTCTCTTCATGCACATGTACATGCCACTCCCCACCCCTCCCACAATGTCACGCCCACAATGTGCCATTACATAATTCACCTCGCCTGCCGATGTATTGGCAATGACATCAGAGCATGCTACGGTGGGTACTTCATAGTAGGAGACATCCAGGCAAGAGATAGAAGGCAGAGGTTCTAAATATGGATACATGTAAATGGACACCACAAGTACATGTATGTCAGTACAAAGTTACACATGTATATGAACTGGCAGTGTACACACATGTAGGTGTGTACATGCGTGTATCTCTATATACACCATGAACATGTGTACAGGCAGACGGACGTGTGCACATGGTCTTGATAATATGTCACTACTGAGCCTGACTGAGGTCACTACTGCCACGTACATCATAGGCGGCCGGAGGGGGGGGCCCAGGGGGCCTTGGCCCCCCCCCCCCCTCCCCAGGCTATGGCGCCCCCTTCCCCCCACCTCCAATCCCTAAAACTATCATCAATCACTTCAATTAAAAGAGACTACAACATGCGGAGCATAATTTAGCTTCCAGCGCTCGCTCGCATGCATTATTAGCAACAATCCAGAGTCAAACGGTTACGCGCGTATCTAAAGTATCGTAAGCCACGCCCCTTTTGGCGCCCCTCGTGTGCTTGGCCCCTCCCCTTGGTAGATGTTGGGGCCGCCTCTGTACATGTACTTCAGGAGGCTATATGTACATCATGCACACTTCAAGAGGCTACCATGCAAATGACACTGCTCTCCAGGACGCTTGTCCACAGAGAACACAAGTAATGGGCACTGTACATGTACAGGTACACTGTCCCACACTGTACCTCTGAAGTCAAGATATGACAATGGCTCCAAGGTGTTTGCATTCAGGCTGAGAAGACCAAGGGACGTGATCACCAGCAGCCGAGAAGGGACACTCAACACATGACTAGAATTAAACATAGTCACCAATCAATTTCTAGAAAGCATACTCTGTACATGCACATGATGGTATAATGAATGGACCAGATTAGTGAGATAGTGTGCGTCTTTGTGTTGTGAACTTCTGTATGTACGGGGCCATTTACAAATGAGGGTACCTAAAGTTAATAAAACTATTAAGTTGATATGCTACATGTACATGCTTATGTATTTGTAATAGTAATTGTAATATAAGTGCAATGCCATGTGCATGATATAGTGGTCTAAATTAAAATATTAGTGATAATTAACTGCTGCTGCACTACGGAGATGCCTGTGTAAATGGCCTGTGTGTATTATATATCTGTTTGCAACATACTAATATACCTGGTCTTATATCATTTGAAGCAAATGCCTTTGAGACCACACATTTAAGATTGTCACTAATTATTCAACCTTAACAACAAGTCCAAAATCTTATGGTTTTCATCAAAATTGATTTGCTGGTTTTAATGAAATACAGCCAAAACCAATATATTCAACTGAGAATTCTAAATTTAACCGCATTATTATTATCTTTTAATTCAGAAAGTAGGATTTTATCCTTCCTTTCTACACCACCATCGCCTTCAAATCCTACATGTATATAATCAGCAAACTTTCTCGTAGAGAATGTTTTTTTAGCATGGTAACGAATCATTCACATTAAAAATAAATCTAATCTTCAGTATACAGTCACAGAAATGCATGCTTAGAGCTCCAGCTGTTACACAGACTAGCGACACCATGTCCCTGCCTATGACCATGTCCCTGCCTATGACCATGTCCCTGCCTATGGCCATGTCCCTGCCTATGACCATGTCCCTGCCTATGACCATGTCACTGCCTATGACCATGTCCCTGCCTATGACCATGTCCCTGCCTATGACCATGTCCCTGCTTATGACCATGTCACTGCCTATGACCATGTCCCTGCCTATGACCATGTCCCTGCCTATGACCATGTCCCTGCCTATGACCATGTCCCTGCCTATGACCATGTCCCTGCCTATGACCATGTCACTGCCTATGGCCATGTCACTGCCTATGACTATGTCATGACCATGTCACTGCCTATGACCATGTCCCTGCCTATGACCATGTCACTGCCTATGACCATGTCACTGCCTATGACCATGTCCCTGCCTATGACCATGTCCCTGCCTATGACCATGTCACTGCCTATGACCATGTCCCTGCCTATGACCATGTCCCTGCCTATGACCATGTCCCTGCCTATGACCATGTCCCTGCCTATGACCATGTCACTGCCTATGACCATGTCCCTGCTTATGACCATGTCCCTGCCTATGACCATGTCCCTGCCTATGACCATGTCCCTGCCTATGACCATGTCCCTGCCTATGACCATGTCCCTGCCTATGACCATGTCACTGCCTATGACCATGTCACTGCCTATGGCCATGTCCCTGCCTATGACCATGTCCCTGCCTATGACCATGTCCCTGCCTATGGCCATGTCCCTGCCTATGACCATGTCACTGCCTATGGCCATGTCCCTGCCTATGACCATGTCCCTGCCTATGACCATGTCCCTGCCTATGACCATGTCCCTGCCTATGACCATGTCCCTGCCTATGACCATGTCACTGCCTATGACCATGTCCCTGCCTATGACCATGTCCCTGCCTATGACCATGTCCCTGCCTATGACCATGTCCCTGCCTATGACCATGTCACTGCCTATGACCATGTCCCTGCCTATGACCATGTCCCTGCCTATGACCATGTCCCTGCCTATGGCCATGTCCCTGCCTATGACCATGTCACTGCCTATGGCCATGTCCCTGCCTATGACCATGTCACTGCCTATGACCATGTCCCTGCCTATGACCATGTCCCTGCCTATGACCATGTCCCTGCCTATGACCATGTCCCTGCCTATGACCATGTCCCTGCCTATGGCCATGTCCCTGCCTATGACTATGTCATGACCATGTCACTGCCTATGACCTTAAAAATGCAAATGACACTTTGTAGCTGCTTACTATACAGGCACACAATACCACGCAATTGCAGTAAATGCAATATAATGATCCAAGTTCTAAGGACATACATCTATCACACCACTGGCCCTGGATGAGTGCAGAAGTGTCATGATTCTAACCCCTTTTTCGAAGCCTATTCCTGTTTCTTAATCCTCCAACCTTGAGTTTGTCTCACATCAAGTGGCTCGTATACACTGTTAACGCCCTTTTTGTCAGAATTAGCTATAGCTCTGATTCAGGCCCCAGTTATTATAGGATTCTAACAAAACATGTGGTCCGGGGACACTATCAAACGTCAATTGGAACACAATATTACACATAGCAGTTTCATGCCCAATTAGTATAGCTGATACCAGCGGACACTTGGCAAGTAAATTCGTAAGCTATTGGTATGATTGGTGCTCTTTAAAACCGTTCCTATCCAAAGTTATACTGAAAGGATGATTAAAGAGAAAAACGGGACTTGGTACAAGAACACTATGGGCTTTTTAACGCACACAACCTGGCAACTTGAACAAAACATGAAACTGACCATCTTTGCCTTCTAGTTGACAGGAACAAGATCTAAACTATCCAATTCTTGGTACTCCTGTTATAACGCGGGTCACATTTTTAATGACATTCATGATACAGCACAAATACTATACATGTATGCTGCAAGTAGCCACAACTATCAATTATCAACCTATTAACTATTCTTGCATAGAGCTTAAAAGTGTTGTACTTAATTGTTTGCAAACACCCTGGTCAGAGCACAACCAATGTTAATAATATGACTCTTAAAACCAGCAGTGAAATTAAAATAATGACCAAGCAAAGCATATACTGTATGAGGGAATGTTAACTACAACCATCACCACCACAGGTCAGACATTGCAAAGATGCTACAGTACATGACAGCCTAAGTATTATTTTAAGGGGAAATAATACATTGCTGCAATGCACGTTCCTCTCACCCAATGCTTGGTACTGACACTGGAGGCAATGCACCCAGCAGCTGCTGCCCTTCCTCCTCCTCCTCACTAATATTTTCACCACGGCAGTAATACATCCCAACAACCAGTGGACCAGTCTGTGTACATGGATGGGTAGAGGCCGCATCAACCAATCGCTGCTTTGACACCACGCTATGTTGCCCAGAACCTACATGTAATCAGTAGGGGGTTTTGTGATCATATTGTGCAGAATACATGTAAGTATACTAGCAGCATGACCAAGACATCCATAACAAATGTATAACGAACTGCCTAACATTAAATACCCCTACTGCCTACCGGGTAAATACCAGCATATTCTAACTAACTCTACTGCCTACCGGGTAAATACCAGCATATTCTAACTCCACTGCTAAAGTTAAATACCGGTATTATTGATACACATGTACTGGTAATTTTTTGTTTTCCTTTCCTGCAGTGAAAATACATCTACCAGGATTTAAACTAATACAAAAATATGGGAGATGCAGAAGGGGGAGTGGCATAAAGCTGGTGGGGGCTCTACTAAACCAAAGAACAAAGTAGATAGGCCCTCACCATTGGAGGAGGTGCCACTTTCTTCACACGATGCGCAATTCATCATCTTTTCCTGCTCTTTGTCAATGTCACATTCCTGGAGTTTTGTGTGTCCACTGCCAAGCACCATGTCATAGACCCTCAGCTTAGGATTAAATGAACACCATGTCATAAACCCTCAGCTTAGGATCAAATGAACACCATGTCATAAACCCTCAGCTTAGGATCAAATGAACACCACGTCATATAGACCCTCAGCTTAGGATCAAATGAACACCATGTCATAGACCCTCAGCTTAGGATCAAATGCAAATACCCTCGACTTAGAAACACCAATCAAATGAACACCATGTCATAGACCCTCAGCTTAGGATCAAATGCAAATACCCTCGACTTAGAAACACCAATCAAATGAACACCGTGTCTAAGATCAAACAGATGAACACAATGTTCATACATGTGCATAGATACTTAGCTGAGGATCAAACATGTAACATACTGTTATGATATACCGACATCCTTAAATTATCAACAAAACAAACACCCTATTGTTACATAGTAGAGGATCAAAAGAGACGTTCCGCCGCTCCATACCATACATGCCCATCACAAAATGAATCAGAAAATTATTTCCTTCTCGCAATACCACCATGCAAATCTTCAAAGGACCAGAAACAGAGCAATAGTACTTGTGTGTGCATGTCCGCACCTTTCCATCAGCAGTTACTGTGAACAGGTGATTGTGGAGTGGATCAAAACAGACACACACAAATGGAGACGCTAAAACAGAAAAAGTAATAAACAGACCATGTCCCACATAACATGTGTGTGTGCACATAGGGTACATGTGGGTGTGTACATAGGGTACATGTGGGTGTGCACATAGGATACATGTGGGTGTGTACATAGGGTACATGTGGGTGTGCACATAGGGTACATGTGGGTGAGTACATAGGGTACATGTGGGTGTGCACATAGGGTACATGTGGGTGTGTACATAGGGTGGGTGTGTACATAGGGTGGGTGTGCACATAGGGTACATGTGGGTGTGCACATAGGGTACATGTGGGTGTGTACATAGGGTACATGTGGGTGTGCACATGGGTGTTACACAATCAAGGAAAACCGTTTAACCATTAAAATAGGTAATTATATATAATGCAGGCTGAAATGCTGATGTAAACACTCATTTAATATTTAATTAACTAAAATCAAAGAAATTAAAAATAACTAAAATTCCCAACAACACTTAATTAAAAACTTATAATTATAGACGTCCAAAAGCTCCAACACTTGTTTGAATTTTACAATAATTTCAACAATGACCACTCACTTCAAGTTAATAATATTAATGTAGGGTGGGTAGATTAGTTAAACGCTGCAATCTGTCTTCAATCAACTACTTCCGTTTAGGACTTATTGAAATCTTGATTTTTTATTTTTGCAAAGCACTTGATTTTGGAGGGGTTTTGAGATTTCAATTTAACCATTAAATATGATATTAAGTTAGCATGTTTGCTGTTAAAAAAAAAAACTGTTTGTGGCTACTTAATAAACGATGTTCCTTGATTGTGGAACTCCCTGTACATGTAGATACACATGTACATGTAGGCGTGTATAGACCTGAAATGATGGCAGACTGGAAAGCGACTGACGACTGGACAAGATCCCAAATCTAACAGGAAATATACCACTGGTGACATACCCATATTCAACAACACATCACAAACATACAAACCCTAAAATACCTTATATGTTCTGTCTTCAGATACAGTGACAACAAGGTTGGGGTGGTGTGCAGAAAATGCAACGCCAGTGACAGGAGCAGTGTGACCTTTGAGTGTTGTGTCTAACTGATATGACTTTGGTGTGGTGTGCATGTGTGTTGAGGGGCAAGCACACGTGCGATTATACATGTATGTATGTGTGTGCAATTTGTATACATTTGAGTGTGCATGTGTGTGTGTATGTGTGCATGTGTGTGTGTGTGTGTAAGTGTGCCATATGTGTGCCCAAAGAACAAGAAAAGCACGTTCAAAAAAAAAAACTGCCATATATATTTAACAGCAGCAATACTTTATTACAACCTAAACATTAGACCTCTGAAATTCCCACCTGGTTGGTACACATACTACTAGACCCTGCATAATGCTTATTACCATGGACTACTGCAGGCAGGGAGGCAAATGATCAGAGGAGGGGGGGGGGGGGGAGGGGGGGGGGGGAAGTGGAAATGGAAGGTAGAAGGGGGAGAAGAGGAGGGGAGAAGGGAAGGAGGGTACGAATGGAGGAAAGTGGTTAGTTGTGTGCGTACCTTTGTTGTAAATACCAGAACATCACATCCAGTGCATACAGCAACCAAACTTGAAGTGCCATTGAATGAGGCTGGGCCAGCAGTTTCCTTGGAGAGGGATGTCAGAACAACTTCATACTGCAGCTTGCCTGCCAGTTGTGAGGGTGAGAGTGATGGGAGGGTGGGGGAGATAACACAATAAGGAACCATGCATATTACCATTACTATGAAACAACGACATCATTTCAAGTGCATATACTGCTGGCCATTTTACCTGCTGAACTCTGACTGTAACACTTTCCAATATCCCACAGGATGGCAGAGTCTTCTGCCACAGAACAGAGAAGGCAAGGTGACCCAGGAGGGCTTAGTGCAAGCGACCTGAGAACGCTATTGTGCCCTTTTAGCGTCAGAACCTGTGGTGCCCGAGCACGAAATGAGCGGTGCCGTGATCGGAAAGTACAAGAATAGGCCTACTATACACCGGTATACTAATAGGCCGCGGATCTGTGCGGCGGACTCGGTGCCCCAGAGATTTTACCTTTTCACCTGCGGCGAACACTTGCCATACAGACACGTTTCTTGCGTCCCGGGTTCCAGCAGACGCGACGATAATATTATCTTGGTACGTGCCTACAGACACCGGTACTCTGGTATTGAGTGCTGTCTGCAGAGTGATGACGTGCTGTGCGTTCATTGTCGCATAGCAGCTTTGCTTGCGCTCCACCCCATGTTCCCGCCACTAAAGTTAAAATATTATTCTCGTACCCAGACTTCAGACGTAGGCATAATTTAGTCGAATGCCAAGTTTTTTTTGTTTTTTGTTGAGTTTGTAGGAGGTTCAAATAAAGGTTCGTGAATATATAAATAGTACACACGAGACTTTTTAGATCACCTTGAAGCCCTTCCGATTACTGACTTTTCACTAACTGATTGCTGCTTTGTAATCCTAATGCACATGAAACTACATGTGGCAGGAACGCAGAATGACCATCACAATAACAATTTCTGACCTGATTTTATGTGGCGGTTTTTGAAGTTCATTTACATACCATGCCAGATTTTAGTTTTGCATAGAAAAGTGCTTGACTTTAGTTTAATAAGAACGTCATAACGTATTACCGGGAGTTTAGCACACTGCATGGTAGAAGATTGCATAGATCAGTTGGCTTGTAGAAAGTCCTGATCTTTGTCAGCAGTGGCTGGGTGTTCCCGACTGCATATCTCTCTATTCATAGTGTAAGCGAATGAATGACGTAATCTTGTGATGCTTGTGATGCATCACATGACAATTAATACGTCACTGGTATTGTACAACAAAATAAAACCCTACTCGGATGCATCAATAACAAAACGGCCAAGCAATGACTGTTCAGATGTACAACGTCCCCGCCATTCTTCCAGACTTAAGGAAGGAAGAATCATACCGACAAATCGTTGACGCCCTTGAGTACTTGGACGCAGTTGCGAACGACATATTCAACCGAATTGGCCACCGTATCGGAGAGAACAAGGACCACCTGGTACAGCTCAATAATCGCATCAATGTGGCCCAGGCCAAAATAGACAAGCTGCGGAGCAGCAGCACAAAGGCCACACGCGTCTTCGCCCCGCCCAAATATCCCGCTCCCGCCACGATAGGCGAGTACCACACCGTGTTCCAAGACGTGAATCCCTTACTCCAGAGAGTGAGGAAAACGAAGGCTCCCTTCACGTCCAGGATGCCAGAGGTCACTCCGGACGTGATACGCGCCAAGAAGGATCCCTTCGTGTTCTCCCTGGACAGCAAGGAGAAGAAGGCCGAAGTGAGGAACCCCGAGGAGGGGGAGGGACTGGGGCGACTCCCCCGACACCTCCCCTCTCTCAGCTCCCTCCTGCTCTTCAACTCCACGGAGAACCCCTACAAGAAGTACGTGGTATTGGACCCCCTGGAGGGGGCCAAGACCAGGACAAGGAAGGAGGTCATCAACAATGAGAATGACCTCTCTGAGGCTCCGGTGACCATACTAAAGGGTGAGCAGCTGGACAACAGGACCAAGGACAGCCTCATGTACATGCCCAGGATGGAGGAGCTGCCACAGCTGGATGTCCCCAACATCCTCCCTGACCTGCCCTACGTGGCCGATGACCTCTTCTACACAGCAGATGCTGGGAAGTCCATTGCACCGTCGATGGCCAACACAGCTATCCCTGACCTGCCCAACCTGGCCGATCCGTCGGCACCTGCAGCCCTGGCCGCCCCTCCTGTTAGCGCCCCTCCTCCTCCGCCCCCACCCCCTCCCTCAGGTGCCCCTCCCCCTCCACCCCCACCTGGCACAGGACCGTCGGTGGCTGCCCAGCAACAGCCTTCTTCCGACGATGAAGGGGAGGAGGCCCCCACTGGGCCCCCACCTGAAGGGGTACCCGATGACAGTGGCGGTGATGGCAGGGCAGACCTGATGGCCGCCATCAGGAATGCCGGAGGAACCAAGGCCCTCCTGAAGCCGGGCAAGGACAGGAAGCAGGAGAGGAAGGCCAAGAAGGAGGAAGAGGCAGAGAAGGCCCAACAGGGGGGAGGAGACCTCCTGGGAGACCTCTCCGCTGCCCTGGTGAGGAGGCGCAAGGCCATTAGTGGTGGGAGAGAGAAGGACAGCAGGAAGGAAGACAGCCACAACTTGGGAGGGCCCTCCATCATGGACAACATGTCCAAGCTCATCCCTCCTCCCCCCGCACCAAAGCCTGCCAAGAAAAAGAAGAAGGGTGGGGATGAGGATGATGATGATGATGAGTCAGCTGGTGGAGACTCTGACAAGGAGGGGGAGTGGTAGGGCTGACAGCAGGGCTATATACAAGCTTTTGTGTTGTAATAATGCAGTGTGTTAATGACCAGAAAGTTGATTTTGTCCATAAAACAACATTCAGCATGTGCATTTCAGCTGATTAAAAATGAGATTAGGAGCAAAATATTTAAAAAGACCATCTCCAGATTCTCCACCCTAGCACTCATACCACTTTTGTATGTGCATCCATCAGATTCCATGGTGCATCGGGCCTTGTCGCAAGGACTAAGATGTTCACATCACCAGTCTGTATGGTCATCTAAATTTGGCTCTAGACTAGTGCAAGCTATAATACTCCACCTCGTGAGGTCCAGAGAAGGATATGTAGCTTGAAACTACAGTATCCAAATTATAAATTGATTACAATTGGAAAAGAGAATTAGAACAGGAGACCCACAGCATGTGGACATCATATACTTAACTTTACAGGTAGTAGTAATACGTTTCAATTACATGTAGCGTTAAAAAATCTGGGGGGAAAAAATTCATGCTGTTGTGCACATTTTAGTTGGTTTCCGTGTGACAGTGAGATTAGTTGTTTTGATGCCTAGCATATAGCTAGATAGCTTTTGTTAATCCATGAAGTATACATGTGTAGACCTTATTCGACAGCATATAAATGTCACGCGCTCGTGACGGCTCGTCCAATATTGGTTCAATTGCATCACGCGACACCAAGTTCTCTAAAGGCGAGCGAGTTCGGGAACTATCCCTGCTATCAGCGATCACGTTTCAAGGCCAAAAACCTTCGTACAAGGTTGGTTCCGTTGTTTTCTATCGATTTGGTGATCCGCGTGGTACGAGGTTACTGTATAGCTTGCCGTCCCTGTATTGAAAACAATCTTGTAATCCATCTGACCCTCCGTGAAAAGGGTAAAAAGGAACACCAGCGATATAAATAGGCTCTCTATCATACCGTGGGTGTATTAGGACCGATTTGACTTCGCCTAGTTTTATGTCATTTATAACATAATCAAGACAAGGCAATTTGATGGCTTCTACTGTGATCCATTTTGTGTAAAGATATAACACGACAGGGCAGCGCCAAGCAGAATCCACGTACAGTGGTGTCTGGTGGGTGTATTGAGATATAAAACATGTTAACATGATGTAGGGTTGCTGAAATTCTACGCCACAATTGCAGAGTTTGTGCTATCATAATTTTCACAGCCCTTAATTAAAGGCTTAATTGTGATATGCCTCGAAGTACATGCAGACTTCGTGGGCCGGCACCATAAGCGTTCGCGCTCTTAGATTTTGAGCTCATGATCACTTGCTCAAGCTGTACATGTAGCTTTGCAAGATGCTACGTTTCATGAAGGTATACATGCTATACTCAGTGTACTTTTACTATGTAACACTTGTACTTTGAATTTCCACACAAACAGGAGCCCAATGAAGAATGTGTTCAATTACAAGGTATGCATATGTCAGTAGCATCTTGGTAAGAGATTACCTGCATGACATGAGCTTTAATATCCTTCAATAATGTTTTCCACTACATGATACAGCAATAGGAATAATAATAATTCAGTTGAGAAAACCATGATGTTAAATGCCATGCTAATTCTATGCTCAATTGAGTTCTCTTTAGAGCCAGGTAATGTTAGTACACTGTTGAAAACAAATAGAACAAGGATGCTGCTACAAGTGTACGGAGCTAGAAATGAAAATTCATTCGATGTAGGAGAGAATGCAGTTTTTGCAGGACTTTTCATTCAGGGGGAGTGGTAGGGCTGACAGCAGGGCTATATAGTTTGTGTTGTAATAGTGCAGTGTGTTAAAATGACCAGAAAGCTAATTTTGTCCACAAAACAACATTCAGCATGTGCATTGCAGCTGATTAAATTATGATATTAAGGAGCAAAAAAATTAAAGCAATATGAAGCCATCTCCACCCTGAGCACTCACACCATTTTACTATGTGCATCCATGGTGTTCTGGCATCAGGCCTTGTCACGAGGACTAACACTCATAAATTAATTATTATTACATGTATCTATCAGGGACCTGAATATGCACGCATATATTACTGGGCAATGAAATTATAACATATTTTATTCAATACCACCACAGTTATAAAAAAGAGGGGGTTCACTTCATTTTTTTTTATTCATTGTTGTATAGAAAGTCCTGCAGACATACATGTAAATGTAAAGATGCTACTGAGTTGAAGGATATTAGCCTGTAACTGTTACATACCGTACTTATCACTTTTCATGAAACCACAATTAGTCATAGTTAACTGGTACTTCCTTGTGTAGCTGCCTCCTTACTTACTGGAGAGGTACCTCCTGGCCTGCCACCTGCTGGGCCTGGCCATATCTTTCTAGTACTTCTGGCGACAGATAGTCTTCATGAGGTCTTCGCTGCATTAATGCTGAGCTTCCACAGCTGTTCTTGAAAGGCCTCATCCATATAAGGACATCACTATGGCTAAACACCACATGCACCACACCATCTTGTGGTTTAACATCGGCAATCACGCTTGGAGTTCCAAGAAGGGGGAAACTCATGCTCACCACCACTCACTCACCATGCCTCATTCCCACTCACACACACCCTTACACTAACGTCTTTAGTAGCTGCCATCCATCGCTCTGGTCATGCAGCTCTGTATCAACCTAAGTTTGGGGGGTGTTGCTTTCAACACTGCAAGTGCTATACTTTCCCCTATGACCACACTGATCATCTCATATGCACTGATTTGCATATCTGCTTCAAGAGAATAAAACACTGAGAAAAACATGTAATAAACTTCCAGACTCTTTCTATGCATTGATTAGACTATACATGTAAGTGGATCATTCAAATGGCCTTATTTTGGTGCATCAGCTATTTCAATAATTTGCTCATAGAATATATTCATTGCACACTTCTCAGACTTTTGTGTCCTATCTGATTCTCAGGTTAGGTCAGATAAAGGAGTTTAAAATCTAAAGGTCTGCTATTACAACAAGGGCAGGAACATCCAGCTGCACCTCAGTTTGTGGTTGCTACACAAGCCCTCCTATGCTGAGGTCAGCAATCAAAGCTGGTGATTAATGCACAATACATTGTACCTCATACATCCAGTCATGGCTATCTTAACACTGTAATGGGAGACGATGGTATAGCAACAGTACCTGCATCTTCTTAGCAATAGTAGTATTGCCATGGTGACAAATGTGATAAGAACCACTCCCACAACCACACCTCCCACAGCTGACAGCACCATTAGAGGGCAGAGGTAAGGGGATAGTCATGGATAACAATATATCCTAACCTGGACTGATAATTTTACCGGCTCCCTGAAGTAGTAGGGAATCCGATGTCTGTAAATGGAAATAAAGGAGGGGTTACCTATTGATCTACCACAATTTTCTAATGATGCTGTGGATGAATAGGTCAATATCCAGAACTAGGTTATGCAAACCTTACAACTAATTAAAAGTGATAGTTGATTTTGTGAGCGGACGAGACGTTTTCGCCATTCTACGGCCAAGGCAGCTACCCACTGGTTGCGGAAAAGGTCTGTGCTATGGCCCATGGGTGTTTGCCTGGGATCTTTTTAAGACAGTTCAAACAGTGCAAGTTGTGGAAAATTCTGACTTGTTGGTGCTATCCATGCAGTGGAGAATCGGATTGAGGATTCGACGATGCATGTTGAGCATGCAGCGACATTGTTCGTTCGCATTTTTGTTAACGAAGTAAACTAAACGGATCGACCAGTGCTGTGTTTGCCAGTGACTATATATTATTTAGGGTTAGGGTCCCCCCCAGTCATGAAATAGCCATGGCCGCGCCACTAACCAATTAAACCGTATTCCGCGATGTTTAAAATTAAATTTACACAATTCCATTGTAGTTAAAAGATTTTCACATGTATACGCATAGACTAATAGTATATGGCATAGTACTCATGAGAATGATATACGAGTGTAAATGCAGAGATAATTGTACGTGTGTGCATATACACATCACGATTGGGGTTGCCAAAAACATTTCTTCGACGCACAATTTCATGACAACAGTTAAGATGGAGATTAGAAGACTACAAGCTAAATATACATGTATATGTATAGGTGTATGCATGCATTTTCGATTTCCTGCTGTCAATATCCTTGGTGTAGCATTGCCGTATTTAGAGCCTTATACGTGACATTTGCCTAGTAGTATAGTAGCCCTAAAGAACCTTGCTGTACAATTTATGACATCAATCACTTCTGAATATGATAAAAATATCCGCGAAATGGGACCTAATGCATGTTATTTTTATTTGATATAAGGTGAGATTCCTAGGTCCTCTACAACTTCATACTTTCTTATGCACCTGAAATTTGACTGTCCATTTGAAATGGCGCAGTAAAATTTTAATTACGCGTACATTTCAATTGCACGCGTCCACTTTGAGGCTAAATTCTATATTGTTGCGTTAGGTCGCTTTTTTATTTTCCCATACATATGTCAGTCTATAATAATCGTGGCATCAGCTGTTTGATGGAATTGAGGGTCAGAATCGCTGCCATACCGACGCCTACGTATACGCTGGTGATTTAGTAAACTTCTTTGACTCCTAGATTAGCCTAGAAATTGTCTATAAAAACTAAATTCCGTTCCGAAAACGGACAGATATAGGTAATCAGCTCCTTTCTGCTCGCCGTGATTTTTTTTCTCGCCGAATCCGTTAACATGCAGATCGATTAATATAATTTTATTCATAAATATGGGCCCAAAAAGTGAGGGGGCTTAGCCCCCCCCAATATCAATAGTGGGGGGGCTATAGCCCCCCCTGCCCCCCCCCCCCCCCCCCCCCCCCCCCCCCCCCCCCGCTTCCTACGCCTATGCATGGAGCAAATGCAAGACTCCAAACTGTAATTTACCGTAGAGAAATGGTGTAGTATGAACTATTGAAAATAGGAAGTTGATAGCGTTTAGTGTTCGGAAGATATAGCGATTCAAACAAGAAGCATTTTTATAACATTATAAAAGGGTGACATTTTCGCTGAAACTCTCCCACATTATAATTAAAAGCTGCTATGCATGGTGCACGTGCTTCATAAACCAATTACAATATATCTTCAAAAGCTTCCGCACCCTCTCCCTGGCTGGGACCTACCCTTCCATGGCCAGCACTCCCCTCACAGAAATCCTGGATACGCCACAGTATACAGGCTTCACATGAAACAGATCTTCGCACACTAGACCTTTTCACATCTACAAACACCTCTTAATGCATTACACTATAGATAATAGAATATTATCTATGATTACACATAGTGCACACCTCTTCAGAGTCACACCTACACGTACATGTGCAGACACCCTCTGCGCATCTTACACATACAAACACATCTCTTCACACCCTAAACATACACACCTCCTCACACCAACTCGTAGACACACACCCTTCAGATGAAACATGCACCTTTGCACACCTACACACACCCATTCACACCTTACACATAGACACCCCTTCACACCTTACACAGACACATCCCTTCACACCTTACACACCACCTCTGCAAATCTACACAGACACCCTTCACACCCTACACATACACTCAAGACTTCTTCACATACTACACATATCTTCACATATTACACGCACGCACCTCTTTACACACCACACATACATGATACCTCTTCATTCAAATGCTGTGGTAGCAGTACGTCGGCAGCCACCATAATAATTAACCTACATGAGTGGAAGTGATACAAACCCACTTGTGCCTATTCTTATGTGAAAGGATTCACTTGGAATATGGAGTAAACACTGCACTCACCAATATGTAGCTGATAACATTACTGTTTTCCCATGAGTTCAATTACAATCGGAAGCCTGTTCAAAAGTCTATTTGCAGCTTATGCTAACTGGGTTTGGAAATGAACTTGAAGTGACTAACCAATATAAGCTTCTAGGGTGCCTAAAGAGGCATACTTTAATCGTACAGCTGCTGATGTGTTTGTTGATGAGTGGACTACCTCAGGAGACAGAAGCCCCAAGGGGTATTGCTGTGCCCACCCCAATGACACTGGCAATAACCAGAGATCAGGTGAATGGACATTCAAAATGGTGAGATGACTATAATTTAACTGCTTCCTTTTTTAACAAGGAACTTACAAGTATTTTTTTTATAAAACAACTCTCAAAATAAAATAATAAAAAACAAAAGCATCAAAAAATAAATTAAAACAACAGTAGGATGTCTTCACAGAGGCAACTTTGCCATCAGCATGAAGGCAGCCATGTCCTTAACAGGGAGGCTGTTGGCCAGAGCCTTGACCCTAAGGTTCCTATCATCTGTCAGTAGCACCACGCTATAGAAGTCCCCACCTAAATGTGGAACAAGGGAATTAGGCATACAATGTCGCTTGCTTGCTCCCACCCATCCCACTACACACACATCTACGCACCTTTGGGATATTTTATTCCCTTGTCAATTTTGGTGTGCAGGTGTAAGCTTGATTTCAAGATCAGATTATCGTTAGATGCCTAGAACAGAAGTACATGTACAAGGATAAACAAACATACATGACAATGATCTGAAGCCAAACTATTATGGCACCAGCGCAAGCACAGATAGGATTTTGACAACACCCTTCTCGCTTAGAGTATTTTGATAGCACACCCAGAGGCATTCACAATCAAGCAAAGACAACATTATTAAATGAAGTTACCTCTTCAAGAACTTCCTCTTTGAGGGAAAGAGATGACAGGAGACTTCCCTGTGTAGTCAGCAGCTTAAGGTGACTGCTCCTATTCAATATCTCTGTTTTGGCATACTCCATAGCCTGTCTGGTGTGTGTGGGAGGGGCATAGGGATAAACCTTAGTTATTCCAGTTATTAGGTCTATTCCATTAATGGCTGCATCCATAATTAGGTCAGGTTCACTCAGCACACACCTAAAATCATGCCACACACCTACCCTCTTTGTAAGGGGTCTAATTGCTTCTTTCTTTTTTTTAGTGTCCTCCACAAGAGTTCTTTATGGATAAAATGCTTACTAGTTAGTACTGTCCAGAGCCAAGTTAAAAGCAATAATTATTCATGAGCATGTTATATTTTTGTTTCCTGAAAATTGTACTTATAGCAATAGACTAACTCACAGAAAACAAATAACGCCCACAATATAGCATGGTATGAATAATTAATAAAAGTGGCAAACTTGGGAGAAAGGAACGGATGCATTTCTCCTTTATGTACAGTAGTGTTCCAAATGAAGAGATCAAAATAGCATGGCTTTTTTTTGCATGTAACCTACCAGGCTACAGATAGGCAATTGGATTTTCACTTTCAGCCATCATTTCTGCTCATGAAAAAGCTGTCATTAAGGATGACTTTACGACACTCGTATCAACTTCAATTCGAAGGGTATTGATGATTTTGAGAACTATTTAGCTTCTGTAGGCTTTCATCTAAACAGCGCAATCTATTTTAGTCGTTCAAATAGGTATTAACTAATGTTTAGGCTTTGTTTCCTCTTTCGTTCGCAAATAATGCCGTCGCGGCTACCATCAAAGTCAGGTATAAAGTTGAGGAAAGAGCAGGAAGCTTACTTTCAAAATAGAAACTGTTAAGAAGATCTCTTAGTAGAGGCGATGTAAGCAAATTCAAGTATAATATGGGACAAAGGAGGTACCAGCATCGAATTAACTCAAGGCGGACTAAGCAAAGCGAGTCAAAGCGGGTGGTACGATGGTTAGCCTCTGCAAAATAAAAATAAATGCATTTCTGTCGTTGAGAGCCATAAAGAAATATCTGGCATTGGTAGAAATGCTGTCACCAGTACTATTGGGACATAAAAAGAAAGGGAGATGCTTGGATAGTGATCATAAATTACATTTTTCTATTATTAGTTTGGATAAAAACACAACTTCTACCAAGAGTGTGGAGGTGCTATCACCATTAAGTAGTGAAAAGGAATAAAACTGATATGTCCAATGCTCTTTGTAAGCATTAAGATGGCTAAAATTATTCCATGCTATAGAATGTGTGCACCATTGGTGAAACAAACAGGTTCTATGTTTTAATGATTTTAATTTTCACTGCAATGGTTGTTATCAATGCAATTACACAATCCATAACTAACTTCGCAAAACTGGTCTTCGCAGATGGAGTGCTTGATTCCACATCAGGACCCTTGCTCAGGCCTTCAAGTTCTGCCATGACTGCAATGGTTTGAAAAAAGAAAATTAAGCTAACATGCCAGTCATGTGGACCTACATACAGGTTACCCATTAGGTAGGTAGTCATGTGGACCCACATACAGGTTATCCATTAGGTAGGTAGTCATGTGGACCCACATACAAGTTATCCATTAGGTAGGTAGTCATGTGTCCGACCCACATACAGGTTACCCATTAGGTAGGTAGTCAAGTGGACCCACATACAGGTTAGCCATAAGGTAGGTAGTCATATGGACCCACATACAGGTTACCCATTAGGTAGGTAGTCATGTGGACCCACATACAGGTTATCCATTAGGTAGGTAGTCATGTGGACCCACATACAGGTTAGCCATTAGGTAGGTAGTCACGTGGACCCACATACAGGTTAGCCATTAGGTAGGTAGTCACGTGGACCCACATACAGGTTAGCCATTAGGTAGGTAGTCATATGGACCCACATACAGGTTAGCCATTAGGTAGGTAGTCATATGGACCTACATACAGGTTAGCCATAAGGTAGGTAGTCATGTGGACCCACAGACAGGTTAGCCATAAGGTAGGTAGTCTAGTGGACCCACATACAGGTTAGCCATTAGGTAGGTAGTCAAGTGGACCTACATACAGGTTAGCCATTAGGTAGGTAGTCTAGTGGACCCACATACAGGTTACCCATTAGGTGGACCCATATATAGGTTAACCATATAATAGTTAGACACTGGAACCGAGGGATCTACGAAGGTGACAGTGTCTAACTGATTTAGACTATAGCAACAATCATGTCGATATGTTTACATAGGTTCAAGTTCTATTGCGCATGCGTGGTTTCCGTATCAACGGTAAAAAGTTATATGAAAATTTGTTGACTTGCTCATTGACTAGAGGACGCAAAAAAATGTAGCGATGACATACCATCGTGACTCACAATGTAGAATGCTAGAGGGCGAGTACTCAAGTCTGGTGACCCGACTTACAGTATGTACTCCGATATCAACCTACCACTTTGAAGACATGGAACATGTTCATCGTGGAAAGCTGTTGGTGTTCATAGCATAATTTTTAATCGTTCAGTTAAGACCTGCCCAGTTCAATAAATGAAATCAGTGAGAACTAATGTTGCACTGTGAAAACCAACAGTGTTCCTAACTCCGCGATTAATTTTTCGACCCAGTACTGTATAAATCACATACAGGTTAGCCATTAGGTAGGTAGTCAAGTGGACCCACATACCGGTTAGCCATTAGGTAGGTAGTCTAGTGGACCCACATACAAGTTAGCCATTAGGTAGGTAGTCATATGGACCCACATACAGGTTAGCCATTAGGTAGGTAGTCATATGGACCCACATACAGGTTAGCCATTAGGTAGGTAGTCTAGTGGACCCACATACAGGTTAGCCATTAGGTAGGTAGTCAAGTGGACCCACAAACATGTTAGACATAATGAAGCCAAGTTTGGGTGCATTATTTGTTCGCAGCAGCATGAAGTCATGTAGTTACAATATACATGTACATACCGGTTAGTGGGACAGCCACAACAAACAACTGTGACTTCACAAGAGCCTGGATAGCAGGAAGACTGCTTATGAAGCAGTTGGTGTCAGGAACAAGGTACTTTGGCTCAATGTAGACTTCCTCAGATGCCTTGTTCACTGCCTCGCTAATCAGAGTCTGCACACAAAGAGAGTAAAAAGAGAGAAGGGAATGACAAGGGTGTGAAGGAGTTTCTAAAAAGGAATACAATTCCCTCTTTCACCCACAAATAATCCTACCTACCTGTGCATTCTCCATGGCATGATGGTGAAGCTCCAGCTCTTTAGAAAGCTTGTCACGCTCTTTCTTCACAAGTAACAACAAGAATAAACAACACGTTACACCAACCACGGGTTCCACTAACCTTAAGTTTATCAATGGCCATATCTTCCCCATCAGAAACATACTCTTCAATGCTTTGTTCTTCTTGTGGTCTGTGTACAACACTGAAGATCACACACACACACACACACACACACACACACACACACACACACACACACACACACACACACACACACACACATACACACACATCCTCACAATTCCTGGACTTCTTCATCCTCTGCTACAGTATATGGGTATTCCTCAGAAGTCTCCAGCAGCTGTACATCCTCCTAAAGCAATCAATAACACATGCTGAACTATGAGAGCAGCACACAAATTATTTTTAAAACCCACCTTCAGGCTGCCTTCACGCTCTCTGCTACCCTCGGTCCCATTCAACTCCTCATCCACTGACACATAGATAAACTGCTCCTTGATTACATCATAGCTGATGCCCAGAAGACTGCCCAGGTTGGTGCATAAGTCTTTGCAGACCTTAACAATCACAGCTAGCCTCACCAAGCACTGCACCTGGCATTGTTAATAACAAGCAATCAAGTAAAGGAAGAAAAACATTCATTCCATAGGTGTGCATTAAATTAAATAAGAAATGCACACAATAAGACCAAATTTTTAAGTTTTGTGGTTATTAGTTTGTAACTTTTGAACCATACAGTCATAAGAGATGCAAACTTTATCTTCAGAATCTCCAATCATTTCTACATAAGGACTATGCTTTTGACGTTAGTTATTATGTGGAAACAGTGCAGCTTTGGTTTGTGAGACAGTTTCTCATCACTGTGCCCTCAAGGAATGTAATTATTAAGAGCACATTTTTTTTTTTTGGATACTATCTTACAGTTCCTATGTACATGTACCTTTAAGTATTCAGCCCTTAACTCTTACTGTTATTAAGATCGGTCCCGCTGTGTGCATTTCTGAGGTTTGCTTCATGCTTCACAATAATTCAAAGGATTTAATTTGACTTAAGATGAGATCTTCTGGAATACAATGGAAAAGTCCCTAGGGTATATTAATAATTTTATAGCCCATGCTAGCATTATTAAACAATTGATTGAAAGCCAATAAGCCTCAATTTGAGGCCTTTGAATCAATTATTCGCACACATCTGTCATCGTTAGTAAATGTGGCATCGCATTAAGAGGTGTGGCTGTGGAATTGTCATTTTGAATGGGGAATGTTGACCCTTGAAGGTGAGCCTTTTGAATGTTTGTATTGACTTGTACAGGTTAGCCATGGGCTCTTTTCATAACCAATCCAATGTGGCATCTGTTTTGAGCTGCTTGGTGAAACGAAAGCGTGATATGGTTGCAATAATAGAATCAGCAGACTCAAATTCCATCCAAACATTGAAAGATAGTGTTTCAACCAGCACAATGGGCAAGCTGCCTAAAGGGAAGTGCAATGACAGACTCCATCTGCCGTGGATCTACACATAGGAGGTCACCACCAATAACGAAGCCTGATACTGCTGACTATTAGGCTATGTATATAAAAATCATTTGACAAAGGAATAAACTAATCTTCTATCTTATACAGAACGCAATGCAGCCTTAGAATTACTGAAAGCGTCTTCAATTGTACTCATGAGCACTGCTATGACTGTCTGAGATTGTACAATTGGCGATGCTTCTGAAATGGCCTCACATGTTTCAACCAATACCAAATATAGCTGGATGTAATCATAATTTGATTCTATTTCACACATACTGAACAATGGAAAAGACATTACAATGCAACATTGAAGAGCTTTTTATCATCTGAGAGGACAGTCAAGTCCCTGTGGTAATAGCTTGATATTTGATCAACAATTTCAACTTGCTGCTCATGCATAATATACTCGAGCAAAGCCCTGCATAAAAGGGGAGCCTAACTTACATGTAACACCTGAAAGGTTTACAGAATGGATAGAAAAAGAACATCGGGGAAAGCATCTACTGAAACAGCCAAGAGGTGGCTTCACATTCTTGGATTATCAAGAATGCATCATCAAAAAGGTGTCTACAAGATATAAAAACATTCTCTCTGAGAAAGTTAGTGGTATATAGGATTTGAAGGCAATGGTGGTGTAAAAAGGAAGGGAACAAGGGATTGGAGATACAATAATTATTCCTATATTTAGCACTTTGTACAATGGCATTACATTTATGTTGCTAAATATAGGAATAATTATTGATCTCCAATCCCTTGTTCCCTTCCTTTTTACACCACCATTGCCTTCAAATCCTATATACCACTAACTTTCTTAGAGAAAATGTTTTTATATCTTGTTTCGTTCATTTTTTTTAATTAGTGTCTATATTGCACAGCCCATACATACAATTACATGGGTTTGTATGGCTAAATCCAACCGTTGTTATTATTGCCTAGCAACACAATGTTTAGTTCTGTTACCTTAGCAGCTGTTCTAGATTGAAACTCGCACACCAAGCTTTATGCACTGCCTTGCTCACAGCTCGGTTCGATTTAACATCTGCATGTTAACTGTCACAAGCAGACGCTCACTTTTTTTTTTCTTTCTGGATCCGCAGAGATAATGATTGTACCAAACTCAACTCTAAAACTTAAATTCGTAGTCTCGCTTTGGGCATTCCTCCCGTGGTGTAACTCTCTTATTTCGTTCCTGTGAAAGGCATTTTGACATAAATAATTTCACTAGCCAAAAGCGGTGAGCAAAGCTGCGATTAGAGCTCTAGAACACAAATGACCACATAATTCTAATTATAGCCATGGGAACGCTTTAATATATAGCTCCCCCATATTATGTGATGATTATGTATATCGGTTACATGCATATCTGATACCTGCAGATGTTCTTCCAGGAAACTCTAAAGCCATTGGTGTATTTTGCGCTCTTTAAAAACGTTCCTATCCAGAGTTGTAGAAAAAAAGTATCGGAGGAGAAAAATAGGTCTGGGAATGAGAACAGTACGAGCTTTTTTGTTCTCTTAAAGTAAAGGGTCTGGCGACTTGAACTATACATTAAAATGATCGTCTTTCCCTTCTGGTTCAATAGCAACAAAGAGCTAAACTATCCATTTCTCGGTATGTGAGTTGTACACAGGTCACGTTTTTTTTTTTTTTTTTAAATGACATTCATGATACAGCACAAATCCTATATGAAAGTTACTGATGGACATGAGCACAAAGATGTAGTACAGTATAGGAATGAATTGTATATTTTTCATATGCTGATGGCACAGTTACCAAGTTTTAATAAGCTCCAACAGTACAATTCAAAACAACCAACAACTTAGATCACGCATGTCCAGATGGAGTAAAGCCACTTATTGAAGTAGTCCATGGCGAAAGTACATATTATGGTAATTGTGACCTGGGGTTATCAGGAAACAAATATTTTAAAGCAAACATCTTTGGCAATAATGGTATCCGATTTTGTGGGTGTATTTTAATCTTTACCTGACAACAAATCAAGAATTTTGTTAGAAGTAAGTAAAGGTGGGTACTTTCATACTGATTTGTTGATGAAGCAAGTAGAACATGCAATACCGATTTTCAAAACTAAATATCCACACACCCGTGTGCTTTATATCCTTGACAATGCACACCCTAAAAAAGCTGACGTCAGCTTAATGGCAAGAGAATGGATGTAGGACCTGGAGGCAAACAACCTAGTTTAAGAGACACTGTATGGAATGGACAAGTGCAAAGAATGGTACTTGAGGATGGAAGGCCCGAAGGAAAAAGAATGAAAATTGTATTGCAGGAAAGGAGTGTAGATACCACAGAAATCAGGGCTAACCAAATCGTTTTTCTGTCAGCAGAAAGCAATCCTAGAAGAATTTGAGGGACACGGACATACTATCCTCAGTAAATATCACTGTCAATTGAAAGGGTTTGGTGCCACTCAAAACAATAAACAAGGGCATATGTCGATGGCACAATGACCAAGTTACATAGGATTGTACCTGAAGGTTTAGAAAGCTGTTCAAAGGAACTAATACTTCAATGTATTATAACTTGTAAGGACTATGAACGTGCCTACAAGTTGTAAGTGATGTTGATAAACAAGGTATTGGCTAGTACACAGCGACAATTAAATTTGAGTTTGTGTGATGTTTCATCTCCATAGTCCTTCAACTGGAGTGATGGGCAGCACTTCATGACCACACACTAAAGTTTGACTAAAATAGTTTTAAACAAGTAGTCTCTTCATTTGGAACACTGTATGTCAAAATGAAATTTGCTTTGTTATATCTAAAACGTGTAAGGTAGTGAGTGTATGGCAACCCACCACAGTTATGTTTTGCAATGATGACACAAACGCTATACTTAGAAGCCAAGGGCTATGAAGGGGTGGACTCAAACCTTAATCCTTATCTCTCTCAGACCACAACATAGGGTCTTTCCCATGGACTTCCCCCAACCCCCTTTGGGCACCCTCAGTTGTCACAACAGAAGGAAGCTCCACCCATAGTGTAAGACATCTCCCACCCAAGTTGACACTTCTTATCTGAAGATAATAGCAATCAACACCAAGCCCTAATGCTGTCCACACATACCATACAACAAATGTTGCATACACCAATACACATTTCTGTTGATTGAACGTAGTGAATTAGACAGAAACTATGCTCCCTCCATATGTGATTGGTTGTACAGCACGTTATGTGACTACGTGGCAGTTGAGGTATATGATGTTATGTGAGCAGGGAAAAGGCCAGTCTACATTGCCAGCGCACACATCTGTGGACTTTGTGTTCAGCTGGATGGCTGGTTTTATGTGTGGATGGATTGTGTGTTCAGCTGGGTGGCTGGAGTTGCTATGGGTATGGAAAGCCTATGTATGCATTGTTGTGGCCCTGTGGAGAGCGAGTAATTTTTTCTCATGTTGATGTGAGGCCGATTATTCCTTAATGATCACTTCCACAAAGATGAAGGCTGAAGACCCTCTACTGAGGAACTGGTGTTATGTTTGTTTGTGACCAGAGCAGTGTGTAAGTTTTTTTCCCCTCAACAGTGGGATTTTTCCCCCTGAGGTGGTATGGGCCCACCACCTCTAAATAAATCAAAAGTAGTTGTATGTAGCTGGCCCCTGCTCTGAGTGTGGTCTGTGTGGTGATTACATTTTGTGTTTGTGGAGTTTGTATTGTTAGTGTTGTATATTTGAGGTATATTTTATACATTGTTGTTAATTTTCTATGAAGTTGGCAGTTGTGCACAGGCAACGCTGCACCAAGAGATATGCAAGGGGTAAGGGTGGTGTACATGTAGGAAGAGGGAGCATGAGTGCATGCACACACACACACACACACACACACACACACACACACACACACACACACACACACACACACACACACACACACAGGTATACAGCTCTAAACAGTAGTTTTTGACTCACCTGTGATGAGAGCTGCATTGCATCAACAACAGCAAATGTCTCCTCAGTGGTGATTGAAGCCTTGAGAGGCATAAATCCAGCAGTGATCTTGTCTTCCCAGAGTAAGGGAGGTTTGGGTGACTGAGATACTGAGGTCAGACAATATGATCAACACACACCACCTCTCAGACAAACTGCCACCCCTAGCCCACCTAGCCCCCCTAACCTCCCCTAGCCCCCCTAACCTCCCCTAGCCCCCAACCCCCCCTAGCCCACCTAACCTCCCCTAGCTCCCCTAACCTCCCCTAGCTCCCCTAACCTCCCCTAGCCCACCTAACCTCCCCTAGCCCACCTAACCTCCCCTAGCCTACCTAACCTCCCCTAGCCCCCTAACCCCCCCTAGCCCACCTAACCTCCCCTAGCCCCCCTAACCTCCCCTAGCTCCCCTAACCTCCCCTAGCCCACCTAATCTCCCCTAGCCCACCTAACCTCCCCTAGCCCACCTAACCTCCCCTAGCCCACCTAACCTCCCCTAGCCCACCTAACCCCCCCCAGCCCACCTAACCTCCCCTAGCCCACCTAACCCCCCCCAGCCCACCTAACCTCCCCTAGCCCACCTAACCTCCCCTAGCCCACCTAACCTCCCCTAGCCCACCTAACCTCCCCTAGCCCACCTAACCTCTCCTAGCCCACCTAACCTCCCCTAGCCCACCTAACCTCCCCTAGCCCACCTAACCTCCCCTAGCCCACCTAACCTCCCCTAGCCCACCTAACCTCCCCTAGCCCACCTAACCTCCCCTAGCCCACCTAACCTCCCCTAGCCCACCTAACCTCCCCTAGCCCACCTAACCTACCCTAGCCCACCTAAACTCCCCTAGCCCACCTAACCTCCCCTAGCCCACCTAACCCCCCCCCAGCCCACCTAACCTCCCCTAGCCCACCTAACCTCCCCTAGCCTACCTAACCTCCCCTAGCCCACCTAACCCCCCCCCCCCCCAGCCCACCTAACCTCCCCTAGCCCACCTAACCTCCCCTAGCCCACCTAACCTCCCCTAGCCCACCTAACCTCCCCTAGCCTACCTAACCTCCCCTAGCCCCCCTAACCTCCACTAGTCCATCTACATGTAACCCACCTGAACTTAGCTCAGATCTGTATGCAGTCAAGCACTTGTTCAGGAACTGAAAAAGTGTGCTCCAAAAGGCACTCCTTTTAACACACAAAGAATGGCACAGTTGGGATGTGCAGTGTATGTGTGCATGGGTGCATAGAGATAGGGGGAAGATGCCTCAGCAAGTATCCATTACATAACCACACACAATGACATACAATGTCCTCTTGTCCACCACTGGCAAAAAACTTGTCCAGAAATCCTGCTGACAGGCCAACCAGTCAAACCAGAGCTTGACAGCAGGTAACAGCACAGCTGTTGAGCCTAATGTGGGCGTCAAGCAGGGGGCATCCGGATGAGATGGAAGAGAATCAAAGGACTGTGGGGAGGTCAGACTGCCCTGCCCAGTGTTTGCACACTCCTGAATCAAGTTGTTCCTGGTCTGCTGTGAACCTTCCACCAGTGGTGCTTGAGCAGTGCTGCTGCTGCTGCCTTCAATCAGCTCCAGCTGTCCAAGGCACCTGTTGAAGACAGCTGTGCAGAGCTCCAGGGCCAGGCAGAAGGCCATGCCACAGTAGATCTTCTTTCCCGCCTCACTGTCTGGGGAAGAGAAAGAACATACAAGGTGAAGTATGTGAGTGGGGCAGACAGGCACACAGGTACACATGGGTACATAGGAGGTAGAAGTGCCCCATAGGGCTATAGAGGGAAGCCTAACACACCTTATAAACAAAATCATAATCTATAACAGCACAGCAGCCATAAGAATGGTCACCCCCACAGCTGCTCACAATGAAAAATGGCATCATCTATCAAAACACAGGGTTGTGTGTACACAGCTGCAACGTGCCAGGCACAAAGGATAAAGGGTTGAGTGTAGACACAGTAGGGGAGGAGTCAGACTTACCACTGTTCTGTGCCACGTGATGGATGTTGAATATGTTTATGACCACCATCTTCAAGGCCTGAGAAGAGTCTGATGTGGTCACCTGAGCCTGCAGGGCACACTGCCATAGAGCAAGGAACCTCTTCAGGGAAATGCTGAATGACTCTATGCTACAGATGGGAGGGTGGGTAGTACCAGATAAACACACACACATACACACACACACGCACACACACACACAATCATGCACAACATGTACATGTACATACATCATACAGATGCACCACACACATACATAAAACACACACCCACACACAAACACACACCCACACACAAACACACACACTAAAAAATCTGTGACTAAATTTACTGATAACTTCCAAAGTCCTTTCCCAGCACATCACTTACCCAATCTTGGTAAACAGTTTGCCATGTGTCACCAAAAATGCAGACTGCAGTTTTTTAGTCAGCTAGAGGGTATAGAATGATATTCAGACCACATCCTCATCACACCTTATTGCATGTATTTCATCTTAAAATAATAATAATAATAATATATTTGGACACTAAAAGGTTATAGGATTAGTACACTCAACCTTCAGTAATATAGATGTAAGTAGACTTGTGTTAAACAGGTAATACTTTGTTGAGACCAGTCAATCTACGATTAATTGTGGGAGTTTGTGGTGAAATAAGTGCTGAAGGCAGAGCTGAAAACAGAAAACTATTCTACTCAAAGAAAATAGTCACCCAAAAGATCAAAGAGGTATGTAGCCCCAGAGGTTGTCCCATCAAAGACACACAGTTTCCACCTCACATAGAACCACTGCTGGCATACTGGCAAGACTAAGGTTATCCATGTACATTAGGTCAATCCTGATCCTTACCAATGGCACCACCCTAATCCACACAAATGGAACCACTTTCCCTTTCGCCGTACGAATATGCACACACTATTTTAGCTTACTCGCTTTAAGTGTTAAGTTTACTATCCGTTAAGGTTCACTAGCCATTTTACGCAAAAACAAATTAACTACTTAGGGGCGTAGTTTGCAAAAGGGTACCATCAACAGTGGTTATAGGTTGCGGTTATTTGGACCCCCCTCCCCCCCCCGTTCCAATAAAGTCAACCCGTTCTAATATGGCAGTTTACGTTACCTTACACCATTAAGATCATAGGAAGTACACCATCATATACCAAGTGAATATATCACCCCACTCACCTCACCACACAACCTTAGCCTCACCTCATACCCTCACCCTTAGCCTCACCTCATACCCTCACCTCACACAACCTTAACCCCACCTCATACCCTCACCCCACACGCCTCACCTCATACCCTCACCCCGCTCAACCTTAGCCTCCCCTCATACCCTCACCCCGCTCAACCTTAGCCTCCCCTCATACCCTCACCCCACACAACCTCAACCTCACCTCATACCCTCACCCCACACAACCTTAGCCTCACCTCATACCCTCACCTCACACAACCTTACCTCTGAAGTGACCATCTGCTCACACTGCTGCTCAGTAGTAGGTACACCTTCAGCACCGCTGCTCTGTTCCACAGCAGCAGCACCTGCCGCTTGCCTTGACGACCTCACCTCTGACCACTCCTCAGTCCCAGGCATGACCCAGGTCTCTTTCCTCCTAATAACACCTGGGCCCTTCTCGAGGAGATGGCGATTGGAAGGCACCTTTGGCCCTCTCCCTCTCTTCTTCTGGTCCCTGTGACCCTTGGGCCTCATTTTCTCCTCCTCCTCAACCTTCTTTGCCTGCAATGAAACCATCCATTGAGTGGATGCAGTATATATCCACCCTAATGTACACTGAGGGTTAAAGCAAACATCCACACACCACATAAGAGTTACAACGCATATTAAGAGTGATTCTGAAGTGATTCTGAGGGCTAAAGCACACACATGTAAGTTACAAGAGGAATTAACTAACATACCATGAGCTACAAGAGGGATTAATGCACATACCACGAGTTACAAGAGGGATTAATGCACATACCATGAGTTACAAGAGGAATTAATGCACATACCATGAGTTACAAGATGAATTAACTAACACACCATGAGTTACAAGATGAATTAACTAACACACCATGAGTTACATGTGCAATACGAGTTACCAGCACACAGTCATTTTATCCCATCACGTAATTGTGGGTAACCATGGTGACTACTACACTTAGCTAAGATGGCACGGTCTGAGGATATGAATCAAATTCAGTTCCAAGCTGGAGCCATGCTTTCCCATTCCTAATCTCATGAGTAAAGGGACAATCAGAGTGCATATGTGTAACGAACAATACCATATTATTATTATCACCTCACCAAGAGGGAACAAGGTATACAAAGAAGTAACAAACCACCCCACCCCCCCTCCCCCCCAATGCACACAGGAAGCATGTATATACATGCCCATGCCATATGCCTTCCTAGTGTAGCCACACCCACCAATACGAACGATGCCTTACCTTTCTGCAAGTATCCTCAAAGATGCCCACCAAACTGTCGTGAGCTGACATGCATGGATTCTTGGCTGCAAGGCTACGCATGTAGAAATAGATGGCATCCAGCCGTCGTTGCTAATATAAAGACAAGAGATGGCAATGTGTTCATATCATGTTCTCATTCCAGTACACACGTACATGGATTACAATTGATGAAACAAGTACATAAAAACATTCTCTATGAGAAGGTTGTATAGGATTTGAAGGGAATAGTGGTGTATAAAGCTGGGGAAACAAGGGTCTAATGATAAGGGTAAAAAGAAATAGTCCTATGAACAGATGAAAATGACCGTCATTGCTTTCTGGTTCGGTAGCAACAAAGAGCTAAACTATCTGATTCTCGGGACGCAAGGCACAGTAATAACGTCCATAATACAGGTCAAATCCTATATGGAACCTACTAACGTACATGTAGGTTCCAATAGGTTGAGATTACACCTATAGACAGGCAAGGTTTGCTTTGAAATATATACATGCACATGTACATGTACCTCTGATACAGCATGACTGCATAGTATATTCATTGTGTTGTCCCAAAGCCACCTCTGCAGTACACAGTGCAGAGCATGCACAGGCAGGCAAGCACAAAACAAAGAGATTGGACAGCTGATCTTTTCACAAAGGGACTTTCCAAATCCCTTGCCCTGTGCCAAACACCTTGCCCTGTGCCAAACAATATCATGTTTTTCATTACACACTGCACTCTTAATTTTCTCCTAAAGTTTGCAGCTTCCTCAACAGCCAGCTGTCTCCCATACCATCCACTCCCCACCTCCATACCCATCGCCTTACAGCACTAATAGCAATCACTGCCAGCTGGTTGTAAGGTCTTCCATCCTTTGGAGCCAACTGCTGGGCATTAAAGTAGTATCTGTAGGTACCAAGAAAGGAGGCAGAGAGGGAGGGACAGGAAGAAGGAAAGGAGCAGAAGAAGGGGGGAACAGGAAGGGAAGGGAAGGGAGCAGAGGGGAGGGAAGGGAACAGAGGGGAGGGAAGGGAACAGAGGGGAGGGAAGGGAACAGAGGGGAGGGAAGGGAACAGAGGGGAGGGAAGGGAACAGAGGGGAGGGAAGGGAACAGAGGGGAGGGAAGGGAACAGAGGGGAGGGAAGGGAACAGAGGGGAGGGAAGGGAACAGAGGGGAGGGAAGGGAACAGAGGGGAGGGAAGGGAACAGAGGGGAGGGAAGGGAACAGAGGGGAGGGAAGGGAACAGAGGGGAGGGAAGGGAACAGAGGGGAGGGAAGGGAACAGAGGGGAGGGAAGGGAACAGAGGGGAGGGAAGGGAACAGAGGGGAGGGAAGGGAACAGAGGGGAGGGAAGGGAACAGGAGGGGAGGAAAAGGAAGGGAGAGAAGGGATGAGAAGAAAACAAAGCAACATTGGGAAAGGGCGGGGGGAGATGATGAAAACACCTTTATAAGACAGTGCTGAAAATAACAGGCAGATATAAGTCAATTTCCAATCAAATAGCGTGCATGACAGCACAGCTTGTACTATTGCTTGTCATTTGTTCCGACCTTTGCGTGCATAAATGTAGAAGTACATGTATGTAAATGTAGAAGTACATGTACGTACATGTATGTTTTGGAGTATCAATTAGTTATGACAAGGCTACACCAGCAGCATCCAGGGAACAAACATGCAGGAGAGCTTACACTGCGCTGGTCCAAGATACATGTAAGGCTAAAACTAACATGTTTACATGCACATAGCACTCAAGATTTAAGTGGGGCTTTATCTGCAGATTGACTAATCTTGTACCAGCACTGTATGGACTCATTTTTCTGTACATACATGTAGATCTGACTTTAACCTACTTTGTGTCGTGCATGTCCGAACAAATCTGACTATTGTCCACCCAAATTGATTATTGGTCTGCCAAATGGCTGATCAAAATTTAGTCCTTATTTTCAGCACTGTAAGATATCCTCATAAGATACCCTCTCATAAGATACCCTCATAAGATAGCCCCTCATAAGATACCTTCATACATGCACCTCGAAAGATACGTACCCAACACTCGTCCCACTGAAAACTCTCAAGCAGTGAGAGAAAAAAAGCTTACTCTCTTGGTTTCGACCAATCTGGTTTTGATGCCAGCTGTTCCCTGTATCTTGCCAAGTCTCCCAAGTAAATGTAGCACCACTGGCAGAGACAGGCACCAATCATCACCTGTGCAAAGATGATAACACTGTTAAATAAAAGTAATAGAGGCAGAGGGGAACGTGGAATGGACATTCATGCTATTAACACCCAACCCCTCTCATGCCTATAGTAATGGTAACACCAAACCTCTCTCCCTGCCACCCAAGTACCTAACTTCATGCCTAGTATTTGCAGTTAGATGAAAACAAATCTCAGCATCAAATGTAACAGCCAATCAAAACAAAGCACATTTTAAAAGTTGATTCCTATCTGTTCAATTTTTTTTTTCTTGGAAATCTTTTTCCTAACATCTCTCAGTATGTATCCATGTTTCCCTCACACATCATACGTATTGTTAAATGTACATGTAATGTGTACTGAGTTGATGCACCTCAGTACTTCCCCATGAGGTCAGTAACACACACACACACACACACACACACACACACACACACACACACACACACACACACACACACACACACACACACACACACACACACAAAGTAAATAACTAACAACCATACCATCCTCCTGCTGCTCTTGTTCAAGAACTCTGCTCTGCCAGTGACCAGCTGGGTTACCTCAAACCCACAGCTGCTTTCAGTAGATGTGACCAGTCCAGAGTAGAACTCGATTGAATGGGTCAAGAATGTCAAAAGCTGCTCCTTCAAGGCTAATACACACACACACACGCACACACACACACATATTTACACACATATTTACAAACACATGCACAAAAAAGCTCCTATAATCTACATGTCACTACAAGCATGGTATTACATAAGAGCCAGGCTTTGCTGCTACAAAAGGCATCAGTGTTGAAAAGGGTCACAAACCCTCTGCTTGGTAGGATGCATACATACACCAACAGCCTTGCCTGGCAAGCACGATGCTTCATGTAGCTGCTTTCGCATTGCTTCTATCACAACATAGTGGCTGGAATTCCAAACTTTTGCTCCAAAATCCTGCCTGGAACACAGTTCTGGAGCTTTCACTACAAGGTCCTGTACAAATGCTTCTAGTCTGTTACTGGATCGAAAGAAACCAAGTAATAACCTCCACCAATAAATGCAACAGTGACCCCGCCCCCCCCCCAAACAAAAACCATGGTGACATGTTTGCCCCTACTTAGACACTTACCAATGGTCCATAATGCCGTCGAAACTGTCCCTATCGCCCAGTGAACAAGAGGCTAACTTCTGCAGCCGGCGTCTACACATATCCAATTCCACACCTGCTTCATGATCATCCGTGTTGCTGCCAGAAGTGCCCCTACCGCCCCTCCTTCCAACGTCTGGCGCAGAGGACTGCTCTAACGGCTTGGATTTGGACCTCAATATGTTCGCGTCTTTTACCCTAATTCTGCCGGCTACCGCAGTTCCCAAAGAAGAGCATGTCGATGACGAGTTCGATGAAAGGTCCACGATAGGTTTACTGGCACCGTTCGCAATAGATTTGTTCTTCGCGTGTGGCTTCTTCTGCGCGCCACCATCTTGCTCGTTATAATACTGGATGCTCCTCTTAAGATCCTCTTGTTTCTCTGGTACAGGTGCACTAACGGTGCGCTTTATTAAGAAGAGGTCAGCTGGTGGTTTCCGTTCTTTCCTATCAGCTGATTTACTCATACTTCTAGCTGCCTTGGCTATATCTGAATGACGCAAGTGTGATAAAGAATGCTCTTGTCTTGCGTGATTCAGAGGGTTCGAAACACTTCCTTGCAGTTCAGCGTTTTCCGCGCCATGTTCTAAACCTAGCAGTCAGTAAACTTTGCGATACAGTTAGCATGTACGTTCCCTCTAATCCATCAAAGTTTCATTCTGACCGCCCTGCGTAACCAGTGCTCGCTCGAGTCCAAAACATCTTCGAAAAACAATCGCGCATTATTGCGCATGCGTATTAATTGACACACTTATACATGGTAATTGTAATCATAGTGTATTATCTTGTATAAAATAAAATAAAATAAAATAAAATAAAAAGTTACAGGCTTTTTAGTACCTTTCTGTGCATGTTGAGTTGATTCTGGACACCCATGAGTAATCAATGGCATTCGCAATACCAGGGCCATGGATCTATTATGGGCCTCAACCCCTAAGTCCACATGCCTCGCCAAATCAGACTCAACCTCCACACTTCATCTTTGACAGAACCGTAACGGATTACTTCCTTAATAGCGGAACTCAGCAGAAAAAACTCCAGAGAAGGCAGCGATGTAAGGAGTGCGCCGGATGTCTCCGTCGGACAAATTGCACAACTTGTTCGGCGTGCATCGTAAATGCAGCTTGCAACCTGAGAAAATGTGAGCTGCTACCGCGACTACCGGAAAAACGAAAACCAAACTTTTTGGTAAGCCAAGGAGGAAATGGGCTGGATGCACGTAACTGACGGCCCCATGGGCCTAGTTTAAAAGTTTATCGCTGCCGCTGAGGTGAGCGACATCCTGGTTCAATTAAAATAAATAAAAACAGGATACTACAGGCACACACACGCACATACACACACACACACACACACACACACACACACACACACACACACACACACACACACACCACTATCAATCTGGGACATCTGGTAGTTGTGAATATATCATCGCGGTTTTAACAGCTTATTTACATAGCAGTCCCCAGACTTTCTGTTATTACTGAAGTTGCCCATGCATGAAAGACGGAGCCTTGGCTGCCTTGGAATGGAGTACACTGTACCATCGCTGTTTTTAAAGTTTTTGCAAATAATATAGGGAGGCATTCAAAATATAAACTCTTTCTAATAGCCAGTTTTGTAGTACTCCAAAGACATCGTGACCAGCCCTATGGCTTGAATTACGTCAACCTGAAGCTAGTTTTCCAGCTGCATAGTGTATCGCCATGTCTAGAAAGCACGAATTCGTGCAGTACTTCAAGGATCGGATGCGCAATTGTCCCCAGACTCACATACGTAAGCATTTAATGAATGCCACGAAGTTCGTTCCGAGGAGTATATATAACAATCGTGACGTAACAATTTACCAATAGCTAGCTCAATTATCATTTAGGAACGCTTTGAAGTTTACATCTTGTGCGTGACGTATCACTCGCTTTCTTCCGCTTTTGATCGGAATGAATCGATGCAAAGTTTGTAAATAACCCCGTTTTAGAATAACCGAAGGTTTCTTGCTAGCAAACATCAGCACATATCAAATGATGTTTATCAATCTTGTGTGCCAAGCCACTGATGTAAATGCAGATATATACATAGCCTCTGAGCACTTCAGTGAAGTATATGTTGGGAATTTTTTCAGCCAGTCAAGAAGTGTTTAAAAGCTTGACATTAAACAAGGAGCTTTTTTTAAAAAATGTACGGATATGTTGCCAGTGTCCTACTGTTCCTGGAATACGAGGACAGCTGACCACAGACTACATGTATACCTTATCTGATTATGACAGGCTTAAGCGTATGTATGACCGCTTTTATCTATCTGACCTCTTGCTGCAGGTGATCATCTTGATGGAGGCACTGTGTACATGTGTTTTCCTGAGCCGCTCATACAATAGCATGCATGCCGCAGCACGGGCTCGACATTTATAATTTAAGCGTTATAGGCCCGGCCCGCTCCTGCCAGCGTTGACTTATCGCTATCTCCTGTTATATAGTCTCCTGTATCAAAAGCAGCTAACGTTTATGATGCAAACCTCGCGCAGCTATTATTAAAATGGGACAACCTAAAATAATGAACATGTAGTAAAAGTTAAACGCACAATACGTTGGACTGCAGTAGCTATTTACGATTGCAAAGCACGTGGAACGCCCACGGCAAAAGGGGCATAGCATATGATTGCTCTCAAACAATGTGGTCTAAGGCCAGCTAAAGAATGCTAAACCTCTCAGCTGCGCTCTGAGCTATTATAATGAATGCAATTAGTAAGCAATTAGTATACGTCACGACGTACCTGCAATTTGATTGGACGCTCGTGCGCGCAGAACAAAAAAGTTGAACTTCCTTCCCAGACTCTCTTTTGTAGCATTACACATTATATGCGGTAATGCTTACGTAAGCGAGTCTGGAACCATGGTCATGAAATTGGACTGGAACAAAGGCCAAGCATGCCCACCCATCCAATGCCCTCCATGCACATCCATCCAATGCCCTCTATGCACACCCATCCAATGCCTCAATACTGGCCTTTGCACCCATGCATGCAAACACACATTTGGAATGGAACTTAATTTATAGCTAATCCTTGTACACTCACTATCCCATGTACTGATGATACAGGGTCTTTGCGAAAGAACGCAACGCTTTTACATCACTATAGCTTAGGATTGAAATTAATTAACTGCTTGATTTCTTTAACCTATGTTGCAGAACTTAGGCAAATACTAATAATCCAAATTGATTTGAATTATTGTTAGCGGTTAAGTAATTGTATCAAAGCCCTCATAAATCAAAATATTCAAAGCCCTCTATTATCAACATTATTCAAGATTATGGTTAGAGGTACTTGATTTTAATAACTACTAATAAGTAACGCAGGATCTTAGTATGCAGTGGAACAGCACTGATTTCAAGTTACTGAGTTTAATATTAAGTTATTAACATTTAAAACCATAATTTGCCTTTAAGTTATTAAGACTGAAGCTGTTATTGGTTAACTAATGTTAATAACTATCACTAATTACTCCATGATTAAATGAAATAAAAAACACAATTTGATTGTGTATTAGATCATGTAATGGTGAGTTACTATAACTCAAAGTTAATTAAAATTGTAGTGGCCCTTTGGCATTTTCAAGTTTGATTAGTTGTTTTGAATATTAAACTAGTAAAACGCCAATTAAATTTCATATTTTTTCAAATGTTTGTCACAGCTATTCTTTAGATTATAAATCTTGTATTTATTTACAAGTTGTCGTACATTTCTGTGTCAAATTAATTAATTGCCATGTATTTGATTTTATCTTTTGAACTGTAAAAGATAATTGAATTTTAACAATGCATTTGGTATTTGCCTAATCATGGTTATTGTGTAGTTATAAATTGATTTAGATTAATAATCCTATTTAAGAATTATGTTCGTTCAAAAGCGTTGCGTTCTTTCGTAAAGACCCTGTATAAGTTCACACTCAAGTGTCAGCACCGCGTGTGTACCAATTGTACGGCTGCACATAGCACTAGCCAACAGAATATCCTTGTCATAGCATTGTGGCATACACTGTGCAAAGCTGTGGGTGGATGGATCTCCCTTTGCATCACTGTCAGCATGCAAGCTGTAGTATGTTGGCTCCGGCTTTACAGCTTTGACCTTTTTATGTTTGTCCCCCCCCCCCCCCCCCCCCCCCCCCCCCCCCCCCCCCCCCCCCCCCCCCCCCCCCCCCCCATATACCCTTCAAAGGGCCTGACAACTGATGGATTCCACACATGGATGTTTCGTTGTCTTGATTATAGTAGCGGATAGGAGATGTGGCACTGTAGGATAAAGGTCATAAAACTTACCTGCAAAGGATGAAACTAATCGCTTCTTTTTTTTTTTTTGGTGGGCACTTATAAGGGTGGAAAATTTGCTACAAAGGTCAGACTGAATAGGTTTTTTCGTGCCAATTCAGGACCATCATGATGAAATGCAGCTCACTGCTAGGTGCTAAAGCATGTGTGACTAAAGTTAGAAAGGAGTATATTTGAATAAATGTTTAAAACGTACTAAAAATAGCCATAGTATACTACAGCTGTACAAACGTTTATATCAAAGTTGTAATGAGTTTTACAAGGGTAGCCGTGTTTGATCAACCGTAAACTATATAAAGTATTCTAATTATAAACCTATTCCTATTGCTCATGCAAAACATCCGTGTATCCAGCCCCTCTTCTGAATTTGTTTTTCCCTCCCCCTCTACATCAAAAACATAGGGTGTGTGTGTGTGTGTGTGTGTGACATACATTTTAGTACCAGTGCATGTGCAGAGGGTACACAATGAGGTACTTGTTGGTCACCTATGGCTTGCAGTGAAGCACAAAGCAACCGTGTTGTGTGTCAACCTGCTGTGGTGTGTCAACCTGCTGTTCTACAGGAATTATTTGATTGTACAAATCTTTGAGTCAGTGCTTGTGTGTGAGGGAGGACTGTGCTTAGAGTCTATATAGCCTAGGCAGTCTGAATAAATAAGTACATAGGATACCAACATGTTCTTCCTTCCTTCTTTCCCCTCCTCTCCTATTCCCCTTCTCCTCTCCCCCTTCGGCTCGTCCCTCCTCCACCCCCTCTTCATCATCTCTTTCTCATCCTCATCACCACTATTTATTCATTCCATTTGGTTTTCAAAATGCCACTCCACAAAAGGTCGCCCAACCTTCCTTCTTCCCGCTCCAAACATCCACTCCAGTGGTGGATCCTGGTAGCTCTCTACAAGGCCAAAGCAGGCTACTTCTTGAATCACAAAAGGTGACAAAAGCTCCTGCTAAGCACAAAGTTAAGACGGCTGACAATGTAAGTGCATAGATTACGGACAGCAATAAATGAACATAATTAATTTTGCTTCCTTGTACACTAGTAAAAGAAATTGTACACATGCATGACCCCCACCTTCTTGTATCTCTTATGGTGTTACCTCAAGACACACCCTGTACCCCACACATTATTGCATAAAGTTAGTACAGATAATAAGGTATAGCAAATTAATAGTTTCAAGGTAGCCTCTTGATTTTGTGCACCCACACCACAAGGGATTGTAACGTTATTCACTAGATCGTGTCACAGGCTTTGTTTTGTCTGCTACTTAATCCAAGACCACCATGCACTTGGGATGTTTAGGATGAATGTGTGCTTGTAAAAACAGCTGTCGGGCACCAACCACACTGTTCTGCAGAGGTATCCTGCTTCACTTCAGTTTTCATTTGGGTTGGTTGCTCGGTATTCCCACTAGAGGACCAAGGAAAGGCCTGACAAAAGGATGGTGGAAATGGTTCATTGCATAAGGTCATTTTTTGGCTGTGTTGACTTTATCCCTCTGCTGTGGCTGTGGTGATAATGCATGCACAACTTCCCATCCTCTCTGGCAAATAAACTGTGTATTATACATGCTTTTTCTCTGCACGCTATCCATTTCCCCAGATGGAGCCTCCACAGGTCAAAAAGAGGCGACCAGCAGCAACAAAGATACCTACTCCATGTGGCTGCCCTGGTAAATATTGGCACAGGTTGGGTGAAATGTGGCCACCATTTTAACCCCTTTTCCCATCAAAATAAATAAATAAATAACCAATGAAATGTATCAATGTTGCCACCTCAGACCCACACGATGGGAGGTGACCAGGTCCTGCCTTTGTTGTGCTAATGTCAAACACTTCCCCAGGCCTGCATGCAGTACTCTGCATTGTATGTTTTGCCTCATGTCAAATTCTCATTGCTATCTGAACAGTTGCTGCTGAATGAACAATTGTATTCCTTTCCATACCTTCTACTTCTTTTCACTTAACCTTTGCAATTCTTCTCACCCCCTCTCTCTCAACTCTCTGTCACTCACCACCCCTATCTACATCCCCTCCCCCTCCACTTCCATGTTTAGGTGGTGATGATGGCATATTCTACACACACTTGGGAGCTGCAGGGACACCAGAAGACCTCCGGGAACTCCTGGAATCAAGGTAACAACCTTCCCTACCTCCTAGTACACCTATTACAGCCTCTGTCTTCCATAGGTTTAATGTAAAAGGAGATGAACTGAGAATGATTGAGGCAAGGAAGGGTGGGGCAGTGGTAAATTAACATGCCACAACCCTTCAACAAAAGTCTCTAGCTGACCTTTTAAGATATTCTCACTGCACCATACATATAAGTATGCTTACATTTTGGTCAGTGGAAGCGCATACATGTTCTAGTATTCGGGGGAGAAATAAAAGGGGTCAAGAATACATGTACACATGTAGCACGCTTTCTCGAAACCTATGGTCACCATTTCGTACTTTTGGGGGTTGACCTTTCTGTGCCATCAAAATAGCAGCTGACACGTTTGCCATTAAGATATCTAATTTTGCGGGGGGGGGGGGGGGGGGGGAAATGTGGGCATACACTGTAGTGTGAATGTTAACATGTGCAAGGCAGCGTGTCCTCTCTTAAGGCATTGCATGCAACTCAAATTGAATATGGGTAATCAGTAAACCATCAGTAAACTACAGTTTTACCGAAATTTTACCCATATTCATTCGAGCTGCACACAACATGTTGCCTAGTGTATGATGGCCTTTAGCCATCTGTTTTGTTCACCCCTCTTTCAACAGCTGGAGTATACGGGCCAAGAAGCAAAGACGGCTGGCGGTTGTCCTACAGCGGAATACGTAAGTTACATCAGCCATTTTTTTTCTTTCATCACTATTTGACGACCTTTTTACAGATTGTCAGGCGCCTGAAGAATGAATTGTTTTTGGTCCTCTTCAGACATCACTTGGGACACACTTGCAACACCAGCTACACAGTTGTATCAATTGTGTTTTGGGAGTGTGTGGACTCTGACACTCTGAAACGCGTATATGAGTACCTGACTGATGTATTGCCTAACTATGGCATACCAACAAAGAGGCAATGCTCAAAAAATGATAGGTGAATAGTAGAGGAAAGTGGAGTGGGGTGGAAGGAACAGTTGGGAGGAAGAAATAGAAATACTTCCTGCTGACACCAAAGGGGGGGGGGGGGGGGGGGGGGGGAGGCAAAAATATTAGGCTTGTGACACTCGGTATGTCCATGGCTACTGCATTGCATCAAAAGTGTGCTCACCCACATACACATATGAGATTTAGCACTTTTAAAAGTACCACTTGAAAACTTTTTATATGGGCTGACCGTGATATCCAATAGGCTGCACCACAAACACTGGTGACCCATCTGTGTCATTCCTATGCCTCTTTCAATGCCTCATCCCCATGCCCTCTCCTTTCCTTCCCTCAGGAAGTCTTGCGAATGTCAAGGCAAGGACATTGAAACCTCTGGAGCTTCCTACTCATTTGGGTGCAGCTGGCTTAATTATTTCAACGGTTGCAAATTTGGTAAAAGCCCAAACCCCAGAAAGTTTTGGCTGAAAGATGCATCAAAAGTAAGACCTTGGCATCTGAACCTTAACTCAAAGCTCTGACTTCCTTTCTCAACTGGTCCTTTTTTGTGTTGGTACGTCCATATCTGTCCCTGTGTTACTGCACCTAACAGGAAGAGCCACTTGAGAAGATGGTGCAGGAACTGTCGGACAACATTGGTCCTGTCTACAAGTGGCTGTGCCCAGAGGGACACAAGAACCAGGTATTGCTTTATACTAAAATGTATATCACATAGATTGGATTGATATTCTGATTACCTCCACCACCCCCCCCCCCCCCCTCACACACACACTTTTCTCCTGGGTATTCCACTGACACTGGTGGCCTGGTGCCCAGGCTTCAATGCATGTTACTGGTGGCCTGGTGCCCAGGCTTCAATGCATGTTACTTGCAGTCACTGGTGGCCTGGTGCCCAGGCTTCAATGCCTTCAATGCATGTTACATGCAGTCACTGGTGGCCTGGTGCCCAGGCTTCAGTGCATGTTACATGCAGTCACTAGTGGCCTGGTGCCCAGGCTTCAATACATGTTACATGCAGCAGGTAGAATAATCCATGAATCTTGAATGCATGTAGATGTAAACAGCAGGGTTCTGCTCTAACTTGAAGAGATCTCTGTGGCTGAGGGGCGGGGCCTTGTGCACAGCAAGCCATGTTGTGTGCACATGTAGAATGAAGCTAAGATTTGTGTGTCTGTGTGTGTGTGTGCATGGGTGTGGTGTGTGTGTGTGCACAGGTCCATTTCTCACTGCTAATGGCTGGCATAAGCACACACACACACAAAACACACGGGCATGTACGGACATGCACAGGTGGCACACACACAAGTATGCAGCTAAATTACACAATGTGTGTTTACTAGTCTGGCAAGTGAGTTAATAATACTTCTGCTATGTTGTACACCAGTAGGCTGGTTCATGTTTTATTTATTTTATATTTTTGTGGGTGCTCTTCTTTCCCTCAATTGGCCACTGAGTTGAAGAAATTAAATCCACTATCAGAAAAGATTACTGTATGATGTTACATAATCATATGTGTCAACAGCACATAACATATGCATAACTCGTACTATTCAGGTGGCCACACAGGAGCTAGGGGAAGAGTGTAGGCTGGGCAATGGTCCCGAGCGCCCCTTCTCAGGGATCACCTGCTGTATGGACTTCTGTGCACATGCACACTATGACAGGCAGAATATGGTCAATGGAGAGGCCACAGTGGTGAGCACTGAACATTTGTATGATTTAAAAAAAACATGCCCTGATGTCTTGCACAAGTTACGCAACATAAAAGCTAAGCCCCAGGCTGTTTCTTCACACTTTGATCATGGTGTCATGAGGAGCTAGTGGCTGGGACAGTGTATCTTTTGCCTTTAGAAAACTGTGCTACTATGTTTCACGTCAAGGCGGGCACTTGACATACTCGTAATGCAGTTCCACATGAAGGTTTGGCTGGGTTTGAGCAGAAGCAAGCGTTGTTAGTGAAGTAGTCGCCTTTCCAATATGAATATGAAATATGACTTTGGCCAGGTAACCTGTCAAATATGTCACCTATGGACTAGCACTTTCATTCCTTCTGTTTGGGATGGTACACCTTATGCACAGACTTTTGACAAGCCATGCTACACAGAATATGGCTACGTAGAAAGCTTGTCACAGCTAACATTGATCATAACTTGTAACAAACGTCATTCCTCCAACACCGTTAGTTTTAGCATGTCAGTAGGATACATGACTTCATATTTCTTGTGTGTGTTACATGTACACTATTTCTCACCACTTGCAGGTACTAACCATCCTAAAACCACTTGAACATGACCGAGATCCTAAAGATGAACAACTTCACGTTTTGCCTCTGTACACATTAAGGAACGCACCAAAGTCAAGTGATGAGGGCATTGAAGTGAGGCCAGTGGAGAAAAGGGTCAACATGACTGCACCTCGTGATTCTCCACCTCCTGTTCCGAGTGAAATATCCCTCCACCCACTTCCTGCTTTGCATATGGCACCCCAAAGAATGTACCCTCACTGTTCATCAAACTTTGAGACCATCGCACCTCAGACTAACCTTTCTCAACATCCTCTATCTGGTCACAACTCGTTCCCTCCCTTCCAACCATCAGCCTCACATTACCCACCACCATCATCAGCAATGTCCCTTCCCCAGGCCCAAATGTTGATGTTTCTTCCGCAATACTGCATGCAGTCCTCCATGCAGGAGTCTCCCGGGAGCTGCTACTCTTACTCATCTCCCATGGATACTCCCCAGCACCCCCTTGCCTTCTCTCCCTCAGGCACTCCCCTCTCTGAGGTGGGTGCACCAGCCACACATCAGAACGAACACGCCCACTTGGATCAGGCGCCAGTTATGACCAGACCACCGCCCCTTGTCCCCATGAACACTCTCCCCCATCCAATGCACACCTCGAGGATGATGGAAGACAGTGCAGTAATGGATGCCTCTGCCACCTCCTCCTCTTCTTCCTCACAAACACAACCTGACAACAAAGGTCCAAACCTGTCAAGTCGCTTTAATGCCACATCTGGAGGTGTTGCCATGGCACTGACACATGGCTCTTTGATGATAGAGTGTGCTAAAAGGGAGCTTCATGCAACCACACCAGTGAAGAACCCTTGTCGCAAAAAACCTACCAGGATCAGCATTGTCTTCTACCAGCACAAGTCATTGGTCAGGCGGCAGCATGGCATTCATGAGGAGGCAGAAAAACAAAAGTTGAGGGACAAGGCGCAGGAAAGTCAGGGGCACAACCAGGAAGGGGAGCAGAGAGAAGAACCTGGGGAGGAGGAAGCAGAAGAGCCTGAGCTTGATGCCGAGGCGCATTCCCATTCCCATTAGTATCATGCCATTGATTAAAATTAATATTGCGTGACATACAGCATAAAAGGAAGGAGAAATATAGGGAGAGAGGGGGTGATAAACGGAGGGAGGTGTAGATTCCTTCAGCAAACTTGCATGTTGGCATCCAACATTGCCTACAGTCACCTGCGCTGGTAAATTACACTACATTAGTCTGGCAAGTTGACTTTATAATGCTTCTGTGATGATGCACACCAGTTGGCTGGTTCATGTTTTGTTTTTTCCCTTTGCTCCGTCACCTTAAGGTACTCATATAAAACCCCATCAGCTTAAGGTACTCATATAAAACCCCATCACCTTAAGGTACTCATATAAAGCCCCGTCAGCTTAAGGTACTCATATAAAACACCATCAGCTTAAGGTACTCATATAAAACCCCATCAGCTTAAGGTACTCATATAAAACCCCGTCAGCTTAAGGTACTCATATAAAACCCCGTCAGCTTAAGGTACTCATAAAACCCCATCAGCTTAAGGTACTCATATAAAACCCCATCAGCTTAAGGTACTCATAAAACCCCATCAGCTTAAGGTACTCATATAAAACCCTGTCAGCTTAACTTTCACAAGCCCCACACTGCGTGTTTCTTCACACCTTGATTGTGGTGTCATGAGGAGCTAGTGGCTGGGACAGTGTATATTTTGCCTTTAGAAAACTGTGCTACTATGTTCAGCATCAAGGCAGGCACTTGACATACTTGTAATGCAGTTCTACATGAAGGTTTGGCTGGGTTTGAGCCGAAGCAAGCGTTATTGAAGTAGTCATCTTTCAATAAGAATATGAAATATGAACTTTGGCAGGGTAACCACCTATGGACGAGCACTTTCCTGTTTGGGATGGTACACCTTTATGCACATGATGTCAGGGGCTCACCCCCACCATCTTGAGTGGCAATTGCAGGCTGAATAGTCTTGTTATCTTTATAAAAAATGGCAATGTAGCATGGCCATGACATTTGGTGGGGTCAATATGGTTCTCTATCCTGTTGGGTGGAGCTACACTGTACAGACTTTTGACATGCCATGCTGCACAGAATGTGGTTATGTAGCTTGTTGCAGAGCTCTAGCGTTGTTGGTAGTATACATGACTTCATTTTTCTTGTGTCTTACATGTACACTATTTCTCACCACTTGCAGGTACTAACCATCCTAAAACCACTTGAACAGGACAGACATCCTCAACTTCACGTTTTGCCTCTGTACACATTAAAGTATGCACCAAAGTCAAGTGACGAGGGCATTGAAGTGAGGCCAGTGGAGAAAATGGTCAACATGACTGCACCTCATGATTCTCCACCTCCTGTTCCGAGCGAAATATCCCTCCACCCACTTCCTGCTTCGCATATGGCACCCCAAAGGATGTACCCTCACTGTTCATCAAACTTTGAGACCATCGCACCTCAGACTAACCTTTCTCGGCCTCCTCTATCTAGTCACAACTCGTTCCCTCCCTTCCAACCTTCAGCCACATATCACCCACCTCCATCATGCAGTCCCTTCCCCAGACCCAAATTTAATGTTGGTTCCGCAATATTGCATGCAGGAAGGGACTGCCCTCAGAACGTAGCAATACACCAGCCTGCCTTCATAAGACGCTTCCAATGGGTACACCCAATAGCTACCTGCGCTGCAGAAGCTCTCTAATGAATTATGCAGGAGTCGCCTGGGAGCTGCCACTCTTACAATGGATACTCCCCAATCACCCCTTTGCCTTCTCTCCCTCAGGCACTCCCCTCTCTGAGGTGGATGCACCAGCCAGCTATGGCAGGTTGGGGCAAATGTGCCCAGCTTCACCACAACCAAAGCACAGACCTTCTTGTAGCCCTATTCTTTTCATGCATTCATGCGTTGTCCAGAAACCAATTTGTAAACCTAAACTGCTCTTCAATTCCCGCTCTCTTAAATGCATGCACCTAGGTTGTCTCCTGCTCCCAATCACCTGGCCAGGAGGCTGTTTGCCTCCCCCTGCTGCTTCAGCACTTCCTTCCAAAGCCCAATAACAGCCCACTCAGGGACTCCTCCATTGCCATTGTAAAAAGTGGGCTTATCTCTGTGCACAACAGATGCTGCACCAATATTGCAAGAATGGGTACATGCGTATGACGTTGGGAGGGAGTGTTTGATTCCACATCAGGACCCTTACTCAGGTCTTTAAGTTCTGCCATAACTGCAATGGTTTGAAAAAAGAAAATCAAGTTAAACTGGTATGTGTGGTGATCACAAGCCAGTCACGTGGACCCACATACAGGTTACCCATTAGGTAGGTAGTCATGTGGACCCACCTACAGGTTAGCCATTAGGTAGGTAGTCTAGTGGACCCACATACAGATTAGCCATTAGGTAGGTAGTCAAGTGGACCCACATACAGGTTAGCCATTAGGTAGGTAGTCATGTGGACCCACATACAGGTTAGCCATTAGGTAGGTAGTCAAGTGGACCCACATACAGGTTAGCCATTAGGTAGGTAGTCTAGTGGACCCACATACAGGTTAGCCATTAGGTAGGTAGTCTAGTGGACCCACATACAGGTTAGCCATTAGGTAGGTAGTCAAGTGGACCTACATACAGGTTAGCTATTAGGTAGGTAGTCAAGTGGACCCACATACAGGTTAGCCATTAGGTAGGTAGTCAAGTGGACCCACATACAGGTTAGCCATTAGGTAGGTAGTCTAGTGGACCCACATACAGGTTAGCCATTAGGTAGGTAGTCTAGTGGACCCACATACAGGTTAGCCATTAGGTAGGTAGTCTAGTGGACCCACATACAGGTTAGCCATTAGGTAGGTAGTCAAGTGGACCCACATACAGGTTAGCCATTAGGTAGGTAGTCTAGTGGACCCACATACAGGTTAGCCATTAGGTAGGTAGTCTAGTGGACCCACCTACAGGTTAGCCATTAGGTAGGTAGTCTAGTGGACCCACATACAGGTTAGCCATTAGGTAGGTAGTCTAGTGGACCCACATACAGGTTAGCCATTAGGTAGGTAGTCTAGTGGACCCACATACAGGTTAGCCATTAGGTAGGTAGTCAAGTGGACCCACATACAGGTTAGCCATTAGGTAGGTAGTCTAGTGGACCCACATACAGGTTAGCCATTAGGTAGGTAGTCTAGTGGACCCACAAACATGTTAGACATAATGAAGCCAAGTTTGGGTGCATTATTTGTTCGCAGCAGCATGAAGTCATGCAGTTACAATATACATGTACATACCAGTTAGTGGGACAGCCACAACAAACAACTGTGACTTCACAAGAGCCTGGATAGCAGGAAGACTGCTTATGAAGCAGTTGGTGTCAGGAACGAGGTACTTTGGCTCAATGTAGACTTCCTGAGATGCTTTGTTCACTGCCTCGCTAATCAGAGTCTGCACACAAAAGAGAGAAAGGGTGTGAAGGAGTTTCTAGAAAGGAATACAATTCCCTATTTCACCCACAAACAATCCTACCTACCTGTGCATTTTCCATGGCATGATGGTGAAGCTCCAGCTCTTTAGAAAGCTTGTCATGCTCTTTCTTCACAAGTAACAACAAGTTTTGTTCTTCTTGTGGTCTGTGTACAATACTGAAGGTGACAACACACACACACACACACACACACACACACACACACACACACACACACACACACACACACACACACATCCTCACAATTCCTGGACTTCTTCATCCTCTGTTACAGTATATGGGTTTTCCTCAGAAGTCTCCAGCAGCTGTACATCCTCCTGAAGCCATCAATAACAAATGTTGCACTTTGAGAGCAGCACATAAATTATTAAAAAAACCTTCCTTATCCCCACCCAACAACCCTTCCAACACTTCCAATCCCCACCCAACAACCTTTCTAATCCACACCTAACAACCTTCCAACAAATCTAACAACCTTCAAATCCCCACCCAATAACCTTTCTAATCCACACCTAACTAACAACCTTCCAATCCCCACCCAACAACCTTTCTAATCCACACCTAACTAACAACCTTCCAATCCCCACCCAATAACCTTTCTAATCCACAACAGCCTTCCTTATCCCCACCCAACAACCCTTCCAACACTTCCAATCCCCACCCAACAACCTTTCTAATCCACACCTAACAACCTTCCAACAAATCTAACAACCTTCAAATCCCCACCCAATAACCTTTCTAATCCACACCTAACTAACAACCTTCCAATCCCCACCCAACAACCTTTCTAATCCACACCTAACTAACAACCTTCCAATCCCCACCCAATAACCTTTCTAATCCACACCTAACAACCTTCCAACAAATCCCCACCCAACAACCTTCCAATCCATACTCAAAAGCCCCTCCAATCCACGCCCGACCAAACTTGCCTTACCACAGCCTTATAGTAATATGACATGAAATGTACAAATGTACAGTAGGTATCTACCTCATGTTGCTGCCAGTTAACCTGTTCAAGATTATTGGTTCAATGATGGACAAACCCATCAGGTAATTAAATTCAATAGCTAGTGATCAGCAAATCACATTCAATAACTAGTGATCAGCTAATCACATTCAATAACTAGCGATCAGCTAATCACATTCAATAACTAGTGATCAGCTAATCACATTCAATAACTAGCAATTAACTAATCACATTCAATAACTAGCAATCAGCTAATCACATTCAATAACTAGTGATCAGCTAATCACATTCAATAACTAGCAATTAACTAATCACATTCAATAGCTAGTGATTAATTACATGCAATCACATTCAACAGCTAGTGATCAGCTAATCACATTCAACAGCTAGTGATCAGCTAATCACATTCAATAGCTAGTGAAATACATTAAGGCACTACACCATCCACACTCCATGACACGCTTCTGGTCCACACATAAGCATTGCTGAGTATATCAGCCAACAAAGTTGTAAACATGTAGCAGGAGTTCAGCGGGTTTGGGGAAAAACAAATGGGGACCAATGTTGTCCATATTTGCTCTCTACAGATGCAAAAGCTTGGTCTAAAAAATATATTTTTGTACAGAAGACCATTTCCTATTGTACTATAACACAAACAGTGGCTTGCAAGTGACCCCATGAGCAAAGTGCCTTTTGCCTACACAGCACACTACAACTCGCATAGTTCTTGGAAACCCAGCCACTCAAAAGTATTGGTTGTCCAACACAACTATCTCTGCTATCTCTGCTCTAAAAAGCTAGCCAAAACAGGTGCAACCTTCAGCATTATACATGCACTCCCGGCCTCTATATTTAAATTCACCCACAATAGCTTGTTTGACTACCTCCATACATTTGAAGATAGACCCACCACAACCACAGGTACGCAGGTGACCAGTGACTATTGAGCATAGAAGCACATGTGACCATGAGCTGTGACCACCACTTTGCTCAGCCCATGGGCACACTTATGTACAGTACTTGATCGACCACCACTTTGCTCAGCCCATGGGCACACATGTACAGCCACCAGCCCATGGGCACAGTACTTGATTGACGATCACTTTATGATTAGAAGTTGATAAGTTTCATGCATTACAAGTGGTCCTCCCTATGTGCATTACATGTGGTCCTCCCTGTGTGCATTACATGTGGTCCTCCCTATGTGCATTACATGTGATCCTCCCTATGTGCATTACATGTGGTCCTCCCTATGTGCATTACATGTGGTCCTCCCTGTGTGCATTACATGTGGTCCTCCCTATGTGCATTACATGTGGTCCTCCCTATGTGCATTACATGTGGTCCTCCCTATGTGCATTACATGTGGTCCTCCCTATGTGCATTACATGTGGTCCTCCCTGTGTGCATTACATGTGGTCCTCCCTATGTGCATTACAAGTGGTCCTCCCTATGTGCATTACATGTGATCCTCCCTATGTGCATTACATGTGGTCCTCCCTGTGTGCATTACATGTGGTCCTCCCTGTGTGCATTACATGTGGTCCTCCCTATGTGCATTACATGTGGTCCTCCCTGTGTGCATTACATGTGGTCCTCCCTGTGTGCATTACATGTGGTCCTCCCTATGTGCATTACATGTGGTCCTCCCTATGTGCATTACATGTGGTCCTCCCTATGTGCATTACATGTGGTCCTCCCTGTGTGCATTACATGTGGTCCTCCCTATGTGCATTACATGTGGTCCTCCCTATGTGCATTACATGTGATCCTCCCTATGTGCATTACATGTGATCCTCCCTATGTGCATTACATGTGGTCCTCCCTATGTGCATTACATGTGATCCTCCCTATGTGCATTACATGTGGTCCTCCCTGTGTGCATTACATGTGATCCTCCATTTGGGTAGATCAACTTGTAATGGAACAAGTGGTTGCTTGGGTACAAGTGAATGCTCGGGTACCGTAAAGAAGAGACTTGTCCACTATACTCATTTGGTATTTTCTCCTCTATGTACATTAAGGATGGATGACCCACAGAGGACAGAGCACATTAAGGATGGGTGACCCACAGGGGACAGAGCACATTAAGGATGGATGACCCACAGGGGACAGAGCACACTAAGGATGGATGACCCACAGAGGACAGAGCACACTAAGGATGGATGGGTGACCCACAGGGGACAGAGCACATTAAGGATGGATGACCCACAGGGGACAGAGCACACTTAGGATGGATGACCCACAGGGGACAGAGCACACTAAGGATGGATGACCCACAGGGGACAGAGCACACTAAGGATGGATGACCCACAGAGGACAGAGCACACTAAGGATGGATGGGTGACCCACAGGGGACAGAGCACATTAAGGATGGATGACCCACAGGGGACAGAGCACACTTAGGATGGATGACCCACAGGGGACAGAGCACATTTAGGATGGATGACCACAGGGGACAGAGCACACTAAGGACGGGTGACCCACAGGGGACAGAGCACATTTAGGATGGATGACCCACAGGGGACAGAGCACATTTAGGATGGATGACCACAGGGGACAGAGCACACTAAGGATGGATGACCCACAGGGGACAGAGCACATTAAGGATGGATGTCCCACAGGGGACAGAGCACACTAAGGATGGATGACCCACAGAGGACAGAGCACATTAAGGATGGATGCCCCACAGAGGACAGAGTACATTAAGGATGGATGACCCACAGGGGACAGAGCACATTTAGGACAATTGTCCAGTCTGCAGGTTTAATACCACTGAAAAGAATGTTCAACCACCATGCAACATGGTTTACTATATATTCTGTGCTTGGCTTACAAGTAAGTAGTCCCACCCCACTTTTTTTTCTCCTGGCACTTGGCTGTTTGTGCAACACAAGTTACTATGTAAGCTGCGAATACCATTGAAGGTTCTTTTGTGTAAACCAGACATACATGTACAAACACTGTGAGTGGACTAAAGCCCCAGTAAAGGGATGGCATAGCCAATTACAGAACGCCATATCATGGGGTATATGGGGCAACTTGTTCTTGTTACCTGCAACTCATATGAATATGAGTAAAAGTTCAACAAGATTTTAGTTTACTGATGGTTTACTGAACTTCTACTCATATTCATTGGAGTTGAAGGCAATAAGTCGCCCGGAAGTCACCCCATGTATGCTGGCCTTAAGGTTATACCAATTATCAAACTGTGCCCATTGATACAAGGTTACGTCCCAGTCATACAATCCATGCACACATACATGTAGTCAGCTTGCAGTGCAAACGGATGCAAAATAATTTAAATCTATTTTTCAGCCACTTCAAAACACTTCTTACCTCAGCCAGCCTTCACGCTCTCTGCTACCCTCGGTCCCGTTCAATTCCTCATCCACTGACACATAGATACACTACATCATAACTGATGCCCAGAAGACTGTCCAGACTGGTGCATAAGTCTTTGCAGACCTTAACAATCACAGCTAGCTTCACCAAGCACTGCACCTGGCATTGCTAATAACAAGCAATCAAGTAAAGGAAGAAAACAATTCATTCTATAGGTGTGCTTTAAATCAAGTATGGAGACAAAACGCACCTCCCACCCTTCACATTACATGTATGTGTACACAGGGACCCTTGTTTGTGCTATTCCCACCCATCTCTGCTTACAGGAAACAACAGAGCTGATAAGAGAGTGACTGTGGTCAAAACACTTGTAGTCCAAGGGTCACTGTGGTCTACTCTTGTGTACAACCACAATGTCAAAACAAAAAAAAAACAGGTACAACACTTGGCTTTAATAAACACACTGAGTATATCAATAATGGGGCATTAATAAACAGGCTAGGCAGGCTGGGCATCAATAAGCACAGCGGGTATTAATGATATAACACTCAGTAAACCAAACCATGTACATGTACATGTGAAAATGAAATTTGCATTGCACTAAACACTGATCCACCAAAAAAGTGGGCATATCTTTTTTTGTATGGCAACCCACCAGTTCTGTTTTGCAATGATGACATAAATGCTATACTTAGAAGCCAAGGGCTATGAAGGGGTGGACTCAAACCTTAATCCTTATCTCTCTCAGACCACAACATAGGGTCTTTCCCATGGACTTCCCCCACCCCCCCTTTGGGCACCCTCAGCTATCACAACAGAAGGAAGCTCCACCCACAGTGTAAGATATCTCCCACCCAAGTTGACACTTCTCATCTGAAGATAATAGCAATCAACACCAAGCCCTAATGCTGTCACACTCATACCATACAACAAATGATGTTGCACACACACACACACACACACACACACACACACACACACACACACACACACACACACACACACACACACACACACACACACAGGTATACAGCTCTAAACAGTAGCTTTTGACTCACCTATGATGCGAGCTGCATTGCATCAACAGCAGCAAACGTCTCAGTGGTGATTGAAGCCTTGAGAGGCATAAATCCAGCAGTGATCTTGTCTTCCCAGAGTAAGGGAGGTTTGGGTGACTGAGATACTGAGGTCAGACAATATGATCAACACACACCACCTCTCAGACAAACTGCCACCCCTAGCCCACCTAACCTCCCCTAGCCCCCCTAACCTCCCCTAGCCCCCCTAACCTCCCCTAGCCCCCTAACCTCCCCTAGCCCCCTAACCTCCCCTAGCCCCCTAACCTCCCCTAGCCCCCTAACCTCCCCTAGCCCCCTAACCTCCCCTAGCCCACCTAACCTCCCCTAGCCCACCTAACCTCCCCTAGCCCCCTAACCTCCCCTAGCCCACCTAACCACCCCTAGCCCCCTAACCTCCCCTAGCCCACCTAACCTCCCCTAGCCCACCTAACCTCCCCTAGCCTACCTAACATCCCCTAGCCCCCCTAACCTCCACTAGTCCACCAACATGTAACCCACCTTAACTTAGCTCAGATCTGTATGTAGTCAAGCACTTGTTCAGGAACTGAAAAAGTGTGCTCCAAAAGGCACTCCTTTTAACACACAAAGAATGGCACAGTTGGGATGTGCAGTGTATGTGTGCATAGAGATAGGGGGAAGATGCTCAGCAAGTATCCATTACATAACCACACACAATGACATACAATATCCTCTTGTCCATCACCAACAAGAAAACTTGTTCAGAAATCCTGCTGACAGGCCAACCAGTCAAACCAGAGCTTGACAGCAGGTAACAGCACAGCTGCTGAGCCTAACGTGGGCATCAAGCAGAAGGTATCTGGAAGAATCAAAGGACTGGGGGGAGGTCAGACTGCCCTGCCCAATGTGTGCACACTCCTGAATCAAGTTGTTCCTGGTCTGCTGTGAACCTTCCAGCAGTGGTGCTTGAGCAGAGCTGCTGCTGCTGCCTTCAATCAGCTCCAGCTGTCCAAGGCACCTGTTGAAGACAGCTGTGCAGAGCTCCAGGGCCAGGCAGAAGGCCATGCCACAGTAGATCTTCTTTCCCGCCTCACTGTCTGGGGAAGAGAAAGAACACACGAGGTGAAGTATGTGGGTGGGGCAGACAGGTACACAGGTATCCCTCTCCACTTGAGCTAAGAGGAAAGCCTACAAACTGCAGCACACTGTACAAACACAATCATTATCTAAAACAACAGCACAGCAGCCATACAAATGGTCACCCAGTGAAAGACTGCATCATCAAAACATAGGGTGTGTGGGTGTGTATACACAGCTGCAAAAGTGCCAGACACAGAGGGGGGAGGAGTTTTGACCCCCACACACAGGGTGAGTGTACACAGCTGCAAAGCGCTAGACACAGTAGGGGAGGAGTCAGACTTACCACTGTTCTGTGCCACGTGATGGATGTTGAATATGTTTATGACCACCATCTTCAAGGCCTGAGAAGAGTCTGATGTGGTCACCTGAGCCTGCAGGGCACACTGCCATAGAGCTTCAGGGAAATGCTGAATGACTCTATGCTACAGATGGGAGGGTGGGTAGTACCAGATAAACACACACACACACACACACACACACACACACACACACACACACACACACACCTTCCTGTACATCTCTATGCCCCTCCCACACCTTCCTGTACATCTCCATGCCCCTCCCACACCTTCCTGTACATCCCCATGCCCTCCAAAGCTTTCCTGCATACACATGCATACAAGCGCACAAGCACACACAAGAACACAATGCATGCACCCGCTTGCATTTTTAGGCAGTAATGAGGCCATGCAAAAACTACTGAGGTGTGTCCAGCAGTGAGAAAATGGGACCTCATGGGACATGTATGCATTCCCATGCTACCACATAACATCTTGAAGTGTTTCTGTAAGGTTCAGAATAGTTCCATGGTGGATGAGGGTAGGTGCGTTGTATGGATCAGAGTGGTGGTCCCATAGGTATGGATGAGGATGGTGGTTACATTGGCGTGGATCAGAGTGGTTGTTTCATAAGTATGGATGAGTCTATAGGTATGGATCAGGGTGCCTAACCCTCATTAAGTGGTGCAGCAGGTGTACCCTGACCCATATCAAGTGGTGCAGACAGTGGGGTTGTGGAAATGACAGCAGGGTGGCCTGTTTAAAACCATCACCTTCACACTAGCTGGCTACTGTAGGGATACATGTAGATTTATACCTTGAAGGTGCACATTTAGAGGGTTTCTTGGATGGTAGTTACAAAACACTCAGGCAACATTCACATATGTACACTTACCCCACAAATTCTTCTAAAGGAACCAGACACTTTCAGATACCACAGTTAAAGAATTCCAGCATTATCTGAACTACTTATGCTAACACTTCCACCACTGCACAAGCTTCCATGAGTTCCCCTTCCCCCACTGCACAAGCTTCCACTCCCCTTCCACCACTGCACAGGTTTCCACTCCCCTTCCACCACTGCACAGGTTTCCACTCCCCTTCCACCACTGCACAAGTTTCCACTCCCCTTCCACCACTGCACAAGTTTCCACTCCCCTTCCACCACTGCACAAGTTTCCACTCCCCTTCCACCACTGCACAAGTTTCCACTCCCCTTCCACCACTGCACAAGTTTCCACTCCCCTTCCACCACTGCACAAGTTTCCACTCCCCTTCCACCACTGCACAAGTTTCCACTCCCCTTCCACCACTGCACAGGTTTCCATTCCCCTTCCACCACTGCACAGGTTTCCACTCCCCTTCCACCACTGCACAGGTTTCCACAACCCTTCCACTCAACACTTGCCTAGTGCTTAGGGCTCCTCCTTCCAAACCTTCATACCACAAAGTACCAATGACTGTGCTACATGTATTCAGTATGGCCACTCTCCCACAACTTCTACTCCCTCACTCCTCCCCTCCCACAACTTCTACTCCCTCCCTCCTCCCCTCCCACAACTTCTACTCCCTCACTCCTCCCCACCCACAACTTCTACTCCCTCACTCCTCCCCACCCACAACTTCTACTCCCTCACTCCTCCCCACCGACAACTTCTACTCCCTCACTCCTCCCCACCCACAACTTCTACTCCCTCACTCCTCCCCACCCACAACTTCTACTCCCTCACTCCTCCCCACCCACAACTTCTACTCCCTCACTCCTCCCCACCCACAACTTCTACTCCCTCACTCCTCCCCACCCACAACTTCTACTCCCTCACTCCTCCCCACCATAACTTCCCTTCACCTCACTCCTCCCCAGCCTCCCAACTGCATTACAGAGCAGAATGCTACAGTACAAATTGATGGTAACTTAGTGAAGTGATGATAGCCATAAATAAAGGAGGGCATTACAGTGTCAGAAATAGCATGTGGACATTGTTCATTTTTGCCGCATTTTACAATAATGACCGACAGATCATGATCTTGGGAGGACATTTGACTGTTCATTTTAAAACACCGAATTAATTGATCTATATTGTGCATGCGAAAAGTAATGATGTTACGTTGTACGGTTGAGGCAACTATGATTGCCAAGAAACTAAGCGCCTTTGCACTGCGGAAAGCAACCATACGATGGTAGAAGCATCAATTTGGATGATTTTGAGGTGTAATGTTGCACTGCACTCCAATAATAATACTTCAACCGCCGTCCAGTCAAATGTTTTTAATTCGTCTGGTCAATATGGAAATGTTATTTCTGTCAGTAATATCATAGTCATAGTAAGTACACCATGTATACAAGCATTTGACTATCACCCCACTCACCTCACCACATACCCTTCCCTCACCCCACACAACTCACCCTATACCTTCCCCTCACCCTTAGCCTCACCTCATACCCTCACCCCACACAACCTTAGCCTCACCTCATACCCTCACCCCACACAACCTTAGCCTCACCTCATACTCTCACCCCACACAACCTTAGCCTCACCTCATACCTCACCCCACACGCCTCACCTCATACCCTCACCCCACACAACCTTAGCCTCACCTCATACCCTCACCCCGCTCAACCTTAGCCTCACCTCATACCCTCACCCCGCTCAACCTTAGCCTCACCTCATACCCTCACCCCGCTCAACCTTAGCCTCCCCTCATACCCTCACCCCGCTCAACCTTAGCCTCACCTCATACCCTCACCACACAACCTTAGCCTCACCTCATACCCTCACCCTTAGCCTCACCTCATACCCTCACCTCACACAACCTTAACCCCACCTCATACCCTCACCCCACACAACCTCAACCTCACCTCATACCCTCACCTCACACAACTTTACCTCTGAAGTGACCATCTGCTCACACTGCTGCTCAGTAGTAGGTACACCTTCAGCACCGCTGCTCTGTTCCACAGCAGCAGCACCTGCCGCTTGCCTTGACGACCTCACTATGAGCTACACAATGTACAAGAGGGATTAATGCACATACCATGAGTTACAAGAGGAATTAATGCACATACCATGAGCTACAAGAGGAATTAATGCACAAACCATTAGCTACAAGAGGGATGGAATTAATGCACAAACCATGAGCTACAAGAGGAATTAATGCACACACCATGAGCTACAAGAAGAATTAATGCACATACCATGAGCTACAAGAGGAATTAATGCACAAACCATGAGCTACAAGAGGAATTAATGCACATACCATGAGCTAAACAGTGGGTTAAAGCATCAAAACCTACATTGAGGGGGAGGGGGGGTCACAGCCATTAGCAAGCATTCCATAGCCATAGCAACATTACTGAGGTTAAAGTACACACAAACATAAACAGGCACTTGTAAAGTTTCAATGTATATACAAGGCCTGTGCCTGTAGTGGTGCAATGGAGGTACGTGTATTCATCCAGCACACAGCCATTTTACACAGCCTCTCCCATCATATACATATAATTGTGGGTAACCATGGTGACTACTTCACTTTTACCAATAACCACACTCTACACACCTCATTGTGCAGCAGCAGTACAAGCCCAGCCCACACATCTTCCCCACTGCCCACCTCTGGCCACACACAGTCTCCCCCATACCACAGTTCCCAGGCAAAGAGTTGAGATAATGGAAGCCCCAAATTGGAGAAGGATGGTAACTGACAATACCATATTATTATTATCACCTCACCAAGAGGGAACAAGGTATACAAAGAAGTAACAAACCACCCCCCCCCCCCCCACACACATGCACACAGGAAGCATGTATATACAAGCCCATGCTGTATGCCTTCAAAGTGTAGCCACACCCACCAATATGAACGATGCCTTACCTTTCTGCAAGTATCCTCAAAGATGCCCACCAAACTGTCGTGAGCTGACAAACATGGATTCTTGGCTACAAGGCTACGCATGTAGAAATAGATGGCATCCAGCCGTCGTTGCTAATATAAAGACAAGATATGGCAATGTGTTCATATCATGTTCTCATACCAGTTATACACATTACAATTACATTGCATACACATGTGCAATGCACACACACACACACACACACACACACACACACACACACACACACACACACACACACACACACACACAGACTTCAACACATGGTAATTCCTGTCATATGATGAATATAGGTTGAGATTACACCTGTATGTAAGCTTAGACAGGCAATGTTTGCTTTGAAAGATACAGCATGACTGCATAGTATATTCATTGTGTTGTCCCAAAGCCACCTCTGCAGTACACAGTGCAGAGCATGCACAGGCAGGCAAGCACAAAACAAAGAGATTGGACAGCTGATCTTTTCACAAAGAGTCTTTCCAAATCCCTTGCCCTGTGCCAAACAATATCATGTTTTTCATTACACACTGCACTCTTGATTTTCTCCTAAAGTTTGCAGCTTCCTCAACAGCCAGCTGTCTCCCATACCATCCACTCCCCACCTCCATACCCATCGCCTTACAGCACTAATAGCAATCACTGCCAGCTGGTTGAGGTCTTCCATCCTTTGGAACCAACTGCTGGGCATTAAAGTAGTATCTGTAGGTACCAAGAAAGGAGGCAGATGCACACATGGAATGGACATTCATGCTATTGATCATTACCTAACCATGAAAACGAATCTCAATTTCAAACGTACACATAAAACCCAACTAAAACAAAGCAGTGAATATGTATCCATGTTTCCCTCACACACCATACTGCAGCTATGTACTGAGTCTATGCACCTACAGTAAGTACTTTCCCATGAGATCAGCAGAACACAACCACACACACACACACACACACACACACACACAAAACTCGATTGAATGGGCCAAGAAGGTCAAAAGCTGGTCATTCATGGTTAATACACACATACATGCACATATTTACACACACACATGCACAACAAGGTACAATAATATATAAATGCACTATCACCATGGTGACATGTCCCCCCCCCCCCCCCCCCAGTACTTGACACTTACCAATGGTCCATAATGCCGTCGAAACTGTCTCTATCGCCCAGTGAACAAGAGGTTTTAACTTCTGCAGCCGGCGTCTGCACATATCCAATTCCACACCTGCTTCATGAACATCCGTGTTGCTGCCAGAAGTGCCCCTACCGCCCCTCCTTCCAACGTCTGGCGCAGAGGACTGCTCTAACGGCTTGGATTTGGACCTCAATATGTTCGTGTCTTTTACCCTAATTCTGCCGGCTACCGCAGCTCCCAAAGAAGAGCATGTCGATGACGAGTTCGATGAAAGGTCCACGATAGTTTTACTGGCACCGTTCGCGTGTGGCTTCTTCTGCGTCGTGCTCGTTATAATACTGGGTATTCTTAAAATCCTCTCGTCTCACTAGTACAGGTGCACTAACGGTGCGCTTTATTAAGAAGAGGTCAGCTGGTGGTTTCTGTTCTTTCCTATCAGCTGATTTACTCATACTTCTAGCTGCCTTGGCTATATCTGAATGACGCGAGTGTGATGAAGAATGTTCTTGTCTTGCGTCAGAGGGTTCGAAACACTTCCTTGTAGTTCAGTATTTTCCGCGCCGTGCTTAAACCTAGCTATCAGTACATTTTTGCGACACAGCTGGCGTATAAGTTCCCTACAAAGTTACATTCTGACCTTCCTGAGTGCTTGCTAGGGTCCAAAACATCTTGTGTTATGCATGTTGAAGTCTTCGAAAACAATCGCGCATTGCGCATGCGTAATTGATTACCACTTTGACAAAACATACTGGTAATCATAGCGTATCTCTGGTATGCAATTATATAGGCTTTTTAATTATGGTACCTTTCTGTGCATGTTTACTTTAAAATCGTTCTGGACGCCCATGTGTAGTCAATGGCATTCGCAATACCAGGGTCATGGATCTGTTCTGGGCCTCAACGCCTAAGCCCACTTGCCTCGCCAAATCAGTCTCGACCTCCCCACTTCATCTTTGACAGAACCGTAGAGGATTCCTTGCTTATTAACGGAACTCAACAGAAAAAACGCCAGAGAAGGCACAGATGTAAGGAGTGCGCGGGATGTCTCCGTACAGAAAATTGCGGAACTTGTTCGGCGTGCATCGTAAATTCGCCGTGCAAGCAACGCAAATGTGAGCTGCTAAAGCGAAAACCACACTCTTTGGTAAGCCGAGGAGGAAATGGGCTGGATGCACGTAACTGATGGCCCCATGGGCCTAGTTTAAAAGTTTATCGCTGCCGCTGCGGTGAGCGACATCCCGGTTCAATTAAAAATTAAAACAAAAACAGGATACTACAGGTACTACAGGCACACACACACACACACACACACACACACACACACACACACACACACACACACACACACACACACACGCACACACACACAACGCAAACACGCACACACACACACACATACACACACACGCACACACACACACAACGCAAACACGCACACACACACATACACGCGTATGCACTTATATTTACGCACACACTAATCGACGTGATTGGTCTAAACTGGACGATACGATCGCGACGACGTCGAGCCACCAGCTCGCCTAGGCGTGGGATTGGCTTTATTGTACTTTTAGTACACAGCTCCCGTGGGCAGATCACACACACCCCTGCTTAGGTGTGGATACGGGCGAGTTGATGTGCCATTCTCGTTACAACCTTTTTCTGTAACAACAAATAACTTTTATATTTCCTTTTTTACCCACTGCGTCTATGAATAACGGTGCAAATTGCTTCCCAATATCCCGCCCCTCTTTTTTCCCTCCCCCTCTATGTTGAAAAAGTCCTAAAGGGTGATGTACATTTAAGTACCAGAGGGTACACAATGAGGTACTTGTTGGTCACATATGCTTGTAGTGAGGCACAAAGCAACCGTGTTGTGTGTCAACCTGCTGTGGTGTGTCAACCTGCTGTTCTACAGGAATTATTTGATTGGGTATGCAATGTGCCTGTGCAAATCTTTGAGTTCGGTGCTTGTGTGTGATGGAGGGCTGTGCTTGGAGTCCACATAGCCTAGGCAGTGTGAAGAAATAAGTGCATAGAAATGAACCCTTTCTCATCCTCTTCCCCATCCCTATCTGCTCCTCTTCCTTTTTCTATCCTCTTCCACTACCCCTTCCCCTCGTCTTTCTTTCCCTTCCTACTTTTCCTCTTCACCCTTTTCCTCCTATTCCCCTTCCACTCATCCCCTCCTCCTCTACCCCCTCTTCATCCTCTCTTTCTCATCCTCATCACCACTATTTATTCATTCCATTTGGTTTCAGAATGCCACCCCACAAAAGGTCACCCAACCTTCCTTCTTCCCGCTCCAAACATCCACTCCAGTGGTGGATCCTGGTAGCTCTCTACAAGGCCAAAGCAGGCTACTTCTTGAATCACAAAAGGTGACAAAAGCTCCTGCTAAGCAGAAAGCGAAGATCAGGCACGAAGAAGTAAGTGCGTAGACTACAGACAGCAATAAATGAACATAATCCATTGTTTCCTTGTAAAAAATTGTGAAAATGTTTACAAGCTACTTCACTATTATTTTTGGTTTCACAATGTAAAGAAACCAATACCTTACAAATGGATGCACCTATCGTATTTCACCCCACCCATTGAGAGACAAGAGTGCGTTGCATCCTAACTTGTTTATTTTTGCTCTTCATACTCCAACACACATGGGTGTGTGTGCTCATGCATACGTGCCTTCCTTTCACTGATATGAATGCACCAGTTTGCACACAGGGTAGCCAATGTGGATACACTTGATGCCAGTGAGACGTGCGTACACATGCATGACCCCCACCTTCTTGTATCTCTTATGGCGTTACCTCAAGACACACCCTGTACCCCACACATTATTGCATAAGTTTGTATTGCTAATTAGGTATCTAGCGAATTAACAAGTTTCGAAACCCTCTTGATTTTGTGCACCCACATCACAGGGGATTGTAACGTTATTCACTAGATCATGTCACAGGCTTTGTTTTGTCTGCTACTTAATCCAAGACCACCATGCACTTGGGATGTTTAGGACGAATGTGTGCTTGTAAAAACAGCTGTTGGGCACCAACCACACTGTTCTGCAGAGGTATCCTGCTCCACTTCAGTTTTCATTTGGGTTGGTTTGCTCGGTATTCCCACTAGATGACCAAGGAAAGGCCTGACAAAAGGATGGTGGAAAGGGTGTGCTGGGTGTGCTGGGTGTTGCACAAAGTCATTTTTTGGCTGTGTGTTGACCTTACCACTCTGTTGTGGCTATGGTGATAATGCATTTATAACTTTCCATCCTCTCTGGCATATCAACTCAACTGTGTGATGCAGACGCACATGTGTGTGTATTGGTGGAGGTAGGGGAAAGGGTGGATGGGGGTAAAGCCACAAGTTGCTCCATGGTTTGTGAAGAACCCTAAGCCTGTGGTTTGCATGTAACACAATATGAAGTTTGTCATCTGAGGAATCCCTTGGAATCATGAGTTTGTGTGACATGTGATAGGCCCCCCTGTGCCCTCTGTTGCGGTCCCGTAAACAGTACACACTGCATCCAGTGAGGGTTTACTGCCATGACCACAGAAACTTTTAGATGGACAGAAAACATGTGTGTTAAAGAGAGAGGCCTTTATAGAATATTCACCTCACCTTGTCAAACGAGTATTATCTTGGACATGACACTTGTAACTCACAACCCTTTTTGCGTGTGAAGGTCCATGCACAGAGTGCATGTAGGCAGCTCCATGAATTATGATTTTTACCACATGATTGGCATAGTTGCTATGGAGACCATCCTCTAGATACTGAGCATTGTGCCAAGATGCTGCATGGACAGCAGCTTCATTCCTAAACAAAGTGTTGTGTGCCAAGTTGTGCCTTTTGAGTGTCTGTTGTTGTGGTTCTTGTGGGGGGGGAAACACACTCACAATGCAGGCAATATATTTTGGTTCCTAGCTTTTGAAATAGTCTACTCTGGCAGGACTGATATTACAATCTGCCAAAGTTCTTCCACCTTGTATAATAGCTTTTATTTGCCACGGTGATTTACTGCTTAAGCCATCTCCCTTGCATTTCCCTTTCCCTTCTATCCCTTTCTCTTTGTCTTTCTTTCACTCTCATTCTCATACACACTCTTTTTTTGCACACTATCCATTTCCCCAGATGGAGCCTCCACAGGTCAAAAAGAGGCGACAAGCAACAACAAAGTTACCTACTCCATGTGGCTGCCCTGGTAAATATCAGCACAGCTACTAGGGATGAAATAGTCACTATCATAACCCTTTTGCCACCCCCTCCCCCTCCAAATAAATAAATAACCAATGATACAATATATCACTGTTGCCACTTAGTACCTTTTTGTTGTCAGACCCACACAATGGGAGGTGACCTGGACCTGCCTTTGTTGTGCTTTGATCAGGCTTACATGCAGTAGTTGTTACAATGTGACAGCACAAGTGTTTACACTAACTGTGTGTTTTGCCTCTAGCTGTTTAACTTCCTCCTTTATCATCAAATTGTACTAGTGTATGCACATGTGTGTGTGCACATACATGTCAAATTCTCATTGCTATCTGAACAGTTGCTGCTGAATGAACAATTGTATTCCTTTCCATACCTTCTACTTCTTTTCACTTAACCTTTGCAATTCTTCTCACCCCCTCTCTCTCAACTCTCCTTCACTCACCACCCCTATCTACATCCTCTCCCCCTCCACTCCCGTGTTTAGGTGGTGATGATGGCATATTCTACACACACTTGGGAGCTGCAGGGACACCAGAAGACCTCCGGGAACTCCTGGAATCAAGGTAACAACCTTCCCCACCTCCTAGTACACCTATTACAGCCTCTGTCTTCCATAGGTTTAATGTAAAAGGAGATGAACTGAGAATGATTGAGGCAAGGAAGGGTGGGGCAGTGGTAAATTAACATGCCACAACCCTTCAACATAAGTCGTACCGTACACATAACTACTAGTACGCTTCGGCCAGTGGAAGCGCGCGTTCTACTATTCGGGGGGGGGGGGGGGGGGGGGGGGGGGAAGAGAGGGAAAAAAAGAGTCGAGGTTTCAAACGGCACGCTTCCTCGAAACCTGCGGTTGCCATTTCGTACCTTTGAGGGGGTTGACCTTTCTGTGCTATCAAAACAGCAGCTGACACGCTACGCTATCAAGATATCTCGTAAATATTTAATTTCGCGAAAAACAATGGGTTTGTGGGTATACACTGTAGTGTGAATGTTAACATGTGCAAGGCAGCGTGTCGTCTCTTAGCCATCTGTTTTGTTCACCCCTCTTTCAACAGCTGGAGTATACAGGGCAAGAAGCAAAGACGGTTGGCGGTTGTCCTACAGCGGAATACGTAAGTTACATCAGCCATTTTTTTCTTTCATCACTATTTGACGACCTTTTACAGATTGTTAGGCGCCTGAAGAATGAATTGTTTTTGGTTCTCTTCAGACATCACTTGGGACACACTTGCAACACCAGCTACACAGTTGTATCAATTGTGTTTTGGGAGTGTGTGGACTCTGACACTCTGAAACACGTATATGAGTACCTGACTGATGTATTGCCTAACTATGGCACACCAACAGTGAGGCAATGCTCAAAAAATGATAGGTGAATAGTAGAGGAAAGTGGAGTGGGGTAGAAGGAACAGTTGGGAGGAAGAAATAGAAATACTTCCTGTTACATGTAGGCCAATGAAAAACGAAGGGAGGGGGGGGGGGCAAAAATGTAATGAAAGCTTAGGCTCATGTTTATACAGAATGTCTGTAAACATGGTTTCCATGGCTACTGCTTTGCATCAAAGTGCGCTCACCCACACACAAATGGTGAGACTTCGCACTTAAAGGACCACTTGACAATCTTTTATATGGGCTGACCTTGTGGTTTTAATGCCGTCCCACCTTCCCTGATATCCAATAGGCGGCACCACAAACATGGGTTGCGTCATTCCTATGCCTCTTCATTGTGCTTCTTTCCTGTGCCCTCCTTTCCTCCTCCCATGCCCTCTCCTTTCTCTGTGCCTATCTTTTTTTATATCTCCATCCACTCAATACCTCATCCCCACGCCATCTTCACATCCCATCCACTCACGTGCCTCATCCCCATGCCATCTTCACATCCCATCCACTCACATGCCTCATCCCCATGCCATCTTCACATCCCATCCACTCACATGCCTCATCCCCATGCCATCTTCACATCCCACATGCCTCATCCCCATGCCATCTTCACATCCCACATGCCTCATCCCTTGTGTTTCATCCTTGCCTCATCCCCATGCCCTCTCCTTTCCTCCCCTCAGGAAGTCTTGCGAATGTCAAGGCAAGGACGTTGAGACCTCTGGAGCTTCCTACTCATTTGGGTGCAGCTGGAGTGTCTATTACAATGGTTGTAAATTCGGCAGGAGTCCATTCCCAAGAAAGTTTAGACTGACAGACGAATCAAAAGTAAGGTCATGGCATCTACTTATGCTAACTCATAGCTCTCTCTTTTTTTCCCTCCCTTTCTCCAATTGGTCCTTTTTTGTGTTGGTACGTCCATATCTGTCCCTGTGTTATGCACCTTAAAGGAAGAGCCACTTGAGAAGATGGTGCAGGAACTGTCAGACAACATTGGTCCTGTCTACAAGTGGCTGTGCCCAGAGGGACACAAGAACCAGGTATTGCTTTATACTAAAATATATATCACATAGATTGGATTGGTATTCTGATTACCTCCCCCCCCCCACGCACACACACACACACACACACACTTTTCTCCTGGGTATTCCACTGACACTGGTGGCCCGGTGCCCAGGCTTCAATGCATGTTACATGCAGTCACTGGTGGCCTGGTGCCCAGGCTTCAATACATGTTACATGCAGTCACTGGTGGCCTGGTGCCCAGGCTTCAATGCATGTTACATGCAGTCACTGGTGGCCTGGTGCCCAGGCTTCAATGTATGTTACATGCAGTCACTGGTGGCCTGGTGCCCAGGCTTCAGTGCATGTTACATGCAGTCACTAGTGGCCTGGTGCCCAGGCTTCAATGCATGTTACATGCAGTCACTGGTGGCCTGGTGCCCAGGCTTCAATGCATGTTACATACAGTCACTGGTGGCCTGGTGCCCAGGCTTCAATGCATGTTACATGCAGTCACTGGTGGCCTGGTGCCCAGGCTTCAATGCATGTTACATACAGTCACTGGTGGCCTGGTGCCCAGGCTTCAATGCATGTTACATACAGTCACTGGTGGCCTGGTGCCCAGGCTTCAATGCATGTTACATGCAAGCAGGTAGAAAAATCCATGAATCTTGGAATAGGTGTAGAATAGTGCCCTAATGTAAACAGCAGGGTCCTGTACATGTAGCTTGTGGCTAGGGAAAACCCTCATGTGTCTATCTGTGGCTGAGGGGGCGGGCCTTGCAGCAAACCACAGAGCGTGAAGGATGGAGCTAAGATTTTGTTGCATACAGGGGTGCACTAATTTGAGTTGTAAGACACTATCTACCATTTCTCAAGTGTGTACATACAGGTCCATTTCTCACTGCTAATGGCTGGCATAAGCACACAGCACAACACAATAGATCTAGCACACCAGGGGGGGGGGGGGGGGGGGGGGGGGGTATGTATAGACATGCACAAGTGGCACACACACACATACACACATGCACACAACATAACCACACATGTACTCATGTAAATTGCAGACTGTGTTTCCTTGTCTGGCAAGTGAGATATATAGTCCATACACTACAAGGGTATTATTACACACTGTACATACGTATGTGTGAGGCTAAGTGACTTTATGAGTTTATAACATGGAGATTGGTTAGGGGCAGGACTGGCAGGGGGGAGGGGGGATCCTCATGATGTAGATTCTTCTGCTCTGTCATGATGCATGCCAGTTGGCTGGTTCATGCCCCCCCCCCCCCCCCCCCCCCCCCAAACCTTCCCTCAATTGGCCACTGAGTTTAAGAAATTAAATCCACTATCAGAAAAGATTACTGTATGATGTTACATAATCATATGTGTCAACAGCACATAACATATGCACAACTCGTATTATTCAGGTGGCCACACAGGAGCAAGGGGAAGAGTGTAGGCTGGGCAATGGTCCCGAGCGCCCCTTCTCAGGGATCACCTGCTGTATGGACTTCTGTGCACATGCACACTATGACAAGCACAACATGGTCAATGGAGAGGCCACAGTGGTGAGCACTGGACATTCTGTATGTTGCCTGCCACTATTGCTATGCAAGAATTGAGTTGAAATATAATGCCCTACATATGGGAAAGTTTACGAGAAAAGGGACCTAGCGTGTATTATGAAAAAGTATAATAAAAATGCATTACGTTTGATTTGCCATAACTTCCGAACAGTTAACGCTATCAACTTCCTATTTGCAACAATTCATACTGCACCATTTCTCTATGGTAAAATACATTTTGGAGTCTTGCACTTGCTCCGTGTCAGTATTGCAACGTTCGATACCCCACTGGGTTCAAACCCGCCATAACTTTCGGTAGGAGTAGTCAATTCGCTTCAAATTCGGTTTGTAGGTAGAGAAGTCCTATACCTATCGATTTGTTCTGTTCGTTGATTTTTATGCCATCCATTACGGAGATACAGTTGAACAAACTACGTGCCCATTTTCGCGCTCGATTCGCGCCAATGATTTGGGCAAATTGCGTTCCGCTCAATGTATGGGGAGGCGGGGATTATAACATTGGCGCGAATCAAGCGGGAAAACGTGCACGTAGTTTGTTCAACTGTATCTCCGTAACGGATAGCATAAAAATTAACGAACAGAACAAATCGATAGGTATAGGACCTCTCTACCTACAAACCGAATTTGAAGCGAATTGACTACTCCTACCGAAAGTTATGGCGGGTTTGAACCCAGTGGGGGTATCGAACGTTGCAATACAGACACGGAGCAAGTGCAATAGAGAAATGGTGCAGTATGAAGTGTTGAAAATAGGAAGTTGATAGCGTTAACTGTTCGAAAGTTATGGCAAATCAAACGTAATGCATTTTTATTATACTTTTTTTATAATAAACGCTAGGTCCCTTTTCTCGTAAACTATTCCCAAATTTTCTATGTTTCACGTCAAGGCGGGCACTTGACATACTCGTAATGCAGTTCCACATGAAGGTTTGGCTGGGTTTGAGCGGAAGCAAGCGTTTTTAGTGAAGTAGTCATCTTTCAATAAGAATATGAATTTGGCAGGGTAACCTGTCAAATATGTCACCTGTCAAATATGTCACCTATGGACGAGCACTTTCCTGTTTGGGATGGTACACCTTATGTACATGATGTCAGGGGCTCACCCCCACCATCTTGAGTGGCAACTGCAAGCTAAATAGTCTTGTTATCTTTATTTAAAAAATGGCAATGCAGTGTGGCCACGACATTTGGTGGGGTCAATATGGTTCTCTGTCCTGTTGGGTGGAGTCACTTTTGACATGCCATGCTGCACAGAATGTGGCTATGTCGCAGAGCTCTAACTTTTATTATAACTTCTCACAAACATCATTACACCACACTGAGCCACACACTGTACAGGCTTTTGACATGCCATGTAGAAAGCTTGCCACAGAGCTCTAGCATTGTCGATAGTATCATTTCTGGTGTGTGTTACATGTACACTATTTCTCACCACTTGCAGGTACTAACCATCCTAAAACCACTTGAACAGGACAGACATCCTGAAGATGAACAACTTCACGTTTTGCCTCTGTACACATTAAAGTATGCACCAAAGTCAAGTGACGAGGGCATTGAAGTGAGGCCAGTGGAGAAAAGGGTCAACATGACTGCACCTCATGATTCTCCACCTCCTGTTCCGAGCGAAACATCCCTCCACCCACTTCCTGCTTCGCATATGGCACCCCAAAGGATGTACCCTCACTGTTCATCAAACTTTGAGACCATCGCACCTCAGACAAACCTTTCTCAGCCTCCTCTATCTGGTCACAACTCATTCCCTCCCTTCCAACCATCAGCCTCACATTACCCACCACCATCATCAGCAATGCCCCTTCCCCAGGCCCAGGGACAGACATTTATGTTGCTTCCGCAATACTGCATGCAGGAAGGGACTCCCCCCAGGATGCAGCAATACACCAGCCTGCCCTCCCTGCACACACTGAACTCCACCGCTCCCACCCCTTCTCCATTACTGAAGATGATGCGACCAGCACAGCAAGACGCCTCCAATGGGTACACCCACAAGCTACCTGAGCTGCAGAAGCTCTCCAGTGAGGGCAGTGGGTACGGTGTGGTCCCAGGCCATTACTTGACCCAGGAGAGCACCTTGTCTGATACAGACAGCGGTTGCTGCATTACCCCCACCTCCTCCATGCAGGAGTCTCCCGGGAGCTGCCACTCTTACTCATCTCCCACGGATACTCCACAGCACCCCCTTGCCTTCTCTCCCTCAGGCACTCCCCTCTCTGAGGTGGGTGCACCAGCCACACATCAGAACGGACATGCCCACTTGGATCAGGCACCAGTTATGACCAGACCACCACCCCTTGTCCCCATGAACACTCTCCCCCATCCAATGCACACCTCGAGGATGATGGAAGACAGTGCAGTGATGGATGCCTCTGCCACCTCCTCCTCTTCTTCCTCACAAACACAACCTGACAACAAAGGTCCAAACCTGTCAAATCGCTTTAACGCCACATCTGGAGGTGTTGCCATGGCACTGACACATGGCTCTTTGCTGATAGAGTGTGCTAAAAGGGAGCTTCATGCAACCACACCAGTGAAGAACCCTTGTCGCAAAAAACCTACCAGGATCAGCATTGTCTTCTACCAGCACAAGTCATTGGTCAGGCGGCAGCATGGCATTCATGAGGAGGCAGAAAAACAAAAGTTGAGGGACAAGGCGCAGGAAAGTCAGGGGCACGACCAGGAAGGGGAGCAGAGAGAAGAACCTGGGGAGGAGGAAGCAGAAGAGCGAGAGCCTCCCGAGCTTGATCCTGAGCTGGATTCCCAGGTGAAGTCCGGGACTTTTAATGGCAGGGTACTCCAGTTCAACCCTCCACCGAAGTCTGTTCCTACCTCCATTGCCACCACGACGGATACCCTTGAGGCCATATTTAGCTGCAGTTCAGACTGCTTTGAAGGCACACCACTGCTAGTAAATGGCATGCTTAGGTTCGATGACATTGTGGGCATGGTCCCCAATGCACTGCAGCTTCAGCAGTTTGAGAAGGGACCATTTTATCTTGAGTTCCCAATCCAGAAGATTGACAGGGATGAGAAGCGAATTGTCCCTGCTCAAATACAGCAGCAGCACTATCCTTGTAATTTTGTGTCTACGTCAACTAGTTTCACAAATACTCTCTCATTTTCTACCGCCAAACCTAATATGTTCTTATCTGGAAACTTCTCACGTTGGTTGTAAAGTTTTTTTCTTTTCTTAGTCTTTAGACTATCCAAACATAGTGAACTATTTTAGTTTTTTTATTTAAATTAATATTATCTTGTTTTTTGACAGCAATACATGTATATTATTTTATATCACCCATGTTATAAAGTAAACGCGTATTTAATAACAAAACGATAGGATGTGCAACCACGAAACCGGGGAAGTGCGGGATCCGGATGAGGGAGTCCTGCCTTCTCAATCGGAACCGAATACGCGGTCGCTTTTGTTTCTGACGTCACTGATTCAGAAGGAAGCTGCTGTTGTGTGCTTTGTGCCCCATCCGTTCCCCTTCATGTACATGCAGGAAGAGATGCCATCTTACGTCGAACTAGACATTGCATTAGTCGACACTGTCATCAACGCGCCAGTCTCGATGGCCTTCGAGCATTTTCCCTGCCCCTACGTAACGGCCCCAGCAGGTCACACGACCACGATAACTACCACTCTTTGTCAGCCTCTGGATCACTACTCCGGACATTTTTCTGACTGGACACTGCGCTACTGATTATCCGTGCTCTCTATATGCAGCCGTCATCCACAGGGACCGGACCATTACAATATTCGGGAAATTGACACCGATCTATTCTATACTACCAGTGATACGAATCATGTTTTTAAAAAGTGAAAGCTCCGATGTATGCAATCATATTCATTGTGATATCTGATGATGTAATGCCGTGAAGTATTATACCTTATAAAACAAGTACACATTCAAATTGATACGTACAAGCTACTCTGGATCTGGGGGTGTATAACCTGACAAAGGAGGGGTTGCTGTGGGTCCCAGGCATTCAAATGGAAACAAGTCAGGCTTCAGTTCTAGAGCCTTCACATAAAGAGGGAAAGACACTCTCTTTAGTTCACTCAAAGCCTGCCGTCTGCAGTGCAATACGCCTTGGAGGAAAATCTGTTCCTTTTTGTGCTTTTCCATCTGCAGCCTGCTCCATGCCTTCACCATCAAAAACCTTTGCTCCTGCTCTTCTTCCGTTAACACAACTGGCGCCCTCTTTCGAATGGGGTTCAACATTTCCGGGTCTAGTGCCTCCCCTTTCTTAGCGGCTTTCAGCGTTGCATCTCGCACCAGTTTGTCCAGCTCGGCTTTCTTCATGTAGTCCCTCATCATCTCCTTCTGTAGCTCCCTCTTCGACTTCCGCGATTTGTCCGGTTTCACTTGCTTCTTTCCGCGGATTTGGACGTAGAGAAAGGGGTGAACCGAAGGGCATCTCTGAAGTGCCGCCCGAACAGATGACAACCACTGAGCCATATATTGTTCTAAATAATGCGCAGCATATTTAATTTTCACGCAGGAATCGGCGTAACTCTGGAATTGGGTCTGGGGCCAAGACAAGCGCATGGAGGGTATCGAGGAGAACACAAAATTAGAAGGAAGTATTTTCTCCCCCACATGGACTGCCAGAGACGAACTTCGGCTGTTGGATAGCATTGATGAACACGGCTACGGAAACTGGTGAGGTTGTCCCGAACAACCAGAATTGTTGGTAAAGCGTATCATTCCCCCATTTGTTCAGGTCGTCAGTAGCCTCGCAGCTTGGAAGGCCTGCCGAGGAGTGCAAAGCACATTATGATATGCACTACATCGATCAACCGCACACCTCACTTCCAGGTGTGCATGTACAAGTGTAAAAGTGTGTGTGTGTGTGTGTGTGTGTGTGTGTGTGTGTGTGTGTGTGTGTGTGTGTGTGTGTGTGTGTGTGTGTGTGTGTGTGTGTGTGTGTGTGTGTGTGTGTGTGTGTGTGTGTGTGTGTGTATGTGCATGTGTGTGTGCATGTGCATGTGTGTGCATGTCTGTGTGAGCTGTATAGGCGATGTAATAAAGGTGTAAATATGTTCAGTTGGTATAATTTTTAAAAAATAAAAAACCTATTTGCAGCAAACTTTTAAAGGCAGGCATGCCTGCACTCAGTGTAAAAAAAAAAGGGAAACAATCCCGCTAAATTTTTAAAGCATTCCAAAACTGCTCTTCTCTTTGTGTATGAAGATTCAAAGTTTGAGGATGTTTTCCAACCAAAATAAAATTTCACAGCATTAATATAATGAGCACTACTCAGCTTTCAATTCTATTATTGGTAAGCTATTTTTTGAAAATGAGTTGAACCCATGTCTTGTCCCCAGACCAACCACTGGCTTTCCAACAGGATGATGCTAGTTAGCCACATCAGTTTGTTTCTGTGTAGTGATTGTTGGCATGCACCTAACTTATATCCAATGTGCAATGTATCAAAAGTGATTCTCTAATCTATGAAGAAGTTATTACATGTAGCTTTATAGGATTGGAAGGCAAAAATGCATCGAGATAACTGCATGTGCATGTGCATATTTAGCAGCACACATGCAGTATCACTTTCTAAAAGTGTACTGGATTTTTTCCTTCTCCTTAATCTCTCCACCTTAGTTTTCGTCTTGTGTACATGTGCATGTATGCTTTTTGGGGCCAAAGCTTAAGTGTTCAAGGGATAACTGGTATGCCAGTAGTATCCTGTAGTATCCTATAGTGTCTTATAGTGTGCTGTGGTTGGGAAAAGTCTCATGCCTCATAACTAATGGAATCCAAGGTATTTCCACACTTTGATCTGAAGGCGTTGGGGTTTTCAAGGGTCAGTCATCCCACACAGTCCCCTGTGGATTATGGAGGAAGTGTGTTTGCTTATGTGTGCATGTGATATCATTAGGATGTGTGTGTGGTGTGGTGTTTGTGCGGAGTCAGTTATGATTGACGTCATGATGGAGCAAAGCATATTGGAGGTGAAACTCCTGATAGGGTACAGCATGTGTGGTCATATTGGAGGTGACACAATTTATGTAAGAGTTATGGGGGCTGATAGGACCTGCACTTTATGCATTGTTGGTATAGTTGCTTGGTGTTTCATCAGCCAACAGACATTGCTGCAGTAGGCCAACAGACATTGCTGCAGTAGACCAACAGACATTGCTGCAGTAGGCCAATAGACATCACTGCAAGCAGACTATGGTTATACGAACTGTATAACTTTGGGAAAAGCGCACATAGTTTAATTATGTGCGCTTTTCCCAAAGTTATACAGTTCATAGTCTGCTTGCAGTGCATTGCTGCAGTAGACCAACAGACATTGCTGCAGTAGACCAACAGACACTGCTGCAGTAGACCAACAGGCATTGCTGCAGTAGACCAACAGGCGTTGCTGCAGTAGACCAACAGGCATTGCTGCAGTAGACCAACAGGCATTGCTGCAGTAGACCAACAGGCATTGCTGCAGTAGACCAACAGGCATTGCTGCAGTAGACCAACAGGCATAGCTGCAGTAGACCAACAGACATTGCTGCAGTAGACCAACAGACACTGCTGCAGTAGACCAACAGGCATTGCTGCAATAGACCAACAGACATTGCTGCAGTAGACCAACAGACATTGCTGCAGTAGACCAACAGACATTGCTGCAGTAGACCAACAGGCATTGCTACAGTAGACCAACAGACATTGCTGCAGTAGACCAACAGGCATTGCTGCAGTAGACCAACAGACATTGCTGCAGTAGGCCAACAGACATTGCTATAGTAGACCAACAGGCATTGCTGCAGTAGACCAACAGACATTGCTGCAGTAGACCAACAGACATTGCTGCAGTAGACCAATAGACATTGCTGCAGTAGACCAACAGACATTGCTATAGTAGACCAACAGACATTGCTATAGTAGACCAACAGACATTGCTGCAGTAGACCAACAGGCATTGCTGCAGTAGACCAACAGGCATAGCTGCAGTAGACCAACAGGCATAGCTGCAGTGGACCAACAGACATTGCTGCAGTAGGCCAACAGACATTGCTGCAGTAGGCCAACAGACATTGCTATAGTAGACCAACAGACATTGCTGCAGTAGGCCAACAGACATTGCTGCAGTAGACCAACAGGCATTGCTGCAGTAGACCAACAGGCGTTGCTGCAGTAGACCAACAGGCATTGCTGCAGTAGACCAACAGGCATTGCTGCAGTAGACCAACAGGCATTGCTGCAGTAGACCAACAGGCATTGCTGCAGTAGACCAACAGGCATAGCTGCAGTAGACCAACAGACATTGCTGCAGTAGACCAACAGACACTGCTGCAGTAGACCAACAGGCATTGCTGCAATAGACCAACAGACATTGCTGCAGTAGACCAACAGACATTGCTGCAGTAGACCAACAGACATTGCTGCAGTAGACCAACAGGCATTGCTACAGTAGACCAACAGACATTGCTGCAGTAGACCAACAGGCATTGCTGCAGTAGACCAACAGACATTGCTGCAGTAGGCCAACAGACATTGCTATAGTAGACCAACAGGCATTGCTGCAGTAGACCAACAGACATTGCTGCAGTAGACCAACAGACATTGCTGCAGTAGACCAATAGACATTGCTGCAGTAGACCAACAGACATTGCTATAGTAGACCAACAGACATTGCTATAGTAGACCAACAGACATTGCTGCAGTAGACCAACAGGCATTGCTGCAGTAGACCAACAGGCATAGCTGCAGTAGACCAACAGGCATAGCTGCAGTGGACCAACAGACATTGCTGCAGTAGGCCAACAGACATTGCTGCAGTAGGCCAACAGACATTGCTATAGTAGACCAACAGACATTGCTGCAGTAGGCCAACAGACATTGCTGCAGTAGACCAACAGGCATTGCTGCAGTAGACAAACAGACAACAGCGCCAATGCAATGATACCTGGGCAGTATCTTGTTCTCTCTAATAGTCAGCCTCTATTGGCTGAAACTCTTTTGGCTGGGGCCTCCTCTATCCTAATCATGTAGCTGTACATATACTGGCACACAGTACTTAAATCATTTTTGTCCTGTTGACCCTTTTGGAGGTGTACTGTTGACCCTTCTGGAGGTGTCATGTTGACCCTTGGAGGTGTACTGTTGACCTTTCTGGAGGTGTACTGTTGACCCCTCTGGAAGTGTCCTGTTGACCCTTCTGGAGGTGTCATGTTGACCCTTCCTGTTGACCCTTCTGGAGGTGTACTGTTGACCCTTCTGTAGGTATGCTGTTGACCCTTCTGGAGATTTACTGTTGACCCTTCTGTAGGTGTCCTGGGTGACTTGTTCTGTTGACCCTTTTGGGGTATAGTGCATGTGGTAAATTAACCATCCTTCTAGTTTTGCATCCAGCGTTTGAGGCCACACCCATTTTTCCTCCGCCATCCAATGATCCTGTTCAACCTTACTATGCTGGCACAGAGATCAGTGGGTACCTGCCCCACAGGGGAGAATTTGTGGCAGTAAGGCTATATCCCTTCTGTCTACCTAAACCAGTAGCATCATCTCCCCACTCCACCTCCACTCTACACCATGTTGTATATCACAGGAACTGGATAACAATGCTGAACAGAACATTGTTGACCTTGATTTTGAGACAGAGGATGACCCTTTGTTCACAGGTACGTCTAAGTGTTAGCTAGACCACGACACATTTAATTCCAGATTGGGACTAGTTTATGTACATGCAATTATTAACGATAGGAAATATATACAGATATCATTAGATAAAATCAAATGTCCATAGATCGTCGGCACACCAGCTACACATAGGCGAAAGACGAAGTTTAAGCATTGGTTTGTTTAAGCATTGGTTTATATAAGCATTGGTTTGTTTAAGCACTGGTTTGTTTAAGCACTGGTTTGTTTAAGCTCTGGTTTAGGATCTCTGGTTCGTCCATTCATTCAATAATGTCAAAACTTTGAAATGTAGCATGGAAATGTATGGCTTCATATTACTTTGCTTTGTGCATGGCAATCATTCAAGCATCAGTACTTTAGACATGCAGCACTAAATGGTGGAGCGTTGAGCATGGTCTTGATGATGGAGGGTTAAAAAAATTAGTGACTGGAGGTAAATTATATCTATGTAAAAAGCGAAGAATGCTTCCAGCAAGGTTTACTGTAATGTGGAATGGTTCAAGCTAAACAAGGGGCACAGGTGTGGTCATGAGTAACTACATGTGTATGTCTATTGGGTTGGCCCACTCACTATGTACATCTGTATGCTCTAATCCCTTCTATTGGGTTGGCCCACTACATCTGTATGCTCTAATCCCTTCTATTGGGTTGGCCCACTACATCTGTATGCTCTAATCCCTTCTATTGGGTTGGCCCACTACATCTGTATGCTCTAATCCCTTCTATTGGGTTGGACCACTACATCTGTATGTCTATTGGGTTGGCCCATTACATCTGTATGCTCTAATCCCTGCTATTGGGTTGGCCCACTACATCTGTATGCTCTAATCCCTTCTATTGGGTTGGCCCACTACATCTGTATGCTCTAATCCCTTCTATTGGGTTGGACCACTACATCTGTATGTCTATTGGGTTGGCCCACTACATCTGTATGCTCTAATCCCTTCTATTGGATTGGCCCACTACATCTGTATTCTCTGTATAATCTCTTCCCTATCATGTATATATATTTATTTATTTTTCCTCACTTCTGCCATGTTTCATAGCTCTCAAGTTGCACTCTGTACAGATATATTGGTGGAGGCTTAAGCAGAGAGTGTATCGTAAAAGGTAAGAGGATGTGTCTGTCGAGAATGGTGAGGGGAGAGATGTGTTGAAGATGAAAGAGAGTCAATTGTGTTGGTGCGTGAGTGAGAGGGTGGGTCAGTTGTATTGAGGTGGGAGGTGTGTGTTGTCTGTGAAAGGATTATGTATTTTCATATTGCAGGATCATAAGAGATTATGGGCTTATAGATATTAGAAGGCAGCTTGGTGAGACATCCTTGGCTTGAGATCTGATACCTTTTCATGGTGGTGTTTTCTCCCTGTTTGCATGGATGAACTGCCACACAGTATCTGAGGGTTTGAGACTTACTAAGAGGCAGCGGTATGTGTATCCCACATAGTACATGTGCTGTGCATGTGCGTGTATTTGCATGTGCATGTACTGTGCATGTGCATGTGCATGTACATGTATTTGCGTGTGCATGTATTTGTGCATACGTATTGTGTACATGTGTGTGCATGCTTCTATTAGAAAGTGGGTGGTGCTCCATTTGAATGCGCTGCACTGATTTCCAGGCGGTTTAAGTCTTTGCTGCGGCCGTTCATGAGGCTGATGAGTCCGGAGGATGCCGAGAAGATGCTCCAAGCATGCTACTGTATGTCATTCGATCTATTCCTGTCTTGTTGGGGAGTGGGGTCAGGGGTCGGACATACCTCCACCCACACAATTGCTTAATTGTTTTTTCCTCGCTTGCCATTATGTACCCTCCACCGGTAGGCAATCAATTGATTTTAACGAATTGCAAGTCAAGTTGTTTGTGAAAATGTTATGACCGACTGTTAACCATTCTGAGCAGCAAATACAGCACATTGCCATATTACCTTTGCATAGCCTGGTGACGAGATTGTGTGCATCCGCGTGCGGCACGACAAATAGTTGCACTGAAATACGTTATAGTTGTTCTTAGGACACATGCATGTACGCATACAGTGTATATAGGTGCACTAACTACACACAATGCATGTGCATTGAGTAAGCATTTTTTTAAAGTGTAAAAGTTGCCCCGTCCACTAATCCTCTAGGTCTTACGAAGATGCAAGAGCGATAATATAGTGCACTTAAAGTATAGTCAATTGCTCTGGACATGTCCTCATTTAAAAAAAAAAAATTCTTCCCCCTCCCCTTAATTCTTGGGTCCACTGATTATGACATTGAAAATGCCCCTCCCTTTTGGCGACCCTGTAGGCTTGGCCCCTCCTTTCAGTAAGCACAGGGGCCATCTATGTGGGCGTAGAGTGTGGGGGGGGGGGAGGGAGTAAGATAGAGTTGGGAGGGGAGAAGTACTCTTTCTGTCACTATTGTTTGGATCAACAGATGAAGATGAGTTGTGTACCCAGGTGAAAACACTACAGCAGTACAGAGAAGATGGTATCACCACATTAAAAGGTTCTGACCATTCCTCCTCGTACTGTTCTTATAGTTCTGTTGCTAAGGTGGTCAGCTATATGAGAAGCTGCTGGCACAGAAGAAGCAGAGTAAGGAAGAGCAGCTGGAGATGTTCAAGAAGCAATGTACCAGTGAGGTATGTCCTTTCTGGAGGAGGGAGAGGGGAGGGGAGAAAATGGAGGTCAGTGGTGCTTAGTTTGGTACATGTATTTCTGAAGAACACACCTATTAATAGCACAGATGCATCGCACTACATGATGAACTAGGTTGCATGGTGGGATGAAAAGACTTTGCTTAGATCAGATACCTTGTAGAGTTGTGTTAGTGACCCTGGATAGGAACCTTGTCTTAGAAAACCTTTAGACAGGACTGGTGTTTAGGAGGACGCTTTGGGAGAAGATGCATAGCTTAATGTTGGAAGGGGCTGGGATTAAGCTGGGATGGGACTTTGGATTAGAGAGTTGTAAGGCACTGAATTTCTGTGAAGTGCTGTTCTGTGTTTTCAAACAGGAGTTGTTTTTCTACCAGCTTGCGTCTCAAAACAATTCAGGGTAAGTGAAGGAGGGGTCCAGTAATGGTCCAGTAAGGGTCCAGTAATGGTCCAGTAATGGTCCAGTAATGGTCCGATGTTTGTCACAGATACATGTAGCTCACTATGTTCTTTAAAGGATGGTGACATGGTGTTTTTCAATTTCACAGATGAATTGCTTACATAATGCTGCATTAGTTTTCAAATGCTCTACTCAAATTGCCAAAGATGTAAATGTTCAAAATCAGAAAGCATGCCAGCCATGTTTTTGAATGCACTACCATAAAAGTAGACTCATTATGTCACTGGCTTGTAGTAGGTAAAGCAAAAGCTATGTCATCAGTGGCTTAGAAAAAGGGTAAACCTTTGGAATAAGGCCTTGTGTGTATAGATAGAACCAGATGCGAAAAATTACATCATCTTGTGTAGTGAGAGCTATATGTATAGAACCATATATATGCTTCAAGTTATCACCACGACATGTCATAACGATGAATAACACCGCAAGTAGTACCCCTCCTCCTCCATGCATACATTGCAGACAGGCTGCAGCAAAATCCGTATGCTCAGTTAAGCAGGATGTGTATTCCACATCCTCAAGATATTTGTTCTGTGCTCTAGTTCATGACAGCAGTAAAAAATTCCAATGGAACACTCCTATGCACCTATAGGTCTATGGGGGAGCTAATGGAGTGCTTTCTCTGTCACTGTCCATGTCTTCATCATTGTAACTATGGTGGCATAGGTTGCCATTTCCAAGCCATCACATAGATTTTGCTTTACTCACTGTGAACCAGTGATGTCATGAGTCGAGAATTATTATCAGTCATTGTGGTAAAAACATGGTGGACAAATGGGGGTGTTGCAACAAACTTTGGATGCAAATGATAAGTCCAAAAAATCACACTAACTTATTTTTCCATGTCACTATCCCTATAAGGGAAACTTACATGCATTTTTGCCCTGCAGGAGTGAGAAGCATAATTCCAAGAAGAATGGATGTACGTACGCACCGCATATTGAGTGTGTGTATGTTTCAATAAAGTAGATGACTATTAGAAAGTAAAATGTGGCCACTCGAAGTTAAATTTGGATTTGGATTTTGGTCCAACATTTGACACAATTCCAGATGACCATTATAGAATGTAAATACTTAAACTTTCAGCCAGGGAGTTGTAGCATATTGGCAAGCAGTCATTGTTCTCATGTTATAGAGTACCTGCACCCCAGCCAAAAAAAGGCTCAGTTTAAACTCTTCCGCGAGCCTTTTTTGGTGGGGATGGGAGGCTCATATGCCGGTTAGCTAAGTACTACAGTACCAAACAGCCTGCCTGATTGTAACAATACCTACTGTACTGTGTGGTAATGTGCTCTTCTGATAATATGGTTCTTCACATAACTTTGCCATGTAGATGCAGCTATGGTTTCATTAGTTAGACACTTGCACCTCTGGATCCATGTGACTTAGAATATCATAAATGTGTGTACTGGTATTCAATTGACAAAAATTGTTGCCCCCAATTGGTAACGTAAAAACTAATACAGAAAGTGTCCTAGGGGGACAGGTTATCTTAGGGTAACTTAGGATAATAGGGGGACAGGTTATCTTAGGATGATAATGATTTATAATGAATACAGTGACAAAAAAGGAATACATAAGGAAATGAAAATATTAATCTTTTGTTACACAAAGCATAACAATGCAGGATCTGCATATTAAAAAAAACAACTTTTGAACACATTATGAATCACAACAGCGCGGCATATCCATTTCTTAAACATTCCTGGCATCTTGAACGCACATTCAGAATTTTTTAAATTTTTATTGTGGAACCATCATGCATAGCAGCATTCCATTTAGCCATTTTGTCTATCCACGCGTCAATGTGCAGCTGCAGTAGACATAATATTGCATACGACTATACGGCCGTTTTTGCTTTTCTTTCGATGGAAAACAATCATTTGTCCCAGCTGGAGGTGAAGCATTCCTTAAGGAAGGGCCTCAGAGATGCCTGGTCATAACTCAAGCCTTTCCTAAACAAAGGGATGTTGCAAAGGATGGCAAATACTCCATAGTCATTGTAACCCTGCTGCCTTTGAACAGATTGGAAGACATGTTATTTTATTGGCTGATGTGTATATATTACAGCAGCTATTTGCCGCTTAGAGACAGTCAACATTTCCTGCACTATCAAACACTTCAACCTCTCAATTGCTGCATCCAATTTTTGCAATTGTGATCCAGTGATTGCTGGGAGTTGGTCGGACATGGTCTGAAATTGCTAAGTAAATACCCTTGGTGTATGTCATCTGAAATGTATAAGCCTCAGTAAACTCATGGTCTGCACAAAATACTGCAAAATGATGAGCTTTTAAAAAAGTAAGCTACAACTAGTCTGCATCTATCATATCTCGTCTTTAGAGTGATCTGCCCGTTGAAACCAGTTATCCCACTTTTCAAGAGATGATGTCATTGTCAGACTCAGATGAAGCAGATGAATTACTTTCTGTAGCCTTTGGAATTTTTTGCATGTAACGGAATTTAACCTACAAATAATGTCGGCTTTGTACATGTACAGGGTATTCCACAATCAAGGAAAATTGTCCGCAAACAGTTAATTAACTGATATTGCTAAATGTTCTATTAATGTGGGGCTGAAATGCTGATGTAAACAAACTAGATATTCATTTATAGTTAATTAATTAAAAATTTAAAGTTAACTAAACAGACTAATAATAATTCCTACCCTAATTAAAAACATAATTATATAGGCATCCGAATGCATCAACCTTTTTAAAAATAATTTAAACTTGCCTAATTTATTAATAAATTCAAACACTAAATCAAGATACAATGACCACTCATTTCATCGTTTCAAGTTAATAATATATATAAAGTTGCAAACTGTCTTAAATTAACTACTTCCGTTTAGGAGTTACTCAAAATTGAAACCTTGATTTTTGGATTTTCGCAATTACTTGATTTAGGAGGGTTTTTAAGATTTTAACAAATATTTAATTAACCCTTGATATTAATTTTAGTTCACCAGCATGGCTGTTAACAACAATTAATTGTTTGTGGCTAATCTATAAACGATTTTCCTTGATTGTGGAACACCGCATATAGTGACTTACAATAGCAATGCTGGTAATCTTTCATCACAGTAAAATGATATAAAAATTCATAGTTGGGTACTTTTGATGATATGATTAGACAACTGTGGCAGTTGCTGGCTATCATTAGGCTCCTCAATAAATGCTAGTACAACTGTGTAAATGGTTACTTTGGCCTTTACCACCTGTGATAGATGCTTGTACAGTTTCAATCAGACGTCGATCATCATTGTCTAGTTTCTGTTGTTCTCTAGAGCCTTGCACAGTGAAGGTCAAAGCACGCATTGGGCAAGGGCTTTCTGCAAGCAGGAAACTGAGCCGGTTTTACAATGCTGGGCAGTGCAGAGATGGATTTGTCCTTTGTAGTTACAGTTTGGATATATATGTATATATTTTTCTTTCTGGCACAGTATACAGTATACCTTTGATCTGCAGCCATTGACAGCTTCTTTTAGTTTTTGGGTTGTAAACCTGATACACTTGTACTTCACCACCAACATTGGAAGTTTTCCACCATTTCTTGGATTTCTCATAAGAAACTAATACTCTTGGCTGCAACACCTATATAATGATATCAAATTATCAATGGCACACTGCAATAGTATGGAATGTGAAAGTTCCTTACTTTTCCTTTAAAGTGCTTGTTATAGTCATGCTTGTACTTAATGTTGCCTTCTGCAACCAAGTATATTTAATGACAGATTGTTACCTACCCGTAGGCGCGTTAACCTACATGTAGGCATTGCCAACAAATGAACAGCCAGCCAATGCTTGATATAATAATGATCAGTATAGCAAAGAGGGCTACTTGCAACGTGGCGACAGAAAACAACAACAGCGTGCTGCTAGTGCTACGTACACTCTGGTTGGGGCACGCCCCCATTTAGCTGGAGTTGTTTCGATTTCCAAAAAACTTGCTAGAAGCATTCTTCGCTTTTTAGGCAGATATAATTTGCCAAACACACATGATTTCCAACTTTTATACTCACTTTCATCAAGATTGTGGGCAATTCTAAAAAGTTGATGGTTGAATAAGCTCCAAAGTGAATTAAAAACGAAGCCCTATGTTTAAATGTTACATTTTTCGAGTTCAAAGATAAGACAGTACCAGTAATTACCTGCACATATATTTAATGTCATGTAGTAAATTACTACTGTGGTGCACTTTTGCATGTGTGTGTGTGTGTTTGTGTTACCTTCTGCAGATTTGCACATGAGTGACAGCCAACTAGTATCTTCCTGGTTATAAATAAATCACTCTCCTTTTCTACACAATGGTCGACTATGAAAGCGTTTGCTTTTCGTTAGAGACATCTTTTTTGATTTTTTGTAAATCCTGAGAGATAGCATCCATTTTGAATAAACGTAAAAAGGATAATCTGTCCAGGCAGACAGTTTATTCGGGGGGGGGGGGGGGGGGGGGGGGGGGGACAGATTTTCCTCTGAGGCCATCAAGTTCTAACTATTTTGATCACTCTATCCCAGGATTTGATTTTAGCTGATAACCTGTTTACATGTAATTCCATTACTAGGCAACTGTGTGTCCACAAAATTAATTTATCCAATTGATGTATACTTGTAAACATTTAATGTGGGCAACATACTTTGTATGTATTGATATGTCTGTAGCTATGAATATCATTATGCGTAGATCGCAAGGAGCCTCCAAGACTGGACATTACATATGCCTATGGTGTGGAGAAGTTAACTCCCGAAGAGAAGGAGGCAAGACACTCTGTGCTTTGCAGCTTACACACTGTCCTTTGTCCCTTCTAGCTTTGTTCCTTGTGTCGCTTTGCACCTGTGGCATACCTCCAGTACAGACAGCAGCTGATTGGGGAGTCCAGAAAGCTTGGCAAGCTGAGATTAGCTGATGCCAGAAAGGTGCTTAAGATTGACGTGAACAAAACCAGGAAGTTGTACAACTTGTTACTGTCAAAAGGAGATATTGTCCAGTGACGTAACCATTACCACTCTCCATTTAATGAGGGAACTTGCCATGTGTGTCAAAGCATCTTGGAACTTGTAGATTTGTCTCAAGTGACCTGTAAATATTTGTACTTCTTGTTCTTCCATAGCAGGAGTCCCACCCCCTGCCCAACATACCTCATATCAGTGTGGTTTAGTTTTAGATTTCGCGTGGCAGGGAGGGAAAATGACAATAACGCGGTAGACGTGCAGAGAGGTGGAAAAGGAAATGAAATAAGAAAAGCGCCTGTTATCCCTGTTGCCGGCATCACTCGTGCAGTTAGATGAGCCCAATTGCTGAAGGTCTCCACTGCTAAGGGAAAGCAAGCCCACCCCAATTCTTGGCGTTTGGTTGGGACCATTGCACTATGAAAAAGTATTGTTATACACTACTGTATAACAGTGTGTATATAGACGTTATTGCGTATACGTGTTAACGTCTCAATACGCAGTGTTATACACCACTAATTGGAGAGAAGCATGCGGGCCTCTGCACCAGCAGTGGCGGATCTAGCATAGCCTTGGGGGGGGGGGGGGGGGCGGCCGCCCCCCCCATTCATATTAAATGCCGCCCCTGTCATGAATTTGCCGCCCCCCCCCCCCCCCCCACACACACACACACACGTGTGCGCGCGCACTTCCTACCGTACGTAACGCACGCGCATCTAGAAAGCACACCTTTTGTGTGTGTGTGTGTGGGGGGGGGCAGGCGCGTATCCAGAAATTGAAGGAGGGGGGTGCCGAACGGATAGCGCGCGCAGCGCGCGAAATTTTTTGCAACCACGCTCACTCAGCAGTATAGTTTAACAAAAATACATGTACAACGGCTCAATCGGCAAGAATGTCTGCAATCGCCAAGGATGGCGCCGAGCGCATACACTAATAGGGTACAGGCATATACATGTATAATTGTATATCCAGAAGCCGCCGAAGAGCGCATTAGCACACTAAATGATCCGCCGAGTATATTGTGAATACCGATAAGCGCTCTGGCATTTGCCAGCAATGCAGCTTTAATACTGTGGATACAATCTACTGATGGAGATCTGCAAACTTCTGAAACTGTATCCATGCCAAGGATAAATTTAGAGCCATTTATATCGTAAAAGTGCATGTAATCAGCACCTGGCTTCAAGTGGTTGACGAAGTAGTAACTAAAATGCGCTTTTCAGCTGGAAGACGACTAACAGTCAACGGAATCCAACTATGTATATACATGTCCCAACGAAAAAATGTCTCGTGTTTTAAACTAGCGCATCTTCGTAATCGTTAACGCTTCCGACATCCTGTCTAGCATTTCAGGAAAAAGCTGGTACTCCAGGCAACAGGATTTTAAAGAACGGCACGCATGCAGCTGCGTTTATGCATGATTACGAAAATACACTCGAGCTCGTTTAAACACGAGACATTTTTTTTCGGTGGGGGCAGAGTGGACTTTACGGTAATCTTATATAGTGATGTTAATAATAGAAGTGAATTGAATTAAAATACCGCGCTAAAGCGTACGTATATGCCTTCGAAGGGAAATTATGAGCGTACTCACTATTTGATTATTTTAATTATATTCATTCTTGGGTCGGAGGGGGGTGCCTTAGCCCCCTGAGCCCCCCCCCCTAAATACGCCACTGGGGGGGGGGGGGGGGGGGGCGGCAATTTCTTAAAAGTTTCAGTGATTACCGGAAATTTTATTTAATAACCGCGAACGTTTTATTCGTTCCTTCGAAATCTTGCCTGCATGTGCATAGGCAGTGGTGTAGGAGCTGGGGCGGCAGCAGCGGCCATGGCCGCTGCACTTTTTCACAACAACAAAAAATATATTATAATAATAGGTTCACAAGCGCGCATGTATCAATTCAATTATAGCTGAGCAATTGCTGCTATAGTTAATGACATGCAAGTGGTCTTCAAATCGATCGCGAGAGCTAGCTCAAGCTAGGCTACCCAGTGTACAACGGTTACCAAAAGTGGCCTTGGCTGCACTATATAGCCGTTTTGTATTTTATATTACATGCGCAGAGGCAAGGTCTCAAAACAAATTAACCTGGTTACAGTTTTAGCGTTGTTTTGGGGGGGTTTTCTACACAAAAAGCGTTGGCTTCTAGGGCTCCGCCCCATGCAGACCCCGATGGGGGAGCTTACAGCGCTCCCCCGTGCCCCTAGCTGGCCGGGAGGGGTGCCCCCCCTCCCGTACCCTCCCCGGGGAGGCGGGGGAACCACCTTTGTTGGCCGCTGCACTCTATATTCCCTTCCTATACGCCACTGATAGGTGTATACCAACTTAACTGAATCACGATCATAATTAAAAATAATAAAGTTTCAGTCTTTAAATGTACAAGCACATGGTCTACCGATTGTCACTAAAGGTTTAATTAGGTGCACCGTTCCGTACATTTTCACAGCTGCTGCTGCTTCAATTGCTGCATCACCATATACCTCTAAAGCGATTTACATACATCACAACGACAATATAGAGAAGTACGGTTTGCTCACGCGAGCATATCCAATATTCTTAGACGCCTGTTGACGACCGTTACGAGGCGCGTTGTCGCAATAAACTTCGTTGTCTTTCGCGCGTATGTAAATTCTTTCACTGCGCTGCGAATACGCTGATTTTTAGCGGCTTTGAAGCGAAAAATGTGAAAGCTTCTGGGGCGGAGCCCCAGGCCCCGATGGGGGAGCTTACAGCGCTCCCCCATACCCCCTTGCTGGTGAGTGAGTGGGCCCCGCCCCCGGCCGCCCCTCCCCCCCCTATAGCCCCATTCCTATAGATCCGCCACTGTGCACCAGCCATTTGGCGTGATTTCCCCAAGGCCAAGATGGCTGGGCAGAGTGAAGTAGCAGTGATCAAGTGCTCCCAGCTTGCCCCTATCCCACCCAGCACCTGCGTATCCCTTCCCGCGCCCGTGCCTATCACTTTGGCCCCCGCCCCGAAATCATGCAGCTTTAACATATAAGTTACACACGTGTACACGCAGCTGTTAAATTAAGCTTATTTATTAAATATGCTTATTGCACATGTAGACCACGCCCCTGATTTAGATTGTATTCAAACCCGACTGTTGAAAGCATCCAGTTATAAATGAAACAAATAAAAACATTCTCTATTAGAAAGTTAGTGCTATTTGTAGGCAATACATGTAGTGGTTTATATATAGTAAAAAGAAGTTTACCACACGAACAACGTAATGTCCTATAATGTGTGCTAAAATAGGACAATTTCTCGTTTTTCCTTACTTGTTTTTACTCGACTATTGCCCATTTGCCCCAAAAATATACCACCAACTTTCTTATAGAGAATGTATTACTAGAAACACATATTGTAGCACGTGCGAGTTGCTTTCATGCATGTTGTGGGCGTAGCTACTATTGACTAGACCCGTCTTTTTGAAATGCTTCGAGTCTATAGGACAATTGAAACTTCAGGAGAGCCTCAAACGTCAACCGTCACTGGGAGATTCCAGCGTCTCTGACCCGCTGTTGGTCTTTCCACCGGAGGTGATCTTTCTCATCTTCGACCTACTTCAGCCTAGCTCTTAGTCTATCGTCCTCTCCTGTAGGCGCGTATGTGCGTCGTGGAAACAGTTCGTTGAAGACATATGGCAACTGAGAATGCAACGAGCACACAACTTCGGCGGAACTCGCTCACGTGAACTGGTCTCAGTTATGCACCAACACAGTGTGCCGACCCAACTTTATCAGGTCTGTAGTGGACGGTAAACTGAGCCTACAGCCGTGGTTTTTAAGCGCTAGGAGTTGGTCGGAGTTTAGTAAAGATTTTTTTCGATCGAAACGACCCGAGCGGTGTTGGAGAGGAGTAGGCGGCGGTTGGATAGTAGAGGAAGTACCAGCTGTCAGCAGACTATATGTGGTCATTACTGGTACTTCCGAAATGATGAAGGAGAATGAAGGCCTCACCAGCTGTTACGCCACTTCGTTTGATTGGTGTTGTCGTGAGCACGAGAGAGCCGGGTTCTCTCGCGAAGTCCTCGATGCATTGCAGCCGATTATCGAGATTACGGAATGGTACTGCGCTCGAGGGGATTGTGGATCAATCTTCAACCTGCGCGTTGACCTGTTGGATGATACCTGCATGCAAGCACACGAATGAATTAAATCGAAGCTTCTTTTTTCCCCCAAAGAAACAGCACAATGGCAAGGAGGTCCTTGGCACAAGATGCAACATCAGTTCAAAGATTACGGGAAAGGCGTCAGATACGTCCGATTTGCAGACGGTGGGAAGGACACAAAGCGGTGGGTTGGACATTACGGAAGCAAGATGGCCGGAGCTCGTGTCAGAATAGTATTTAATGCACGCATAGCCACCATGCAGCCCTCCCGCACTACCTATAGAACCTGTATACCAAGGGAAGCCACACATGCCCCCTAGCCCTCGCTGCAAATGCAGGACATGAAAAGCTCATAATAGTCACATCACAACAGATTCACAACATGGACTATACTATGCATACTGCGGCCAGTATAATTACTCAATGCAGTTTATAGTCAGCAAAGCTGTGTCCTGTTTCCTATAGGTGCACACAGATTCCTACTGTTAGTATAGTATAGTTGCAATTTCTCTAAGCAGGTGGATGCGCGGCGCCTTGAAATCAGCCATTCGTTAATTGGTGGTCGGTTGAGCAGGAGTGGTCTCCGCTGGCTTGGTCTCTTCCTTCTTCTGGTCCCCTTGCTGCTGTGCTGTTGGCTTGGTTTCTTCCTTCTTCTGGTTCCCTTGCTGCTGTGTTGACTGGTCTCCTTGGGACTTCGGCTCCTCGGGATCTGAGTAGCCCCAGTACATGCGGTAACCGACTGGACCAATTACCGTCCTGGTACCATGGGGACTCTCCATCACCTGAGGGTCCCAGGAACCAAATGTCTGGACGTGCCACTTGGGTTCACCACTCTTCGCCACTTCGCCTCCGCTGCCGCTTCGTTCCTCCTTCAGCGCCTTTTGAAGGTCAGCCTCCGCCTTCTTTCTCTGCTCCTCAAATTGCTTCATGTGGTCTTCCTGCATCTTGCGAAGCTGTTCCGTCTGACGCTTCCACTCCTTCTCCAGTTCCTCCGATCGTCCAGAAGGATCGCTCCAACCTACTACAGACGTTGCTGGGGTCCAGAACGGGTTCATATATCGTCCAAGATGCGCCCGAGAATACTTCCACCAAAGCCGCCAAATGGAGCTACATCCCGGCTCGCAGTTTTGGTGGCAGCTCCACGACTCGATACCCGCTGTGCGCGTTTTGGTATTCGAACTGCTTGTAGCAGCCACGTCTCGTTGGACGACAGGTGGCTCAGGGCAGTTCTAACTTCCTCGTCGGTGGATATTGAAATGACGTCTCCGTCAGCATCCCTATATTGTACATTGAAGTCCGCTCCATCGGCCAGGCTTGGGAACAGACCTGCTATCTGCTTCTTCAGAGCATCAAAGGTAACATCAGAGTCAACTCGAAACTTGCGGATTTCCTTTCCGTCGGTGACTTTAGCATACACCATTTTTGCCCCTTTTCCACTTCGCTTTTCGGTTGTCTTATTTTTCTGTTGTTAACTTATCGCCGGTTGGAGATCGGGTATTTGCATTCTTTATATATTAACTGCGAAATTTCTAGAAACGGCCGCCAGACTCTGTCAACGGTCTATATACGCATGAATAGATATACCGTATACGCATATGAATTACGGTATACTACCTTTTTGGGCGTAAAAGAATGCTTTTTAAATTTTTTTTGCCATAATATTACGTCTCGTGACTACTCACTAGTCCACTTGGGTGCCTGTCAGTTTTGTAATATAGACCTTGTAAGACGTCAAAGGACTATACGCACGAATATATGCATGCATATATGGATTACGGTATGCCGCTACCTTTTTTGGCGTAAAAGAATGCTTTTTTTGCCGTAATACTAATGATTAGAACTCTCTAGTCCATTTGGGTGCCTGCATGTCAGTTTTTTTAATACAGACCTTGTAAGAAGCGTGTAGTGGATGCGTTACCCTGCTGAAACCATGTATATAGTCTTCACTCTTCAGCCTTACTGTGCATGCATGCCAGTTGAGTTTTATGAACTTGATTACATGTAGTTGATAGTCCTGCTACTCATGCAGTTTGTTATGCGAAAAAGTACGGACACAGTCACACAGACACACAGGCAATGAAATGAATCGAAACCACGCACACGCACATGCACATGCACACGCACACACGCACACGCACAAGCACACGCACACGAGCACATGCACACACATATGCACTAAGGATTATTATGTGTTGCATGGAAACCAGCCAAAATTTGTGTCATGAATTATTCATGAGACGAAATTCTAGAAAAATCCGGCGGGTCACTGGCTATTTCCACACTGCCGCATGTGCGCTTATAAAACTTGTAGCTCGCACTCTTTTTGATAATTGATTCGGCGTGCGAAGACAAAGCGTATCAGCTAGCGCGAACAATGGCAAAGACGGTGTACGCTAAAGCGACCGACGGGAAGGAAATCCGCAAGTTTCGAATTGATACGGATGTCACCTTTGATACTCTGAAGAAGCAGGTTGCCCGACTGTTCCCGACCCTAGCCGATGGGGCGGACTTCAACTTGCAGTACAGGGATACCGACGGAGACGTCATTTCAATATCCACCGACGAGGAAGTTCAAACTGCCCTGAATCACCTGCCAACCGACGAGACGTGGTTGCTGCAAGCGGTTAGAGTTCCAAAACGCATTCAGCAGTGGCCACGGCTAAAGCGCCGCGAAGAAACATCTACTAAAGGCGAGGTCATTCCCTTTGGCGGAAGTCTTCTTGGGCGAATTCTGGACGATAGGAACCCGTTCTGGACCCCAGAGGCGTCTCTTCTGGACTGGAAGGATGAGGTAGAGGAAGAATGGAAGCTTCGGACGGAGCAGCTTCGCAAGATGCACAATGACCACATGAAGATTTACGAGGAACAAATGAAGAAGGCGGAGGCCGATCTTCAAAAAGCGCTGAACGAGAGACGAAGTGGCGAAGTGGCGAACAGTGGAAAACCCAAGTGGCACGTCCAGACATTTGGTTCCTGGGACCCTCAGGTGATGGAGAGTCCCCATGGTACCAGGACGGTAATTGGTCCAGTCGGCTACCACATGTACTGGGGTTACTCAGATCCCGAGGAGCCAAAATCACAAGGAGAGCAGTCAACACAGCAGCAAGGGGATCAGAAGAAGGAAGAAACCAAGCCAACAGCACAGCAGCAAGGGGATCAGAAGAAGGAAGAGACCAAGCCAACAGTACACAAGCACAGTAAGCATAAGAAGGAAGGAACCAAGTCAAGCTGAGAATTCCTGAACCATCGATCCACTTGCAGCATTATTTTTGCAAACCCACTGTCATTGAGCATCCATGTATAAACGTATTTTGTGATATTTCATGCATTGTGCATGTAGCTCTCACAGCAATATGGTTGTATGGTATCGTAATGTATGCCGGTCAAACCAGCTCTCATATATGCAATTGCATGCATAGAATTCGACGAAGAGATTGGAGTTGCATGTAACTAATTTGTGGCGCATGTAGGTCTACCAATTGCACTGATGCATGGATGTGCATTTGCTGCATGTTATACATAATAATCAGTATAGGCCTATATACCAACCAATTCATATATTTGAAATAAACTCATGCACATGCATACAACTGATTACTATTTGTGCATGTGCACCTATATACAAAGGTGCACAAATTCAATATAAATGCATGCATGGACAATGGAGAACCCCGTTATTTTGCAGAGTGCAGCAGATTGCATACCAACAACACAGCTAGGTCAGGTATTGGCATCTGAATCTGTTTAATTACTACCATGCACTATTAGTGTAGCTAGTCCTTCACATATTGATATAGTGGGAAATATGTTTAGTTGATTTATGATCGACTATACGCATGATTGAATGGATTGGTGACACTCAATAAACCTGTATTGCAGGAAACGGGAGTGATCACGCGATGTCATAATAACCGAACAACGTGATAGTGACTGGATTGGAAACAGCATGTCTACTACATAAATTAAGGATGACTTTTGACCTCTAGTATAAACTTCAATTTAAACGTTGTTAGCTTCTAGGCTACATGTAAGACTCATCTAAACAGCGCTATCTAATTAGTCGTTCGATCTTGTTTATTTCACAACCTTTCCTGGGAATACACACTATACGACAGCCTCCGGTTTATTTGATATATCTACGGTGTAAACTGAAGTGTGTAGTTGTGCCGATTTCTAGGACACCGTGTTGCACTCTTCGAAGCGCTTATTAATTGATTTAGTGTTCGGTTTGATTTTTATAGCTTTAAATTTCTTAGGACTGGATACGTAGCCGACTATGCTTAATATTATATAAAACAATTTGCATGCCGGTGTCGTAGGCATGGTTGTCCCCCCCGCAAAATGTCCCCCCGGACATTCATGCCTAGGCACCGCTGTCCCCCGGACACTCGTTCCTAGGCACCATTGTCCCCCGGACAATTATGCCTAGGCATATATGTCCGCAGGGGACATTGTCCTACCTAGGCACCAGTGTCCCCCCATGGGGGGACACTGGTGCCTAGGATAGAATGTACTACACTTTAAATACAGTCCTGGAATATACAAGCATAAGTATAATACAATGAAATCGGATCGATATACATATGCTTTACACGTTTTATGCGTGCGTGTATTTGCAAACGTCATGCATGCTATGATATATCATAATACATGCGTGTCTGCGTGCCCGCTCGTCCTTGCATCCATGGGAAAGATGTGATCTGTAAAATCTGATTGGTACAAGTGTACAAGACTAGTTGTTTATTTGGGTAGTTACGTTGTGTGCAGAGCAGCTAATATAATTATTTTTTACTAACTAAAGCTCTAATTTCAACGGATGAAAGGCATCCTTGTGTAAATGTTTACAAATGTAAAGACGTATGAAAATTCACGTGCACGTATGATTAGCTTGTCCGCGTGTGGTCATAAAATAATTATTGGTACCACGATATCACAAAAAAACATGCTTCATGTGTCAGACAGGTATGTGCTGCATGCAGTGCAGAGCCATTTATCACTATCTATCCAAACTCATGCATCTGGGATGCTCTTGCAGGTTTGGTGAAATCGTTCATTGCATGGCTTTAGTCTTTCTTGAGTGCTTTTC